>CAUOFW020006536.1:0-423374 GCA_963454935.2 Ilex paraguariensis
CACCAGAAGAAGGTCCGAATGAGGAATTTCCAAGTCAAAGATTTGGTGTTTCGAAAAGTGTTGTGCAATGCTCGGGAATCCACTGATGAAAAACTTGGTCCCAATTGGGAAGGCCCTTTCAGAGTGATCTCTGTGGGGGGCACAAATGCGTATAGGTTGCAAAGTATGGACGGTAATGATGTAACCCTGAGGTGATGGAATTTGAAGAAATACTTCTATTAAGCGGGATGTCAGGCTTTGCTTCTAAGCGAATGATTAACGAGCCAAGCGCTCGGTTGTTAGGGGTACAAGACGCCCTCGAAAGATTGAGCCAAGCGCTTGGCCATTAGGGGCCTGACAGTTAAGATACTCGACCCTGGGAAAATAAGATCAACACTTTGAAGAGTTCATTTGTTTTACCTATTGAGAACTTCTCTTATTACATAGGGGTTTCCCTTCTATGATACCTTTAGAGGTCATTATTGACTTATGATTTTAGTTCTACTTCTTTGAGGTCAGATGATTGTGTCCTTGAGTAGTCAATGAGAGAAGAAATGAAAAGAACACGTACATGGACAAGAAAGACTTCATTAAGAGTGAAAAGGGGCTTTGTGTCCCTGGGCCATACAAAGAAGCTAAACAAGTTACAGAACACAAGTCACAAAAGCACAGAACACAGAAGTTACAAAATCCTCGGGCAGCTAAGAACCCTCGGCTCCTTCATTCCCAACATCTCCCCCGTTGAGGCCACCACACTGCCTTAGTAGCTCCTCTTTGACCCCAAGTATCTCAATCAAGTTCAATATCATGTCCTCCAGTGATGATGAGGGGTATTGGAGGAGGAAGTTCATCTCCTTGTTCGGCGAGCGGAAGGGATGGAAGAGTAGGAGAAAGCTGGTCAGAACCATCACTAAGGTTGATGGGTTCATTCTCACCCACAGCCCTGGCCACCTCTTCAGCCTGAACTTGGTCGTTTGGATCAGCTTGGACTTGTCCCTGGAGAACCTCTTCATCGACCTCCCTTTGGAGACTGTGCATGGCGAACAAGTCTGAGCCTAACTTGAATCACACCCTTCGGCACTCCATCTCCTGCCTTTCCTGCTCCCCCGCCTTCTCTGCTGTCAGGGAGTCCACTTTGGCAGTTAGATCATTGATGACGGACTCAGAGTTCTGCAGCTTGACCTCGGCGGTAGAGACTCGAAGCTCGTACTCTTCGACCTTCTTAGCTATTGCAGCCTCGCCCGCCTTCGCCTTTTCTAGCTGGGCATCAAGGGCATGGCATTGGCAGATGAGCTCGATGATGTGCCGAGTCTGGTTACCGAGGGTCTTCTCCACCCCTCGAATGTGTTAGTCTTTGGCAGTCATGGCTCGCTCAACGTTCCTCGCCACCTACTACTTGTACCCAAAAACGCTCAATGATGGCCCCTATCTACTGGCTAACCTGAAAAGAGAAAGGACTTAGGTTAGAAGTGGCCAAATATGCAGTGAGGAATACTCGAAAAAACATCCCACTTACCACCAAGTTGCTTTGAATAGTGCTCATCAGGAACCGATTTGTCTATATAGCCTTTGTACACGGCCATGTCGGCTTCGAATTGGAAAGTCCCTGCAATGGCAAGTGCAACGTCAGGGGACTGTAGGATTGAGTCTACCTCGAAGACAGGACGACCCCTCCTGGTTTCAACTCGGGGGGCCCATTCGGTGGATATGGCTGGGCCCGAGGCGTCTTATCGGCGCTTCACTCAGCACTCTTCTGACTCCTCGAACTCCCGACCATGTCGATCCCTCTACCGATCTCCAAAGGGTGAGACGAGACCCTTTCTCTTGGCGACACAATCGGGTCCCTAGATGGCTGAGGACGCGACGACGATGAAGGTGGTTATCATCGGGGAGAGGTCAACGGTTAGATGATGGGAGCCGTGCTGGAAGGCCCAGCGAGCCTGGCTCTCCTTGTCGCGGAGGCAGCCTCTATTATGGCAGCAATAATTGGCGGTGGGTTGAACATTTCTTCTAAAGGGGCAGGGGGCTCGGGATGATTGTGCTCAGACTCTTGTTCGGAATCTTCCTCAGACTTTTCCTCTGCCGACGAAGAGTGGTCTTCCCAAAGAGAGGGGTTAAACGGCGGAGGGATCTGGGAAAATCTGTTATAGGTCAGCACGTAGCCAAGCAGTGTATGTACCGCTCGCTCAATAGGGTTGTGGGACCAAACTCTCAAAAGGTCAACAAACCTAACTTGAGACCTTAGGGGTTAAGCAGCTTCCTGACAGTATCCTTCGCCAAAAACAAGTAGCCAAGGTGAGTACCAATAATAGCAAGGGACCAAACTAGTCTAGAAAAAGGCAAAACACACCTTCATCTCTCAGCACTTTGGGGCAGTACAATCCGACATACTCGGTCCCCTGTCCCTTCTCCCAACTGCCACCGAGCATGATCAGATCGTCTACATACCCCTTATCCGAGTCGAGTATGTGAGTTACCAAATACATCAAGGTATCTCGGGCCTGGAGGTAATAGTTCCCCCCGGCAACTAGCCTTAGGTCATAGCAGAAAAAAATCCCGTCTACCCCTAAGTCTGTCCCCAATCGAGCGTTCAAGGTGATTATGCCCATCACAATCCTAAAGAAATTAATCCCGCATTGAAGGGGGAAAAGCTTTAGTTACATCAACATTTTCAGCAATAGGGGTGAAAAGGGAAGGTTAACCCCCCTTCCATGATGGCCTTGGTCTAAAAAGGTATCATGTCTATACTTCCCATGTCCCTCATATGGTGGGTGGGGTTAAAAGGGAAGGTGAATATGGGCTCAGGGATGTTGTATTTAAGCCTAAAGGCATGGATGTTTTCATCAGTCACTTGGGTTCTCCTCAGTTTGTCATTGGCCTTAGCCCTAACAGGTGCCTCCCCCTGGTTCTATGGATTCTAGCCATTGGTAGGTTCTAAAGAGAAGAAATTTGAAAGGAGTTTGAAAGGAAGTACTTACAAGAAGGAGGTCTGCAAAAAAGGAACTCGGAGGAGAACAGAGGAGTGCTCGGGGGCTGATTGCTGGATAGTAGTTGAGGATGCAAAAGTTCTAAGGAGACCCATGCATCTCCTATTTATACTCTCTTGCAAGGGACGGGAATCGAGTTGTTAAGTCATCATTAGGAGATTTAAAAAGGGCGGCGCCAGACGTGCAAGTAACCATCGTTATTTATGAGGCGTGTCTACTAAGCCTCCAATCTCTTTACGCCACCTGTCTCAAGCCACAAAAAGAATGGAGGTTGGGGGGCAGTTGGAGAGACTTTAGGTGGTCCTACGGCCCCCAGATTGACACGTGTGAATATGGATCCGTTGTAAAGGCCCGAAAGGCGCCGAGGAGGTAAGTCGAAAGATAATGGCTCGGAGGAGCCGAGTACAACAGTTGGCACCGCATTTAATACGACTTGACTACTCATTTATGGTGATATGAGTGATGGTGACCAGACATTAATGAGCGCTTGCATCTTCAGAGCCTAAGCCTACTATGATGATGGCTAGGCATTGATGGCTATTATGCCGAATATATATGTTCGGCTCTCTTCGAGGAACTATTCCCCTGAATATTCAATGCTCAGTTGCGGATGTCAAACGTCGATTTGAGGGACATGGATACTCGGGAGCAGGCATAAATGCTCGGGATGGCGCCGAGCACTCGTCCTATCATCCTAGCATTGAGTAGGAGAAGACTTGAGTGGAGAACACTCATTGCACAGGAGCAGGTGTGTTAGACATTAAATGTTCATATGGGACTTGAGGTCTTTGGCACTCATTACTAATCCAGGTATAAATACTCCTCAAAAAAGTGAACAAAGGTACGCAACATTGAATCATAATATCACATTCATTGAGCTTGAACCTCCAATCTTACATTGACTTAAGTTTCGGAAGGGATAAGTCGGTGTTCACCTGACCCACTTTTTTTGACCCTGTGGCTATTGTAGATTCACCAGACTGAAGGTCGCTATCTCAAATTATTGCAGGAATTATCCCGTGCAATTATCATATGGTACCTTTAATCTCTAGGCTAGTCTTTTCACTTTCCAATCATACGTGTTTAGCTCTAATCCATTTTGTAATTATTAACGTCAATTTCATTCTACCCACCTAAAGTTTACCAAATTTTGATTATTTTTATTGCAAAGTTTTGCCGAAAAGTTATTGCAAAGTTTTTAATCCTCGGTTAAAAGAACAAGTTTTTTTTTTGTTTTGTTTTTAAATTATTGCTTTACCATAATAGCTCACTTTAAGGTGTCTTTCGTATGATATACTGTCTCATAGTTACATATGGTTTAAACTTTGGTAAGTGTTTGCATTGTTGAGAACTTATATGGTGCAATTACTCATTAATTTGACTAGTCAAATTAAAATATTAGTCCCCTTTTTCATTTTGGGATGCCCATAAATAATTGTCACGTTTATATAGGTTTCCAAACTTATACTTTCTAATTGACTTCGAAAACATTTTAAAAATTTTTTGTCGACATAAATATTTATATCTTAAAGGGTATTAATGAAATAATACATCTTTCCATTTGGTGTAGCTGCATTAATTACAAGTGATGCTATTTTGACCAAAATTAATTCAATAATTTTCCTGACCAAATCAATTGTTCCCATGGTGTTCTTATGAATGATAAATTTTCTATGTGATGCCCAGATTCCGAGGGTCTCGTTTAACTTGTTGATCGCCCATCAATCGCTGGAATACCTGTGAATATCGTATAACCCGATAACACGCTGTTACGCCCCATTTACCAGGATCTGGAACTTAACAAAATTTGGGCAAATTCTCCTTTGTACGGGGAGTTCTACTCAATACAAAACCTGTGCATTAACACAATATTGATCGCACCAGGTCCATTCATTAATATTCAATCACATAACATTGAGTACTAACCCATAACCATCATCTATGTATACATTCATTCATAAAAGAATAAATGTCCAAAAGAGTCTCATATACATACCTTAATTCAAATACAACTTTTGTTTAAGAAATTTATACAAGGCCAATGTAAATGGAAACAAAAACTGTAACATCAAAATTAAGACCTACAGCCCGGCCTGTTGTCAAAGTGGGTCCAAGTTAGGTCCTCTTGCGGATGTTTGTCTAGTCCCTGAAATATATTCTCATAAAGGGTGAGTCACGTTCAATAAGGTATCTACTATGGAGCGTAACACCCAACCCAATTGCATATGAAATGTATGTAAAATGTCATGTCACATATCCTCACAATTAATATTTACAATTCTACAACACATGCCAAACATGAATAATACCTCATGTATACATATCCAACACCAAACCTACCCTCAAGTTTGCAATGCACGAACATGATGTGATGCCATGCAATGCATCGGGCATTCTAAGGCCCTACCATTGGTGTTATGTACACTCAATGACCAATTAATTCATTTCCGTGTCTTTGTGGGGATATGATTTATGGTATTTCGCAAACAAGACACCACATCATCAATAGATCTTCATGACTCCATTTTTGCCGTTACATTTTTATGGAATTTCACGGATGAAAAGTGTATAAACAAGTAACCGGAACTTGCACCCGAAAGAGAGTCTAGCCTTTCTTAGTACACCCTGACACATTTATCTATTTAATTATCTATGCAACTCAGTTGAACTAAAGTTCGAATTTCTCGAGCCCACGATCAACTCACCTATATGGTGATTGATTTCATACCATGTACACACTCCCACCCATGTCAATGCCCATGAATGTAGTGCAACTCATGTATAATGCAATGCAATGTGCAATTGCATGTGTTACTATTTATAATTTTAAATATAAAATGAGTGCAATATAATGACATTTTTAACATCATCCTAAGCATTTTATGTAAGACAATTTACTCAATTGACAATTCAGTTAGGCACTTTATCAAACATCTTGAGGCCATAAGTGTAAACATATAGCACACCCATCAATGTCACACATATTTCACATATTCAACACTCCAAATCAATTAATGATTGGTCTAAAATAATCATTGATTCACAATCAACTCATTAAGGACCCTAATCAAGGCAAAATATAAGATATGCCTTAAACACATACTCATTTCATGTCATATTCTAGGTTTAAATTACATTTAAATATGGGAAACCCTACCTTTTGTAGTGTGCACACATTGTAGAGAGACCCTTAAAGAAGTTAAACAATGTCTTTTTCACTTCCTCTCCATTTCTCCGATTTTTGAAACGTGTCATAATTGAGTGTAGTTGGTACTAGTGCGTAGCCCTCATCGTTGTGAACAACTTTAATTCTTGCTTTGTGGAAGTTCGTCACTTAGATCTTGATAGATCGTGACAGGAAGATGAAGAAGATAATGAAAGAAAAAGTTCTCTTCTCTCTCTCTTGTGTGGAGAAGAAGAAGACTTAAAAGACTTTAGTCTTGCACTTTAAGTTCTATTTATACTTGGCTCATAAAGCACTACATGTCGCATTTCCATCGGTCTAATTTTGTCACAACCAATCATATCTTGCCATGTGTCATGTTAATATATTTTTATAAGATGTACTTTAAATTATATTATGGGTTCCGAGATTAAAATCGGATCGCAGTATTTTAATCGCCCTATACCTAATCACATTGTAACAATCAAAAATCCATCTATCTCAGAAGCTGATGAAAATTGATGGGCTAGTCTAATTTTGTGAGATAAATTCAACGGTGAGGTCCATTTTATCATCGAATTTATATAAAAATTTTCATTTTAAACTCGCGCTTAATGGCTTAATTATCGTTTTACCTCTCACTTAAGTTATTAAAATTCTTGGGTTTTACATTTTGTCAATTCAGTGGTAGCAGTAAATTTGGTCAATAAATTTTGTTAGTTAGTTTACTACAAGTAACATTAATGATTCATTATGTGTCTCCTTAAAAATTTGAACGCCAAAGAATGTCTATAATTTCGAGGCAAATGGAGTAAAAATCATATTAGGACAATATGTTTTGACTATTCTCAGGCTTCTACAAAGTATCTATTTGCCAAATATTTGTTGCCATTATACATCATTGATTGCATTTATCTGTAAGCTTAAGAAAAATTAAGATGGCCCAATGGATTAGATTGTGGTAGTCTCCAGTTGATCTAACGTTGAAAATTGATTGACACAATTGAAAATTGATAGTTGAGGAACTACATTGGGATAATTAAAAGTTAGAAACCAAATTGAAACATAAAGTAAAATTCGAGGACCAACTATGATTTTTACTATCAAATTTAATGTAATGTATAACTTTACCCATCTAAATTCCAAACAATTGTACTTGGCCCAAAATTATAGTTGTTTTTCATTTTTAATAATTGATTGTGGGTGGAATTGCCAAAGCTTCTCAAATGAGACTATAGACACCGCTTTTTAGACACCCCAAATATGGTCAAACAAATGGTCAGTGGACAATGTGCTAAACCAAGTAATTCGTAGCCCAACTGATCATGAACTAAACCATCACATGGAGACCCATGGGTAGCCTAATAGGCCAACGATTATGGCTATGGGCTTGTCCGTGGGTTAGATGAACTTGCTCGATTAAGGTCACGAAGACAATCCATTAGGTAAGACCCATGGCTTGGAAAATTGGCCCATTAAAATGAGAAACCATGAATTATATGTCAAATTTGAAAGTGATAACGTTTTTCTAAAGTATTTATTTATTTTTTTTTGCTTTTTTAGGCAAAAATGTTAAAAAATAGCGTTGTATTTGTAAAAACAATAACTTTTGAAAAAACAAGAGTAAAAGCAAAATATTCATTTTTTTTTAGCAAATAACAAATTTTACACAAAAACACACTAATATATCAAAACACAAATACACACAATAATATACCCAAAAAATCACACTTATTAATACTCCAAAAACATACACTAATACCTCATAACACATATACTATATACAAAAAAAGCCACAATACCTCATAGCACATATACTAATATAACAAAAAAAGCCACATACAAACACAAATACTAATACAACAGAACATGCATAAACACATATACTAATATAACAAAAAAAGCCACATACAAACACAAATACTAATACAACAGAACATGCATAAACACACACATAAATACACTAATATATTAAAAATATATATACATCAGTTTAGAGAGGCTTTTTGCACGTTCCACCCAACTTAGCGAAGCTAATAAATGCTACATATGTAAGAGAGTGGGAGGTCTGGCCTCGCCCATCTGGATCTACACACCCATTTAGGAACATGCACAAAGGGTAAAGAAAGAAGTCATTAGAGAACTACCAAATCCAATGACTTTGATTTGTTCGTATGCGCTAATATACCAAAAAATACAAAAATTAATACACAAAAACACACACGCACTAATGCACCAAAACACACAAACACACACACAGAGTAATGTGCCAAAAATACACACTCATACACTGAAAAACACACACTAATACACCAAAACATGCACACACACACACACACATACACTAATATACAAAAACACACAGAACCGCACTAACACACCAAAAAAATACACACATTAATACACCAAAACAAAAACACAACACTATACGCCAAAAAATATACACACTAAAAGACACACAATAATTACAACTAAAAAATTACATATACACTAATACCCCAAACACACACACATGCACACACACACTAATACACAAAAGCACACACACATTGTGTTAACACACATGTTAGGAAATTGCTTATTGTAATTGGTTAATCCCTTGAAGTCACAATATGAATCTCAACTAGATCCATGGTCATGAAACTACAAAGATAAAGAACCAAAACTACAAGAAGGAAGGACTCCAAGCTACAATGCTACATCATGAAGACCTCCCAATATCCTCCAATGCTTAGGAAAGGTAAAGAACTTATAGACCTTAAGTGACCCTTCATATTTTTACTTTAGATCATTCGGTTTTAATAAATGGATTCAGTATTGTTCCGTACATGGCTTATAAGACTTTTCATTGAAAATATTTTTGCAACATGAGATATTGTTTTGAAAAGATAGAGTGAGTCATAGTTCGGACCATGATTGAATAACATCCTTTGGTTTTCAATAGGACAAGTTTTTTGCTTGGTTTTAGGCTTAAAATTATTAGGGACCACCCTCTGCTCGCTAGTCTATGACTAGAGTGGTATCTGAATGAGGATGAATAGTTGGATAATGGAGATGGCTCTCTAGCTACTCAAACAACTAGCAAACAGCTTAAGCGAACTAATCACCACTCGAGTTGCCCTGTGAGATTCCATATTTCATATAAATATAAATGATATTAACTTGATAGTATTTTTAAAATGAATAAAATGATGAGAGAAATTTCAAATCGTTGTTAAATGAATAGTTGCATAAGTTTGAGTTACAAACGTATTGACTTTTAGGTCAAATTTAAGGTTGATAAGGGTAATTAAGTAAATTTATTAAGTTTTTCTATGTCAGATGAATCCTAGAGGTCTGAAAACCTTGAAATAGACTTTTAGCTCATATATTGATTCAAATGGGTAAAATAGTAATTTTAGTATTTTGGGTATAAATTGACTTTAATTTTGAGATAAATCATAAAACTAAATAATTATAGGCTAAAATAACATTAAAAATAATTTCGGAACGTCGAAAAATCTTGGGATAGTCATAGGGATTAAATTAGCGATGTTTAGTGATAAAATTGTAATTTTGGAGAAAATACAATTTTTGGCCCTATGAACAGTAAAATTCGATATTTAGTGTTTTAACACTCCATTTTCAGCCCTATTTGTCCCATTATTTATTTTCATTCTCTCCCAATACCTCTTAGAACCCTAGGACAAGAAAAAGGGAAAGAGAAGAGGAAAGAATAAGGTCTCTAGAGCTTGAGTTTTTACTTGAAAATCTAAGAACATTACTTGGGATTCTTGTATCCACTTGAACATTTGAAGCTGAAGCTTGGGTTCGTGAGTTTTGATGTAGGGTTCTTCTTTCTCTTACATATACATTGATGTGTTTCATACATGTTCTATATCTATTTATTTAATATAAGCTAAATACATGTTTTCATGATATGAGTCTCAACTAAATAATGAGTTTACTATGAATTTGTAAACCTACATGCATTAAATGAATTTGGGTATTATGGTTTTGAACCCTTAACTTGATTTTTGTTATAGGTGTTTGATTGAACTTAAGATTTTGGGTTCTTTAGAGTATATGTGATTTTGTATATAATGTATTTGATTTTTCTCTTAAAAATGGATAGGTTACTTTGTAAATGTATATTTGGAGATTTTATGTCTATCATGCGTTTGATAAAATGCCCAAGTGACTATAAGTATTGAACTGATGAATTGTGAAAGAGGTATTGATTCTTATCATATGATTGAGTATATTTTACCATCCTTTTGGATATTGTTGAGTTATTTTAAAGTATAGAAAGGATGGTGTTGATGTATATAACTTTTCAATCATTTAATATGTGAATTTTGCAATAAAATGGTAAAAATTGTATTTTTGGTGTCTGTGAATTATTTTGAAAATGTGTTATGTTGGAAATAGAAATATAAGATTTTAGAAAACTACGTATTTTTTTAAAAGTGCTGAAGTTGTGGTTGGTGTTGGGAATGAAAGATGATCATGAAATTATAGTTTGAAGCTTGTATGCTTGGTACAGACAGACAAAGGGTTATTAGACGGTTAGGACCCTTGAGGGGGGAGGGTTACCAAGCTGGCTACTAGTTCTAGGGGGGATCTGTGTCACACCCTAATTTTCATTAAAACATGATTTAATAAAAAGAGATATTTACCTCAAATTCTCTTGTCGGTTTACAATAATAGTTGAATGAAATAAAACATTTGGTTTTATCAAAACATATTTTTTTTTTCCAAATATTTTGGCAGAGTTTCCTTTGAAAATTGGACTTTCAACCAACTAGTAAGAGCATCCCTGTGAGTGCATAACATAATTTAAACTAATTAAACATCCACAAACATGTCTCCATAAAAAAATAATCCAACTAAATCTGGGGTGGCAATTAGAGGCCCACGAAGTTCTCTCAAACCTAAATACATCCAATATCGATATATACCACAACTTAATACATAAAGTCATAACTTTACATTACAATATCCAAAATAATAATCCTTCTATGGGATGATCAAGTGTATACCACAAATATCTCAAGACAACCTTTTCAAACACAATGTCAGTGTGCTAACATTTCTATCTAAGTTCTAAAGGTAAATACAAAAATACTCCAAAAGAGATTCTTCCTAGTCCAAACTCCTACAAGCATTTCAACACCTATGCCTCAGGATGCATGCTACTGTCTAAAAATATTAGTAAGTGATGAGCAACCACAACTTAATAGAATAATCTTTTTCCCAAGTATTTACAAAGTTTTAAATACAAACATTTCACAAAATCATTTAAGTAATGAAAGCTTTCTATAATTAAGTACAGGTACAACAAGATAATAAATAAAACATTTATAAAAAAATCTCCCAACACCTTATCATTATAAATATACAAAGTATAAATTAAAGGTTTATATATTTAAAACCAAACCATCATTGCAAATATCATGCATGTCTCGCATGCGGACAATATAATTAATAACATCGGTTCACACATGAACGATCCCTGAGGAACCTTTTTAGTTTTTCACCCTAGAGTCTCATCACCCTTTGTACTTTTCAAGGGAAACGTGTAGGGCACAACTTGTGATACCACATAGGCAATCACTGAAAACCACTATCATAACCAATCCCTCTTAAGACTAATAGCCGCCTTGGCAACTCACTCAATAAGCCACAATCATCTACTAACCCTCTGCCTGTCAGTATCAAGTATACATTTTTTAAAAATTATTATTTTCTATATCAATAAATTCTTTTGAAAACACATGTCATAACCTTGACATTTTATCAAACATGTAGTAGGCTCAATTCTCAAAATTTGTATTTTCAAAGCAACACAACTATTTTCAAGAGAATAAGTCGTATATATTATGTACAAAATCATAGCATACTTCAAAACTTCCAAATCATAGGTTTAATCAAATACTCATAATTAAAATCAAACTAGGGTTTCAAACCTACAACACTAAAATCATTTTCATTTTCAAGAGAATAAGTCATATATATTATGTACAGGATCATAGCACACTTCAAAACCCCTAAATTATAGGTTTAATTAAATACCCATAGCTAAAATCAAACTAAAGTTTCAAACTCATAACACTAAAATTATTTTTATGCATGTAGGTTTACAACTCATGGCATACTCAACACTAAATCTAAGTTTATAACAAGTATTTTGCCATCAAACACATAGTAAGTTTTAGTTAAAGAAAATACATGAGATGCACAATGTAAATGCAAAAGAGAGGAAAAAACCGCATAAGAATCAAGAATTCCAATCCAAGTTTTTAAGATTTTCAAGTAAAGTCCAAGCTTTGGAGATATTCTTCTTCCCTTTCCTTTTTCCCTTTATTTTCTCCTAGGGTTCTAAGAGGTATTAGGTGAGTGTGGAATGAAATAATGGGATAAATAGGGCTGAAATTGGGGTTTTAATCCTAGCAGTCCCGAAATTTACTATTTATGGGGCAAAAAATGTATTTTTTTGAAATTACTATTTTACTACTAAACATTGTCAATTTGGTCCCTATGACTACCTGTGACGCCCCAAAAATCGTGATTCCCGTTGATCGCCCATCAACCCGCGAAATGCCTGTGGATATCGTATAACTCGATACCACACCATTGTGTCCCATTTACCGGGATTCATAATTTAACAAAATCGGACAGAGTCTCTTTTGTACAGGGAAACTCTACTCAAAACACAACCTGTGCACCGTACCATCACATGACCCATCCGAGGTCTCATATACAAATGTTGACCACACCGGGTCCATTTATAAGAAAACATTGACCACACCGGGTCCAATTATCCATACTTTCACCTCATGAGTTTATGCATCAAACATAGTTAATACAAGTTCAAAATTATAATTCTTTTACAAATATTACATGCCAATACATAGTTTAAACAAAAGTCTACCAAACAGTCATGGTTAAAGGCTACATGTCGGCCCCTCTTCACCCTTGAGGCCCCGAATGAGAGTCCTCCACTGGTACGAACCCTGCACCTGAAATGTTTCCAGTATAGGGTGAGCCAACGCTCAGTAGAAAAACTCCTATAGAGGCTACTCCCCACCTAAAATGCTTATGCAATGCGCACATGCCACAAACAACTTCTTCCATTCCAAATAAGAATATGTTATTCAAGATAGAATCTCATGATGTCATGCCAAGTAATGAGACGAAACTCACTCATGCATGCTATCCCGAGCCCACACCGACCCCCACAACACAATGCGACGCATATGTGTAAAACAAACATCATTGATGCAACACATCCAAAGATCATTTTGAAATCAACTATATGTCATAAAACCAATTCATTATTGGATGTTTCCCATCAAATGAATAATTTATATATTAAAATCATGTGCCTTTATTGGGTATCAAATTCATGAATCACACCTCCAGCTCCGTACGCCGTTACACTCTTCTGGAATTTTACCGCCAGTAAGTGTATGAACCAAGTGGCCGGGTTTTTCACCCGAGGAAGTGTCTAGCCCTACTTGCTATACCCGACACAAGTTTTTTTATGCATGTAATCGTGCGACTCAGTAGGATGTTCCGTCCTACTTTCCCAAGCCCACCACCAACCACCAAGAATGATGATTGATCAACCATGCAACCATACACCCATGCTCATGGTTATGGATGTGTTTACCCCGTGCATATGCAATGTAATGCATCATTTCAAAATACTGTCATGTTCAATATGTAATGAATGCCATATAAACAATTTCAACATATCCCATGATCAATTATATCCAAACATATAAATTTCATGATCATCATAATGCTAACATATCGTTAAGCATACATCAACATAACATTATAATTGTAAATCATATCATAAGCATGTAATTTCAATTTACCACATTTTTCAAGCATGTAATTTCATCAAACAACAACTTCAATAACTCAAGGCATTTTATTAAACACCTTTACGACACCAATTATGTTATCACATAATTCACTCACATTCATCGTATAACTCAAGAAATCATAATAAGTGACTTCTACCGTTAATCCCTCCGTCAATCCACAGAAAGATCCATGAATGTCGCACTAACCGACATCACATCATTATTATCCCTTTGTCCGGGATTTTAATTTGCACGTGTAACCCGTGTTCTTTTACTAATTTAAACCTATCGAGGTCCAATATACCCCAATATATCTCATTTAAAACCAAATAACACATAGTGATGAGTGTAAAATATTGCATATTTGAAGGCCTCATTACATGCATTTTAACTCAACTTTTGCATGTAAGTACCTAGAGTGAGCCGAAATTATGAATAATGTTGATATTTGGATGTTGCAAGTATTTATAGCATAAATCAAGTATTTTAGGACCTTGCAACTATCTTGGATGTGTGATGAAAGTATGGCCACATTACATGAGGATTTGGAGGCTTAGAAGTTAAGAAATCAAAGAGGTATTGGTGTTTGGTAACAAAGGCACCAGCACTAGCTCCCTCTGGTGGAAATACCTCTATTTTTCTCCATTTTGACCATGATTCACTCAGAATCTGGAAAAGTTCAAAACACTAAAGTTGTAGATATAGATGTCTTATGTATTGTGTTCCAATTTCAGCTCAATCCAACATTTGGATCAAAAGTTATGATGATTCTACGACAACTAGTCCGGAACAGAAAAGTGTATCGGCTTTTCTTCACCCAATTTTTATATACATTGCAAATTCTTTCTTACAAGATTTATTTAGCACATTAGGCACCCTTTTCTCATACTTAACATACACTAATGGTGCATTCAACAAGATAATTTATCTCAACTCATGCCACCCATCCTCAATACCCCTTTTTAACTAAACCATCAATTTCAAACTAGAAATTGATTATTTTTTTTCTACACCAACTCCATAACCATAGGCAAGTGAATTACATAGTTCCATATGCCTACCGTTTTTCCATCCAACCAACTATGGTAGGAAAATTTTAAAATACACAAACAATCCATGTAAATCCAATTTTCCAAGAGTTTACACTAATAGCTTCCACATATCAAATGTTATTACTTGTCAGCAGTTTCAAAAATACAATTCTTGCAGTACATTGATCAAAGCGGATTTGGTTCTTCGTGGCCAAGATTGAAGTTATTAAAATCGACAGTAAAAAATAAAAAACAAGCCCTAAAGCAGAGAAGCAATTCCCCTGCCTTCCAGCACTTGACATAGGTTTAGAAGACCATGGATTATGATAAGCATGCCGTTTCTTATAATTGCTCAAAGCAAAGAAAATAATATTACATGCAAATTCACACGTGTTGGTCGGATAAGTAGATTTGCTTATACAATTACAACTATGAAGACTTTTCCTGCTTTATCTAAAGGTATTTGGATTACTAATAGGTAAGTGGGTTTAATTTAAGTAGGAGTTTGGAAATGGCTCGCTAACAAAATGATGAAATTGGTAATAAAGATTTGTCATCTATTGTATGGTACTGAGTTAGCATGTGTACAAGTACACATAAATTTTGTACTTTTCTTTCTTTTGCGCGTTACACTTTTGATGATTGGAGAATTAATTATTACTTTCCTTCGGTTTCCAAAAATTAAAATTCTTGTAGTACGTCGATCAAAGAGGATTTGGTTCTCCGCAGTTAGGACTAAATTTATCAAAATTGATTGTAAAAAATCGAAAATAAGCCCTGAAGTAGAGAAGCAATTCCCTTTGCCTTCTAACTCTAACACGGATGTAGAAGACCATGGACCATAATAGGCAGCGCTATCTCATATAATCGCTCAAAGCAAATAAAATAAAATTAAATGCAGATCCACATATGTTGGTCGAATAAGTTGAAGTTGTGACGACCCCAAAATTCACCCCGAAATTTACATACACATGCATATGCAACAGTCAAATAATGTTAAATGACTATAAGAATGTACCTCCATCCTCGAACAAGAAAGGATAACTGGTATGGACAGCGTCCTCGCACTCCTATGTCGCCTCCTCTACTCCTCAATGTTGCCACAACACATTCACTAGCTGCACGGTCTTGCCTCGCAAAATCTGATCCTGGCTATCCATGATGCGCACCGGTCCCTCCTCTGAAGTCCCATCAACATCAACAACAAGCTCTCCCTAATCCACCACATGAGTCGGATCCGGGGTGTACTTCCGAAGCATAGAGACATGAAATACTGCATGAACACCCGATATATTTGGCGGTAACGCCAATCGGTAAGCAACTGTACCCATTCTCTCAAGTACCTCGAAGGGCCCGATGTATCTCGACGACAGCTTCCCCCGCTTACCAAACCGGACCACTTCACTCTTAGGCATAACCTTCAAGAAGATAAGATCTCCCACCTCAAACTCTAAAGGTCGCCGCCGTCTATCATCATAGCTTTTTTGCCAGCTTTGAGCCGTGAGAAGACGCTTCTGAATCAAGTCTACCTTCTCCGAGGTGTCTCTAACCAATTTTGGACCCATAGAAGACCTCTCTCCTACCTCCGTCCAACAAACCGGAGAACGACATGGCCTCCCATATAGTGCCTCATAGGGTGCCATTTGTATGCTCGCCTGGTAACTGTTATTGTATGCGAACTCCACCAAGGGTAAGTGATCTTTTCAGCTACCCTTGAGATCTAGGACGTATGCCCGTAGCATATCCTCTAAAGTCTGGATAGTCCTCTCAGACTGACCGTCCGTCTGGGGATGAAAAACAGTGCTCATCATTAACTGTGTCCCCATGGCTCGCTGAAAATTCTCCCAAAAATGAGCTGTAAATCTGGGATCCCGATCTGATACAATAGATACGGGTACTCCATGCAGTCGAAAAATCTCCCGTATATACAACCTGCAGAATTCCTCCAGTGTGAAGGTCATCCGCACAACTAAAAAGTGTGCCGACTTAGTAAGCCGGTCCACTATCACCCACACCGCGTCATGACCCCGTGATGTCCGTGGCAAATGAGTCACAAAATTCATCGTGATATGCTCCCACTTTCACTTAGCTACCTCCAAAGGCTGGAGTAATCCCACTGGTCTCTGGTGTTCAGCCTTAACTTGCTGACACGTGAGACATCGACTGACAAAATCGCCAACCTGCCTTTTTATTCCACTCTAGTAATACTGGCGACGAAGATCATGATACATCTTCGTGCCCCCTGGATGAACCGCAAAACGGGAGCAATGAAACTCCCTAAGGATCTCCTCCCTTAGATCTGCCAATTGAGGAACCACAACCCTTCCTCGATACCGAAGACTACCATCCGAGTGAATAGCCCAGCCCTCGTCACCTGTACCTGCCTGTACAAGGTCCTGGATGGACAATAGCTCCATGTCCTGACTCTAGAATTCAATCACCCTGCTCAGTAGAGACGGCGTAGCCACCAAACTCCCCAAAGTACCTTGAGCCTGACCCATATAACATAGCCCAAACTGTCTCACAGTCTTGAGCATCTGCCACTCCCGGGAAGCTACACTAGCCAAAACTCCCCGTGACCTTCGACTAAGTGCATCAGCCACCACGTTTGCCTTACCAGGATCGTAATGCAAAGTGAAGTCATAGTCCTCTAAATGCTCCATCCACCGGCGTTGCCTCATGTTGAGGTCCCGCTGTGTGAAAATATACTTTAGACTCTTGTGGTCCGAAATACTTCAAACTGCTCACCATACAGGTAGTGACGCCAAGCCTTCAGGCAAAGACAATGACCGCCAACTCCATGTCATGTGTGGGGTAATTCTGCTCATGATTCTTTAGCTGTCGAGAACCATAAGCTACTACTCTCCCGGACTGCATTAAAACACATCCCAGTCCGTCCTTCGAGTCATCAAAATAGACCGTGTACCTCTGTCCCCGTTCTGGAACTATCAAAATAGGAGCTGAAGTAAGCCTCTTCTTCAACTCCTGAAATACATTCTCACAAGAATCATTCCACACAAACTTGACATCTTTCGGGTCAACTTCGTTATAGGCGCACCAATCGGGAGAAATCCTCAATAAATCGCCGGTAGTACCCCGCCAATCCCAAGAAACTATGTATCTCGAAGACTGACTTCGGTCTCTCCCAATTCATAACTGCCTCAACCTTCTCCTGGTCCACGGATACACCCGAAGCCGACACCACGTGTTCTAGAAATTTTACCTCAGTAAGCCAGAATTCACATTTGTTGAACTTGACGTACAACTGATAATCTCTCAATGTCTGGAGAACAATTCTCAAGTGACCCTCATGCTTCTCCTTAGACTTGGAGTAGATCAAGATGTCATCAACAAAAATTACAACAAATTGATCTAAATAGGGTTGCAACACCCTGTGCATGAGGTTCATGAATGCCGCTGGAGCATTCGTTAATCCAAATGGCATCACTATGAACTCGAAATGCCCATACCCCGTTCTGAACACCGTCTTTGGGATATTTTCCTCCCTAACCCTCAACTAATGGTAACCAGTTCGAAAATCTATCTTGAAATAGACCCGTGCCCCCCTCAGCTGATCAAACAAGTCATCAATCCTCGACAAAGGGTACCTATTCTTGATAGTGACCCTATTCAACTGCCGATAATCAATACACAACCAAAGAGTTTTATCTTTCTTCTTAGCAAACAGAACCGGAGCGCCCCAAGGTGAAGTGCTCGGTCTAATAAACCCCTTGTCCAATAATTCTTGTAATTGCACCTTGAGTTCTTGCAACTTAGCTAGTGTCATCAGATGTAGAGTCATAGAGATAGACGATGTACCCAAATGCAACTCAATAGTGAAGTCTATATCCCTAGAATCCCGGTAGTTCATCCAAAAAAATATCCTCATACTCGCACACAACTCGAGGTAGACCAAACTCCTACCTCACCTCATCCTCCAGGGTAAGGCTAGCAAGCCAACCCATCAATTGTCCATGCCATCTAGAGTCATACACGGCTTGGGGTAAAACATCCTGCTTCTCCCCCTGAAACTTGAAACAAACACCTTCCGACGTATAAGCCGTGACCCTCTTCCGATCGCAATCAGTGACGACCCGGTGTGTCCCCACACGAGAAGTAGTAGGGTCTTGTGTTGCACCCTAGAATTGGTACTGGCTGCCCTGACCCATAGTAGGATAGTGAGGAGTATACTGTGTCTGTGGTTACCCCACTGAAGTCTGAGATTGCGATAACCCATGACCTTGGGATCCCAGCCTCTAAGGACAATCCCTCTTCATGTGACCCCGTTGGTGGCAATGATATCAAGTCCTCTGGCCAACCTAGTAAGAAAGCCTCTAATTTCTCCCACCTTGGGAGGATTAACCTTGGCCTTGGCCTTGATAACTGTGGCCCTATCCCTGAAACCCTTGTGGAGTAGAAGTCTTCTGCTTCTTCCTTGAGCTAGAAGAAGAGGATTGACCCTCTTTCTTCTTGTCTTTTGCACCAGACTCCCGGATGCTCCTTGCGTCATCCACCTCTCTCTCAATGGCCAAAGCTGTGGTGACCATCAAGTCGAAGTCTTGCAGAAGAAGACCGACGATTTTACCCCAGATGGATAACTTCAGCCCATCCTCAAATTTCTTGACCTTGGCCATATTTGTGGCCATATATTGGTCAGAGAAACGTCCTAACTCAGTGAATTTAGCCACGTATTCCATCACTGACATCGTTCCTTGCCTCAGATCTAGGAAATCCCGGGCCTTCGCATGCCTCGCAGCCGCCGGGAAGTATTTCCCCATGAAGAGTTCCTTGAACTCTACCCATGTCATGACCTCCAAGTTCTTGGAGTCTTTCACCCAATCCTACCATACTTGGGATTCCCCCTCCAGCTAGAATGTAGCTAGATTTATCTTGGTGGCATCAGAGGTGATCTCCATTGCCCTCAAGATCTTGTCAACCTGCCAGAACCAATGATCAGCTACCATCGGGTCCGCCCCTCCCATGAAGATTGGCGGCTGATGTGCCTTGAACTTCTAGAGATGACTGGAGCCTCCTTGGCCCCCACTTGTACCCGTTTGTGCAATAGTAGCGGCCGTAGCACTAGCTTGTGCAATGGTAGCCGCCGCCGCACCAATAGCCTCCATGAAAGCTTGTTGGTCAAAGTCCGGTGGTGGTTGGTTATTGTTCCGCCTACCGCCTCTGCCTCAGCCGCGTCCTCTTCCCCTTCCTTTATTTTTCATCTACACACATGTCAAATAGCAACAGAGCATTTACTTAGTATCCCAAGATAAGAGTCAAGTATTTAAACTTGGAGACTTCCTCCTTGCTTCACTAGTAGTGCGTGTGCCACCTACTAGTAGACATTTACACATAAAACTATATCATTCATTCCTTTTTTCGAACCCAAGGTTATGTTTTCTAACCCTAGTTTTTTTTTTTTTTTCCATGTGCCTTTTACCATGCATATCATTAACATAATCACCTAGCAAGTAATCATGTTTCACATAACATATTGCACAAAACATGTAACAATTTAAGCACATAAGATGAGATGCAAAATACATGCAATGGTCTAGTCCCAATGCCCAACAAGCCTTAGGTAAATCGTAAAACCTAAACTCTGATACCAAGCTGTGACGCCCCAAAATCCGAGGGTCCGTTGATTACCCATCAACTCGCGGAATACCCATGGATACCGAGTAGCTCGATATCACACCGTTATGCCCCATTTACTGAGGTTCTTAATTTAACAAATTCGGGCAGAGTCTCCTTTGTACAAGGAGCTCTACCCAAAACACAACCTGTGCAATATACATTAACATGACCCGTCCGAGACCCCATATAACGCAATGACCACACAGGGTCCATTTATAAATAAAACTTGACCACACCGGGTCCAATTATAATTAAACATTGGCCACACCGGGTCCAATCATCCATATTTATATCAAAACATGCAATGTTAGTTTAACAATAGTCCATATAAGTTCTATTACAATTTAAAAGATGACATACTTAAAACATTCTTTCCACAAATATTTTACATCAACACAAAATAAGGCTACATTCGGCTTTCTTCAAATATGTGGGTCCAAATTTGAGCCATCCACCGGTATACCTCTCCCACCTGAAATGTTTCCCATATAGTGTAAGTCAATGCTCAGTAGAAAAACTCCTACAGAGACTACTCCCCACCTAAAATGCGTATGCAATGCGCACATGCCACAAACAACTTCTTCCAAATAAGAATATGTTATTCAAGATAGAATCTCATGATGTCATGCCAAGTAATGAGATGAAACTCACTCATGCATGCTATCCTGAGCCCACACCGACTCCCACAACACAATGCGACTCATATGTGTAAAACAAACATCTTTGATGAAACACATCCAAAGATCATTTTAAAATCAACCATATGTCATAAAACCAATTCATTCTTGGATGTTTCCCATCAAATGAATAATTTATATATCAAAATCATGTGCCTTTATGGGGTATCGGATTCAGGAATTGCACCTCTGGCTCCGTACGCCGTTACACTTTTCTAGAATTTCACCGCCAGTAAGTGTATGAACCAAGTAGCCGGGTTTTTCACCCGAGGGAGTGTCTAGCCCTACTTGCTATACCCGACACAAGTTTTCTTATGCATGTAACCGTGCGACTCCGTAGGATGTTCCATCCCACTTTCTTGAGCCCACCATCAAGCACCAATGTTGGTGTTGATCACCCCATGCAACCCTACACCCACACTCATGCATGTAGCCCATGAATGTGACTTTAATTCTATGTCCATATTGCAATGCATGCCAAATGACAATTTTTACATATCAATGTATACCATGACAATTAATATCATTTGCATATAATCACCATAACCATTTCAAGTTCAATATATCCAAGAGCATATATCAACACTTCATCAACATGATAACACATAATACATGCTAATATCACATTTCATTCACAAGGCATAATATAAAACACAAAGCATGCCCACATGATCCCAATTTCCAAGGGATTACATAAATACTTCCATACACCAAAATCAAGCCAAGATTTTATATGGACCATTTCAAACAAAATAAAAATTAGAATATATGATTTTTACATAACCAATTATCGAAAATTCTAGAAATCACAAACTAGCACTTTCTAACTACCAATTTACACTAAAATTGATCCTACTCATTTTCATAACACCAACCATAATGAAAAAATATTAGAAATACCAAAAACAGCCCACATGAACCCTATGGACATCTTAGGTTAGAAATAAGTCCGAGTAGGAGGAATCCTACCTCTTGAAGTGTAAAAAATTTGTAGGAAGCCTCAAGAACAAGATTCAAGCTCAAAGCTTAGATTTCTCCAAAATCCTCCCTTTGAATCTTCGGTGAAAATCTTTGTTTTTAGTACCCACGCGTAGCCCTCGTCGCGAAGATGAACTTTGGCTCTTGGTCCGAGTTGATCCAAGCGACAGAACTCCGAGAATCGGTGAATAAAGATTTGTTTTCTCCCTTTTCTCTCCCTCTTGCTCTCACACATTGGAACCAGCTAAAATGCAGAGATCTTTTTGCAAAATATCTGATTTGCCCATATTTATATTTTTTAAAGACTTGGCCTTCGTCACGCCAAGTGTCCTATTTTGTCCGGGTCCGTTTTCTCACCAAAACGATTAAATTTTGTACCAGTTTAAGCTAAAAATATTTTATATGAACTTTATTTAAAATATTTTTGACTTTCAAATTTTTTATAAAAATTTCGTTTTTGAGGGTCACCAGACACCCGTCACCTTGAAAAACGTAAAAAACCCGACTATCTTAGAATTTGACAAAATTTGTCTGGGTAACTGGATTTCACGAGACGAATCCAACGGTGAGGTCTGTTTCATCATCCGAGGTCTAGAAAAATACCAGTTTTCAACCCGTGCTATAATGACAAATTACCTTTTTGCCATTTTTTAAGAAAAAGTTAAAATTTTTTCCGGGTTTCACAGAATTTCTTATATAGTGACAACTGTCAAGACATTGCTTGCTTTATCTAAATGTATTTGGATTATTAGCAAGATAAAAAGATGTTATTTGAAATCCTTCAAAGAAATATTTCTGATTACTCAAAAATCTATAAATGCACAAATTAACGAACATGGATGCATGTAGTTGGAAGGAGCAAGCCTCTATATTTTTGTAATATACCTTATATTCAAATTTTTATCGATTCTTTCTTATAAAAAAATTTAAATAAAAATACATAAATTAACATTCAAAATTTGCTCATACCAAATCTATCATTTTAAACACCATGTTAATCTTTTGAACAATAAATTAAAATGCAACCAAAAGGGTGGAACTAAAAGGATAATCAATGCATATTTATATTTGTTTTTTTATAAAATAAAATAAAATTGCGTTTATTCATCGAACGTCAACGATTTTACTTTATTGAAACAATATTTGACCAAACACTCAAACATGTATTTTATTAAGTATGAGGTCTCTAGAAAAAGAAAACTTTTAAAGTACCTTTAATTTTGACTCAAAAGCTAAGGGAGGAATAGAGTAAGAATTAGTAACGTAAAAAAAATGGAGCTTAGGAATCAAGATATTAATATCC
Source organism: Ilex paraguariensis (assembly GCA_963454935.2). Taxonomy (NCBI): domain Eukaryota; kingdom Viridiplantae; phylum Streptophyta; class Magnoliopsida; order Aquifoliales; family Aquifoliaceae; genus Ilex; species Ilex paraguariensis. The sequence continues at coordinate 23,609 of CAUOFW020006536.1, forward strand.
ATTTATAACCTTCTCAAAATATTAATTTTATACAAATATAGTCATAGGATTTCAAGTCCAAAAAAATATGGATAATGGTAATGGTTTTTATAAACCATTGTGCATAATTTTGTAAGGATTAGTTATTACATGTGCATCCTATTGAATATCAAATAATATTTTTTATTCTAAAGTACATCAAAATTGAATTATCCAAGTTTTCTTAAAATCAACTATTTCTCTAACATATATATGCAAGAAATTGAATGTTATTTGAAATCTTTCAAAGAAACATTTCTGATTACTCAAGAATCTATAAATGAACAAATAAACGAATAAGGATGCAGGTAATAGGAAGGAGCACGCCCCTATTTTTTTGTTACCTTCTATTAAACGTGCTAAATGCATGAATTGGCAATCAAAATTTGCTCCTACCAAATTTATCAGTTTAAACACCATCTTAATTCTTTCGAACGTTAAATTAAAATGCAGCCACAATTTTTGCATGAAAAAAGAAATTGATAGTTGAAACGATAATCAATGCATATTTATATTTATTTTCCATAAAAAAATAAAATAGCTTCCATTTCTAATCTATTCTTCTTCTTTTACTAGATCTTACCTCTTCTGTTGTAATAAAAAAAGAGAGAATTAAGATGTTGCTTTGCCGATGTAAACCAAAGAACCAACTTTACTCTTCGATATTTTTTTCATGATTCTGGTTATTGAACGTCAACGATTTTACTTTATTGAAACAGTATTGACCAGATGGTCAAAGACGTATTTTAGTAAGTACGAGGTCACTAGAAAAAGAAAAACTTCTAAGGTACCTTTGTTTTGACTCAAAAGCTAGGGAATGAATTGAGTGGCGATATTTGTTGATGTGATGGAATAAGAACAGAATTGAACCCGAGTAAGAAGTAATAACCTAAAAAGGTGGAGTTCACAAATCAAAATATTTATATCCATTTATAAACCCCTAAAATATTAATTTTATCATAGGATTTCAAGTGCATAAAAATATGGCAATGTTAATGGTTTCATAAACCATTATGCATACTTTTGTAGGGATTACATGGTGTACACGTGCTTTGCACGTTGACAATCTCATTACGAATATTTTATTTAGCACCAAAATTAGAAAAAATGATCTCGACATTACAAATAGCTAAATTAAGCTCAATATGTAAATCCCCACATTCTTATCTTTGTATAGCAACGTAATGATGTATGCATGAACTATGTGGATTGTAAAAATAGAAATAAAAATGTTAGGCGTGGTAATATGTGTTGTATTAGAAGTTAGGAAGTATCCCGGAGTTTAAAGCGCATTTTAGAAAGAATTTGGGTAGGAAAGAATTTGACACTACCTTAGTATTTTAGCTATAACTTTTTAATATGAACTCCAATTGAGCTAATGTTTGGACAGTAGAAACTAGACTTTAAGGCCTACAAAAGTGTGTTTCATGAAAATTTCCTAAATTGACTTCTAAAGAGGTGAAAACTGCTTTTGAAGTTGGGACAGAAAGTCGCCTCCGTCCGGACGCTCTAAGCACCGTCCGAACGGTACTCCTTATCCAGAAACTTTATTTTTCGTCAAAAACAGGGACTTTGAACCGTATGGATGCCCAAGGACCGTTCAGACGCTACCCAAAAATCGGTCCCGATCAGTTTTAGGGTTGTTCTCCAATTTTTACACTATAAATACCTAAGGCTGCCTCCTTTAGCCCCATTTCACCAATTCTAACCACTAGAGAGCCTTGTAGTGTAAGAAGGAAGGGAAAAAACACAAGAATGAAGGGGATTCTCACATTGAAGTGGATCAAATCTTCCAATTTTTCACACAACACTAAGGAAGAAGAAATGAGGTAGGGGTTTCTTCTTATTCTCTTCCATTGAGGCTAAAGTTTATATTTATGTATGTTTTGACTCTAAATCCTATTTATATATTAGGAAATCCTTGATTCTTGATATTCTTGCAAATATTATCCTGTTTTAAACAAAGTTATGGTTGGGTAGCCATGAAATCTATTTTTCTTGTATTAAAATCCTAATTTTCAAGAGAAATAAATTTTTCTCTTGATTTTTCCTTTGTTCTTGATTTCAAAACTCTAGTATTTGGTATTGAACAATAAAATGATATTTTTTAGGATCTCTTGCATATTTTCTTAAATTGTTCTATGGAATGATACATATGAAATTTGAGAATTTTGAATTTTACTTGGGATTGGAGAAATTAGTTGGGTATTGTATTTCTTGTGGATATTTGGATAACCATGAGTGGCCGTTGACCGGGTATCGTAGAGTGAGTAGATGTGTTTCTTACTCTGTGGGAGTTTAAATTTTTCCTACCACTCGTAGTGGGGTTGGTGCCTTGTGAGGACCAAATCGCTATTCGCTCACGGGTATCGAGGCTGAGGGTTGTTAGTATACTATTCTTGGGTTAGATTCGTCATTGCCAAGGCATTGGTATATGTCCTTCCTAAAGTTGGATATCCTTGCGAGGATTAAGTGTGTGTGTGTGGGTCAGGATATTCTCGATGTGTTTATTCATGCGATGTCATACATCATACTTGAGATACATTGTTGGCTATTGTTTATTGGGCAAATGGTTGGTTATGGTTTATTGTGGATAAGAGTTTATGGTGGAATTAGTTTATTTTCAAAATAGTTATTGTAGAAATGGTAACTTGTTGGAAAATGATATTTTTGGAAATTGGTTTTACTTTTTTATTTAATTATTATTATTGTGTAAACTTGAGATTCATTGAAATGTCCTTGTTTTCTTTCAAAAGCTATATATGATATTTATAAAATGAGACCGGTTGTTTTATATGCTGTTGAAACCTTGTTCGAATTTGGGAGGATTTTTCTATAGAGCTTAGTGCTCACCCCCTACAAACAACATTCTTTTCAGACTTTAGTTTAGAAGAGGAGCTCAGAGTTGACAAGCAGGTAGCTTAGGAAGCTCAACTTAACAGGCATGTGGACCCGGAGGGGATGTCTAGAACTATTTTTTTATGTTTTAGATTAGGAGGTTTATTTTGAGATAATGTTCATGTTAATATTTTTCTTATTCAGCTGCTAGAAAATAGTTAATTTTTGGGATGTAATTGTCGTAGTTGGGTATATTTTTTTGGATGCAATGACCATGACTTGACATATTCTTTTGGATGAAGTTGTAGATATTATGGTTGATGAATGAAAATTTCTTTACATATGAATCTTATTAATTGCTCTCATGATGTGAATGATTTTAAATAGTAATGCCGTCAAAAGGGGATTTTGGGGGCATTACACAATAAAATTGTGATTTTAATTTCTTTTTTTTTTGGGTGTAGGGGATCAAAGGTTGAAAAAGTTTCAACCTCTATTTGCCTAGCCCAAAATAAATAATATTTTTCAAAGGTGCATAAACCAATTTTTTTTTTAGATTTTTCATTGTTCAATATCAAGCTCAAGACGTAAACATTTGACACAAAAATTCAATCAAAGTATCAAAGAAATTATTGTGATTATTGCAATTCCAAAACTTAATTTAACATGCATTAAGCAAAAATAGTAGGATTAAACTCAATAAAATAGTGTCTATTTATTGATCACTATTTTGTAAAATCTAATTATATTTGGCATTATAAATATACACTCAATGAAGAGATAGACTATATAACACGCGTTTATGTCATATACATGACTTGCTCACTTGAAAAGAGAATCACAAAATCTTACTTCTCTAGTTACTTATTGTTTAATGTTTTTGCAGATTTCTTGAAGTAATTATCCAACCATTAACATACAAGGACAAGCCATAAGCTCTTTTATTTTTGGGAAAAATGAAAGCCCCCACACATACAAATAAGGACAAATGTAATTACCTAAGAATCGAATTTTACGATATAGAGAAGATACTTTCACATCAAACAAATACATCAAGTAAGAACATTTTTACAGCAATTCTTGAAACTTAGTAGGAAAGAGAGAAAATGTTTTAAATTTTTTTTGTAGTTACCATAATCTATTGAATTTTCAATAGCGGTTACTCTCACAAACAACAATTCACTACAAATGTTAGGCAACCATCTCACCCTCATTGAGATAAACTAACCTCTAACACTATGACAGCTTTGAAAGGCAATATAAGTCCATCACACCCCAACCATTTAAGAGATGAAATCACAATTTTCTTAACAATTGTAATATTCACCAATCACAATTTTCATAAAAATTCAAGTATCATAATTTCACAATTCTCAATATATTAAAGTAATAAAAGAATTAAAATGTGTAAGAGATCATATCAAGAAAGCTTTCACAATTTCAATATCAAAATTCTAGGATTGTTCCAAAAATCATAATTTCTTGAAGCAAGAACAAGTGATCGATTGAAAACCAAATTTAATCTATAATAGGAATTTAAGAAACCAAGAATTAATATATCTTTCACAATACAAAATATATTTTGGGAGAACTAGAGTTTTGGAGATTCAAGAACCATGTTTCTTGGATACAAGACACGTATCTCGTTGAAAACCACATGTTACTCGAAAAAGAATTAAGAACGAACAGTATGTTAATCAAAAGAAACCGAGAACGCAAGATTATTTAGAATATAATAATCCAGAAGATTTAAAACATACATAATTATAACTTAAGTCTCAATGAAAGAACTTGAGAAAAATTTCCTACCTCAATCTGATGTTTGAAGAGAGCCTTAACATGTTTGAATTAATCTCAACGCAAGAATCCATTTGAATCTTGTGTTTTTTCCTTCTTTCTCACTCTCTAGAGTTATCTAGGGTTAAATCTGATGAAAAATGGCTAAAGTGACGTCCTTATGATATTTATAGGGTGAAAAATGGAGAAAAGCCTTAAAACTGATCGAGGCCCTTTTTAGGGTGGCATTTGAACGGTGCATGGGGCGTCCGGATGGTGCCAATTCTTTATTTTTTGATAAAAATAAGGTTTCATGGTAGGAAGTGCCGTCTAGATGGTTCTTGGGCCATCCAGACCGTGACAACTTTTTTTCTTGATTGCAGGAGTGATTTTCACCTAGTTATAAGTCGATTCTGGAAATTTTTGTGAAATACACTTTTGTAACCCTTGAACTCCAGTTTTTATTGTCCAAACATCAGCTCAACCGAAGCTTGGAGTAAAAAGTTATGGCTAAAATACTAAGGTAGTGTTAAATTCCTTCCTACCTGAATTCTTTCTAAAATACAATTTAACTTTAGGATACTTCCTAACTTGTAATACACCCCATATTACCTCTCCTAAAGTTTCTCGACTTTCTAGATTCAATGGTAACCATATTTTGACCCAAAAACATTAAGAAACTTACCTAACCACCCTTCTCAATTTTAAACGCCTTCAAAACTTAAACTTTATAATCAATTTGTCTCCAAAGTATTTATTTCCACTCTTACAACCTATATGGTTCATTCTTACATCATTACATATATGAACATTACAAAATAATTATATCACTATATTAGGATAAACATGTGGAATTTCATAAACATCAAAATCCCAATTATATCATGAATCGTACAATAACATTTCATAACATCACTAAGCATGTTATGAGCAATATCAATTCAAATAACACACTTGAACATAATTTTGACATTTTATCAAGTACCCATAAGACATAAACTATAAACATATAGCATGTCAATTTACATTTACAAAACCCACATATTCACGCCCAAATAAAATAGATATAAGCATAACATATTCATCAGATTACCATCACACTAGTTACATGATAGTTGTGTAAATATTCTATATAGTCATACCCATACCATATACATGATTGAAAATGAGAATAATCCTAAATAGGCAGAATCATTACCTCTTGAAGTTAATAAAGGAAGAAAATCTCCAAGAATGTCCAAGAAAAGTTCCTCAAAGCCCTAGCTCCCAACATCCTTGATTTCTAAAAATTGTAGAAAATAGTCTTTTAATGTTGTTGATGTGTAGGCCTCATCGAGTAGAACAACTTTAATTCTTGGTTGCTGAAAATCCAACGATTGGATCTTGAGATATTGAGGAAAAGAAGAAAGAGAGGTTGAAGAACTTTTGGTTTCTCTCTCTCTCCCCTACGAAAACGACTAGCAAATGGGAAAAAAAAATCTGATTTTCACTCCTTTAAATACTTTTTCGCCTAGAATGTGCCACTTATCCAATTTTTTATTGGTTGGAAATCTCTAATGGCCAATCAATTTTCACCATGTGTCTTCTTTTTGGATAATGTCCTATAAAACATCTAAATCATTTATATTGTGGGTCCTACAACTAAAACTAAGTGGCTAGAATTTAATTGCGCGACACCTGTAAGACTCTGTATTAAAAGTAAAAAAGGATAATATTATCTTAAGAGTTCTCCTAAGATGAATAAAATGATAGTAGAAACTTAGAATCATTGTTAAAAGATTGATTATAAAACTTTAGTTTCATGCATATTTACGTTATGGGTAAATTGAGTTTTGGAAAAGTTTAAATTTGAGAAGGGGGATTAAATAATTTTATAAATATTTTTAGGTTAAAATAAAATTTTCATTGAATCCAGAAGGTCGAAAAATATTGGAAGAGGTTATATGAGTTGTATTAGAAGTTTAGATGTATTCTAGAGTTAAAATCTATTTTGGATATGATTTAAGTAAAAAGGAATTTGACATTACCTTAGTATTTTTGCTATAACTTTTTACCCTAATGTCTGATTTACCTGAAATGTTTACAGTAGAAATTAGACTTTACGGCCTACAAAAGTACATTTCATAAAAATTTGGTGAATCAACTTTTAACTAGGTCAAAATTTTAGAAGTAGATTGTTACCCGTGCCCACACAAGAATTCACTATTTTTTCTAGCCTATAAATACCCTAGGGTTGTGGTCTAGAGCCCTAGAAAATTTTGAGGAGAAGAAAATGAGGAAGAATTGGCTGAATCTTGAAGGATTAACACGGTATAATCGCAACAAAACACATTATGATAAAGATCTCAAGAATTAAAGTAGGAGTTTCTTCCTAAACTTGTTCATTGAGGATAAGATTAATACATATGTATGTTTTAATTCTAAATCATATGTATATGTTATAAAAGCATTGTTTCTTGATTTTCTTGCAAATCGTATTATGTTTTGAATGAGGTTATCATTTTATAGCCATAAAAATTCTTGTTTTTGTTATCAAAACCCTATTTTCAAGAAATATAGATTTTAACATTGATATTCCATTGTTCTTGATTTAAAAATGCTAGTATTTTATTTGAAAAATAAAATTATATTTATTGATGATCTCTTTTATATTTTTTTGAATTATTCTATTAGAAAAATACATGTGAAATTATGGTTCTTGGTTTATCTATGATTTGGTGAATTAGTTTGGTATTGTATCTCTTGTGTGGATGTTTTGATGAACATGAGTGACTATATCGTAGAGTGGGTAGATCCATTCTTACTCTGAGTGGGTTTGAAGGTTCCCTACCACTCGTAGTGGGGTTGGTGCCTTGCGAGAACCAAATCACTATTCGCTCACTGTTATTGAGGTTGAGGGCTAGTATATTATTCCTAGGTTGGATTCGTCATTGTCGAAGCATTAGTGTATGCCCTTCGTAAAGTTGTGTATTCTTGCAAGGATTGAGTGTGTGTGTGTGAGCCAAGATATTCTCAATGTGTGTATTCATGCGAGGTTTTACTAGATACATGAGATACAGTGTTGATAATGGTTTGTTGGTAATGGTTTTTTGTCTGGAAGTTGGTTTACCTTATCATTTAATCTATTGCTATTACGTAAACTTGAGATCTGATGAACTATTACTGTTTTATTTCAAAATGATATTTTATAAAATGAGACTGATATGTTTTATATGTTTTCAAAATCTTGCTCGAGATTGAGAGGATTTTCCTATAGAGCTTAGTGCTCACCCCTACAAACAACATCGTTTTCAGATTATGGTTTAGAGGAGAGCTCGAATTTGATGAACAACTACATTGAGAAGCCCAAATTGATGGGAACGTGGATCTTGAAGTGGATGTTTAGAGTTATTTCCTTTATGTTCTAGATTGAGAGGTTAATTAGAATAATAATTTTAAAGATAATGTTTTATTTATTCTGCTGCAAGAAAATATTAGTTTTTTGGATGTAATCGTCATGGTTTGACATATTGATTTTGAATGATGCTTTAGTTGTTATGGATGATGAATAAAATTTTTTAATTTATGGATTTCATTTGTTACTCTCATGATATGAATGGTTATAGATAGTAATATATTCCAGAGTAGATTTTGGGACGTTACATCACTCGATCGTATATTTCATCTTGTTTTACGTAAAAATTATGACTGTCTTAGAATTTAATGAAAATTTACTGGCTAACTCAATTTCGTAAGACGAATCCAATGGTGATTTCCGTTTTTTCATCCGAGTTATATAAAAATTCAAATTTCTAATCTGTACTTTAAACATAATTACCGTATCACCCCTTTAATCAGGATTTTATTTTTTTTGGGTTTTATAATATTAGTGTATGTGTTCTGATGTATTAATGTGTATTTTTGGTGTATCAGTAAGTGTGTGATTTTTCTGGTGTATTATTGTGTGTATTTGTATTTTGCTATATTAGTGCGTGTTTTTTGTGTAAATTTTGTTATTGCTTAAAAAAAGAAAAAACACTTTTAATTTTTTTTTACAAATACAATGCTATGTTTTACCTTTTTTTCCTGAAAAAAAAAAAAAATACTTTTGAAAAATATTATCACTTTTAAATTTGACATATAATTCTCATGGTTTTTCATTTTACTGGGCCAATTTTCCAAGCCATGGGTTATACCTAATGGATTGTCTTCAAGGCCTTAATCGGGCAAGTTCATCTGACCCACTAAACTAGCCCATGGCCATAACTGTTGGCCTATTAGACTATCCTTGGGTCTCCATGGGATGGGCTAGTTCATGATCAGTTGGGATACAAATTACTGGGTTTAGCACATTGTCCACTGGTATTATGGTAAAGCCATAATTTTAAAAAAATAAAAAATACTAGAGATTAAAGGTACCATATGATAATGCTTTTAAGTACTTTTATGTTGTTTATTTTTCATTTTTCTTGTCCAGATTTGTTCCTTTCCTTCAAGTTTAATTACGTGTATGAAGTTACACATATACATATATCTTTGAATTATGTATATAATATAATCCTCTTTTGTGACATGTGTTTGCTTTTTTGAAAAAAAATTATTATTCCAATTACGTTACTTTAAATATTACCAAGCGGTATGTACCTAACATAAATGTTTCTTATTTTAAAGGGTTAATCTCATTTTGCACCCCAAAAGATTGTTCGAATCTTAATTTGTACTCTCAAAAATTAAAAATCTCAATTTATACCCTCAAGGATACAAATTTGTATCAATGTGCACCCCCAAAGATCAAAAATCTCAATTTGCACCCTGAAAGATAAAAATTTATATCAATGTGTACCCCAAAGATAAAAAATCTCAATTTGCACCCTCAAAGATAGAAATTTGTATCAATGTGCACTTAAAAACTAAATTGATAAATTATACCTAGATCTCCTCATACTTGTCACTTAATAATTTAGACCTCTTCACATTTAGAATATTATTCCTACATCTTATGACATTTGTGCATGTATAACACGTAACCCATTCATTGATATCTATTAATATAACCGTTAAAAAATATAATTTTATCCTAATAAAAAATTATAATTTCATATTACCCTTTATTTTATGGGTTTAATATATTCTAAAGTTCAAAATCTAGTTTACCATTTGAATGTCTAATAAAATGTAAATATTTATATAATGTTTTTCATATTACCTTTTATATAAATATCTACATTTTATTAGACATTCAAATAGTAAGCTTGATTTTTAACTTTAGAGTATATCGAATCCACAAAATAAAAGATAATATGAAATTATAATTTTTTATTAGGATAAAATCATATTTTTTAATGATTATATTAACAGATATCAACGAAAAGTGGTTATGTGTTACACATGCATAAACGTCATGAGATAGAAGGGGAATATTCTAAATGTGAAGGAGTTCAAATGATTAAGTGACAAGCATGAGGGGATCTAGGTATAATTTATCAATTTAATTTTAGGTGCACATTGATACAAATTTCTATTTTTGAGAGTGCAAATTGAGATTTTTTATCTTTGGGGATGCACATTGATACAAATTTCTATCTTTGAGGGTGTAAATTGAGATTTTTGATCTTTGAGGGTGCAAATTGAGATTTGAACAATCTTTTATGGTGCAAAATGAGATTAACCCTATTTTAAATTATATTTGGAAGCAAAAACATACATGGAAGGATACCTCCGAAGAAGGTAATCCCATTGTGGAGATTCCTACAATTTTGTATGTTTTTCAGCCTATAAATACCAATTAAAACAAGCAAAGCATCACCGCTTGTGCTAAAAATAATTGTAAGAAAAATTTTCACGTCTTTTTTAAATTTTCATACAAAAATTTGGTTATGGAGAACAAACAAACCAAAGGTCGTCAAAGAGTTGATATGAAAAAATTAGAGTCAAAAAGATCTTTACGCTACATTTTCGAAGCGTCGGTCAAGAATTTTCAAAAAAGCGGCTGAGATATGTATTTTATGTGATATTGACATTGCTATAATTATTTTTTCTTCTACAAGTAAACCATTTTCATTTGTTCATCCTAGTATCGAATCATTCACAAAAAGATTCCAAAATGAAGACAATGATAATATTTTCGCCATTGCGGAATTTCGTCGCACCAAATCTTATGAACTCAACCAAAATCTTCATGACTTAAGTGACCATTCAAAGATTGTGAAGGAACAAGGAAGAACGTTGGACCAGATCAATGAAGCCAGTGGAAAGAAGGGTTGGTGGCAAGCACCCATTGAAGAGATGACAAAGGAAGAGGTCCAACAGTTAATGGCATGGTTTGTGTACATGCAGATAAACACAAACCATGTCAATGAGTTGCAAAATGAGGCTTCATCTTCGACCACATGTTTCCCAGGAGCAAATTCTCCATATCCATAGTCTTGGAACAACCAGAACTATTATTGGTCGTTCAAACTATAGCTATGTAGGCATTCTTATGGTTCTATTGGTGGCATTGAGATGGCTTTTGATGTGAAAATAATTCTGAAGTGCTTCCTATGGAATCTATGCATATTAAAGTTCTTTAATATTTGGTTGATCATTTCCTCTTTTACTATCCTTGATCTATTTATGTTGTCCCTATTTTATTTCCTTTATTATAGGCAAAACATCTTTGACAAAAAAAAAAAAAAAAGATTACGCTAGCAAACATAACATTGAAGCACCAAGATCACCTTCCTTATTCCTTTTTAAAACAAAATAACACAATTTCAAACTTATTTCACAATCAAAAGCAATATATGAAGTATAACGATCTTTCTTTACTTTCTATTTATGTCATATCAACTCTTTAATGGTCTTTGATGCATTTGTTTTCGATAACCAAATGTTTATACCAAAATTTAAAAATAAGGTGGTGGCTTTTTCAATATTTTTGCACAACGAGATGATGCTTTTCTTGTTTTGGTTGATATTTATTGGCAGCAAAATGAAACATTGCGATATTATTACCTACTTGAGTAGTACCCTTCCACATATGATAATGTTTCGGTTATTTTTTAACTTTCAAATATACGGCTATCAATAATACTACCTAACCAACTTTTTATCAACTTATTATGGTTTGTTGGATTAATGAATTTTGGTAAAAGTATTATATTGTGTATTTAATTTGCTTTTTCCATTTTTTTTCAATCGTTAAAAATGATAATTTATTATTCCATTTATGATCATCTAGTGTATCTCTTCTCGTAGTTATTAACATCGATTTAGTTCTTCCGGCCTAGAATCTTGCAAAACGTTTCTCTTACTGACTAAAAAATTTAAATGCTTGGAAATAGAAAGTAATATTTTTAAATAAAAGAGCTCTACTATAATTGCACATTTTAATGTGTCTGTAATGTATTAAATGGTCTCCTTTTTGCATCTACCATATATGACAAGAAAAAAACTATTACTAACTTACGTAAATTGGAAAAACAAACAGACTACAATATGATTACTTATCATATTGACTAGGTCAAAGATAGAATGAGAGGGAAAACTTTCGGTCTAGATATTTTGGGTGTTTCAAAATAATAAGTCTTAGTTAGGAATTTCAATGTAAAGGATCTATTAACTTTCAAATTCACCCTTTTTAAATTGACTTCAAATATTTGAATATTTACACTTTGCAAGTGTAGTTACAAAAGCGTACATCATTTCACTTGGTATGGATGCATTAATTACAAATCTCCTTAAAAAGTGAGGTTGAAAAAGAGATTTTAAATTTGAGACAAATTGAGTAGAGTTTTTATGACAATTACTACAATGAGTAAGCTACCGAGACAAAACTTACTTACCGAATTTGCAGACTAAATCCATCACTGTCGTTGCATTGCCAGCAAATCTCAATGTAAGATGAAGTACACTGTTAACTCAATGGGGGCAACAAATTTGGTTTGTAAATTTTGTTGATAAGCATATTATTATAAACATATATACTTTTGACTATTCTAAAGCCTTTATATAGTGCACATCTATTTCTCAGTTATGATATTGTTGTCACACAACAGTGGTTGCCTAAATCTATAACCTTGAAAAATTTAAAAATACCAAAGTTGACAATAATATAAATGTACAACATTTCACACAGTTTTATTGTGTTCCATAATCATAATAGTTGTGAGTAATAGAATCAAAAATTTTTGGTCAATGTATAAAACAGACCAGGTGACACATCTTACAAATCAATGATACACTTGTTTTGATTCTCTTAATCTCATAATATAATGACAAGGAAAATTCAAGCCAAGAAAAATACATAATTTTCTACAAAAAGAAGTAGAATAAGTTTAACACCACAAAGTAATATATATATATATACCCATGAAGATCTGTTCTAGAAATGAAGAGGGAAAGTGAAGAAAATTGTCAAAAATGCAAAGAAAAAAGTTGCGCATGAAAAGTAACAATTTCATAATATCTCACCCTATTAATACATGTATTAGCTGTTACTTTTGATTGTTTTTATGGCCATGTAATAGTCATAACTTGTCATTATGTGATCGTAACAGCTGAGAAACTCGGGATTTGCTGTTACTTGAAAAACTATTTTCTTGATGCCTTAAATTATTATTAATGTTGGTATAAAGTAAAAGACAATAAATTATGCAAAAATTACAAATCAACTAGGAAGGTTTTCTTTTTACAATTAATTAGATGGTTAAAACTCATCGATCTCTTAATCTTTGATTGACTTTATGCGTAAGTTAGTTTGCAATGTGTCACAACAACTAGGTATTGAGTTTTTCATTTGTAAATATATTGTATCATCGATTTAGACTTGGAAATTGTTCACTAGTTACACATTATCCAATAATCATATTATACATCATGTGTCTTATTTGGGATGGTTATGACCAAAAAATAGGACGTCATCTATTAATTGGGGTACATTGGTACACTTTTCAAAAGTTTAACACGCAATATAAGAGTTTTAATCTTGAGGAGATAATGTCAAAATTTTAGATTTCTTAGAGGACAAAATGTAATGTGATCAAAATTTATACTTGTTGGAAGACAAAGTGTTATTTTCCCTTTAAATAATAAAGAAGATAAGCAAATATCGGCTTGCATGACTTTGTGCTTAAAATGATGTTATTTTCTTACAATTTTTGACAAAGCATAACATTGAGATGACAACGAACAAATCAAATTTTAAAATATGTATACAAAATGGGATGAGCAAATGTGTAATTTGGAGGAGCATTGCTCAGCTAATCATCTATTTGTGTTGCACAAATAACACCATTGTTTAAATCTTTTTGGTGGGGGCTAATTTATTCTCAAGGTATAAAGAAAGGCCCAATCATTAACTTTGTGCATGCAAAGTACATAGCTGAAAATATCAATGTTAACTAAATTTCATTATGAAACTTAGTGCATTATTTTTAACAGTTTGTACTATTGATATATGAGTTATGTGAAATTAACATTCTGAACGATATCATTCTTACTGGAGAACAATAACATCAACCTTGAATTTGGAGATAATAGTGTACGGTTGCATGACTAGCTATGAAAATCATAGTGAATTTTTGGAGACCTTAATGTTATTTTACAATGATGGTTAGTGATAGAGAACAAAAGCATTTGAATGAATACCAAAAAGCAATTTGGCAAGTGATTTGCTTAGCCCAAGTGTAGCTTCACACTTGACACCAAAGTACGTAATACAAACCTTAGAAAATTGGAAAAAAAAATAGTAGATGGATGAGTTTTGACCATCTAATGTATATTAAACATCAATTAATAGTTGGTTTAGGTATTAGTAAAGTCGTATTTGTGTGTCCCATCTTGTTGATGCTGTTCCATGTTGCCACTGCTCAAAGCTTGATTGATAGATATATTTCCTTCTCAGCCTTTTTGTGCTAGTCCTCATTTTGATGCTCTTGGTCTTGCTTATTTTGAGTATTAAATGAATATTCATGTTACGGATACTTTACTTTAGTTAATGGATGGAGAATTATTATTTTGGTTTGGTTGTAAAACTAAGAATTTGTTTATGTTATTTTGGGAGTTTATCTAGTGAGTGATTGAATGTTGAATGATTTGTTTTATTTAAATAATTATTTTAGATGCTCTCATGTATGGATGTTATATAGATAGTTAATGTATTTCAAGGTAGATTTTGGGGCATTATTGTAAGACCCCGTACAAAAGTTAAAGATGGATGACACGATAATAATATTACTTTTAAAATGATAATAGAAACCTTGAATCATTGTTGAAAGGTTTATCATGAAGTTTGATTTTCACGAAAATTGACTTTCGAGTCAAGCTTACTTTTCGGAGGTGTTTAAGCTTGAGAAGGGAGTTAGACAAGTTTTCAATTATTTTTAGGTCAGAATAAGGCTATCATTGAAACACACGTTAGGGAGTATTTGAGTAGAATGAAATTTGACATTACCTCAGTATTTGTTTTATAACATTTTACCCCGACTTCCGATTTCTCTGATTTTTGGAAAGTAGAATTTAGATTTCAACGGCTATAAAAGTTTATTTCATAAAAATTTCCTAAATCAACTTTTAAGTAGGTCAAAAGATATTTGGAAATTTAGTTTGAAATGGGTTTCACATTCAAATGTGAATTGATGTTCAAATATGGATCAAACACAGAATCACAAGTCTAACAAAACCTGAGATACTGGGATCAAACTCCGTTCGAATGTGGATGCACGATTAGCAACAATCAAGTTCGCGATGACAACATTGTTTTTTATCCTATAAATACCCTAAGGATTGGTTTGTAGAAAGGTAATCCCCAAATTATGGTATTTGGGGCATTATATTTACATTTCCTTTGCCTCGTTTGACATTGAATGTTTTTCGTAAGTATCCATAGAAGATATGGATCATCTCTTTCGATTAATTAAATTTTTACTCACCGGGGAAAAAAGGCAGCATTTGAAGTGATGGCCATTATGTGGTTGAATTTTTAGCCCACCATTTTGGTCATGACCTGATTAATCAGGGGGTGGGACCCACAAAGTGAAATGTGTCGGGCACATGTATTTGGGATTCAATATTTGAGTTAACACTTGAGCAGCATTGCATTTTCCAAAAATGTTTTATGTTGCCAAAGAATTTTGGGTATTCATTGTAATATGTTTATTTATTGCTCTTTGGGCATTTTGATGACTCTTTTCACTTCTCTTTATTTTTAAAGCTCCAAATTGACAAGATTTGTATATGTAAACATGATTTACTTGAGTAGAAGTATATCTGAATAGTAACAATCAAACTTTTGAAGTTTTGAAAGATGGAGTAATATTTTCTCAAATATTACTTTTTTAAGTTGTTTTTGAAAAAAATTCATGTGAATAGAGAAAAAGCATATGAAAAATGTGATAAATTATAAGGATTGTGCACTCATTTTGATCAACCATCACTTTTGAATTTTTAAAAAAATTAACTATTAGTTTTATGGTTCTATTGGCTTGATAATAAATATATAGTGTTTCTACACATCTAAAATTAGTCAAAATATGGCTAATTGATATGAAAAAGGATTTAAAAATTTGAATTATTTAATTTTTGTAGCATGCTAATGATTTAAAAAACTTCACGACCTTCTCACCTAACACCAATTAGACATTGCAAAAACTCTCGGTACCATTAGTCCTAATTTTTACGAAACACAACAACATTTCAAGATCTTGTAGTAAGGTTTTATGAAATAAATGTCAACTTCGGTGTTGATAAAACTTCTCAAGATTTCAAGTTCGGGCAATCAATGACATATAATGTCAACTCAACAAGGAAAAACACAAGGGTGCTTTGTAGGTGCCCATGAATTTTTACTCCTTTTGTCTCAAAATTATAGACCATTTTTTGAACAATTTCTTTTTGTTAAGGCATCTAATCTATCACTAATGCTACTTAGACCATATTTATTCTCCAAATTTTATGTCCAAATCCATTGCTCCATTGGATTGAATTGGTGACTCAAAATACCCATTAATTTAATCATCATGTTAGGCCAGTAAATTTGGTCAAATTAACATTACTCTTACTCAAGAATTATAAGTAGTCAATCATTAATGCCACTTTGACCACATTTATTCTCCAAATTAAATGACCAAATCTATTGCTCCGTTTGACCGAACTGAGAACTAATGATAACAATTGAGTTTATTAACACATCAGGCTAGTAGATTTGGTCAAAGTAGGTGGCGTGAATACTATATAGATTTTTCGAACTTGACTACTATTTTAGGACATCCCAACATGGAAAACTTCACTATAACTTTTCAGTCTCATTATATTTTTGACCTAGTCAAATTAATTGAGTTATTATTCCTGCTAAGTTTTTATAAATGGTACCCTTACAATTATTCTTAGCAACTATATCTTGCCAATGCATACGAACTGTTAGACTAGTGGGTAAGAATCGAGCCCACCAATCTTCTAATGGGTGTGATTAAATTACGTTAATTGGTCATAATGAATTGTTAGAACATTATTATTTATAAGTTTTTTCAATTTTGGAAAGATATTAATAATTTTTCTTTTTGTCATATATGACATATGCAACAATGATGCCATTCAATATATTAAGGACAAATAAAAATGCACAAATGAGATTCCATTTTTCAAAAATTCTATATTTTTAGTCTAAGCCTTTGAAAACTTTGCAACTAAATTGTAGACAGAAATTTAGCTAGATTAAAAAAAATTATTGTTGATAATTACGAGAAAAGGCAGAACCTTATGAGTAAATATATTTCAAAGTTGAAAAAGTACCCAAAATTTTAAGGCACTTGTAGTGTGAACATCTTCCTAATACAAATATGGCAAGAAACCTCTCAAGATGGTGTATAATTCCATGATGGTGTTCCATACAATTCTCATGTGTTGTAGCCTATAAATATAAACAAAAACAAGAAAATTATCACCTCCGTGTGCTATACGTAATCCTAAAATAAACTACAATCTTTATTTTTAAACTTTTGCACAAAATTTTTGTTATGGAGACCAAGCGCACCAAGGGTCGTCAAAAAGTTGAGATGAAAATAATTGAGAGTGAAAAGGATCGCAATGCTACATTTTCAAAGCGGCGCACTGGGATTTTCAAAAAAGCAAGCGAGCTATGTATTTTATGTGATATTGATATTGTTATATTAATTTTTTCTCCCACAGGAAAACCTTTTTCATTTGTTCATCCAAGTATCGAGTCATTCACAAGACGAGTCCAAAATGAAGAAAATAATATTGCTCTTGTCATTTCGGATTTTTGTAGGGCCAAAGTTTATCAACTCAACCAAGAACTTGATGCGTTGCATGCCCATTCAAAGGTGGTAAAGGAACGTGGAAGAATGTTGGATCAAATAAATGAGGCTAGTGGAAATAAGGGTTGGTGGGAAGCACCCATTGAAGGTATGAGCAAGGATCAAGTTCAGGAACTTATGATGTGGTTTCAATATATACAAATCAACATAACTTGTCGTATCATTGAGTTAGAAAATGGAATTTTATCTTCATCTTTTCCTGTAGCAAATCCTTCTCATCCACACTACTAGAACATTCAAAACTGATGTTGGTCAGTTGATGTATAGCCATGTATGCATGCTGGTATTCTTATGGTTATATGGCTATTGAGATTATGTGGGATGTCAAAGTAATTCTAAAATGCTTTTTACTGGTTATTCAAGTATAATAAGTGCTTAGCAATTGGTTGTACATTTTCTCTATTACTACCCTTTAATGCACTGTTTGTAGTTTCCATATTATCGTGACTAGAAATCATATGCCTTTGTAATGTGCATTATAATCTTTCTGCTAGTTTTCAATAGTGTAAATTTCCATCTAATCACTTAAAATTTTTTGAAATAACACTACCACCCGACAATTGTAAATAACACGCTGGTTCTTTAACTTTTGAAAAGTTGTAGCATGCGGCATTCACGTTTGCAAAAAAGATTAGCAGATTATTAGGAACAGAATGACATCTCTAAAGTTCTAGTGCAACCAGCAAAATATAGAGATTATACACAAATAGAGCTTACAAGATAATTCTCTTGTCTGATATCACTTGTATGCTTTCTACAATGTAATGGTTTCTCTTTGAATTGATTGTACTTTTGCTAAATCTGTTTGAGGTGCTTATGTTGAATGTGCACCCCTTATAGATTTGTTTTCTTTTGATAATGATGATTTTCTTAGCATAACTGAGCAATGCAGTGGATTTAAAGTGCACTGAATAGTGGGATTTGGTTCAATCTGATCTCCAAGACTTTTAGGAACAGGATTTTTTGAATAATTGGGGGAGGGGGGGAGGGTCACACATAGTGTTTATAGTGGTTCATCAACTCGAGAGCTCGGCTAATCCACTCTCAAGAGATTTTCTTGATCTTGAATATATAAATCAATTGCGTGTGGTTTATAGAGAGTACTTTTCTAGGCTACAATGACATCCTTTCTTGGGGGCATTGCCTCTTATTTATAGATATTCCTAGGGTTTTCTTGGTCTGGGGCGAGATCCTCGCCCCTTAGCTATAACAATTCCCCCTTATAGTGCAACAAGACTTGCGCCAGTTGGGTGATTGATACCAGAAAGATGGGGGACTTGGTAGGATCTAGCTGTCCTTTGAACAAACTTCCGTGAAGTATGGATACAGGGAGCTGAAGTCTGAGGTTGAGATCCACAAGTGATACTGATGAACTGAGCTCCCAAGTTGGTTGACCTAGGGAGCCGAGCTCATCCTTAGATATTTTGTGGTACCATCAGTTGCCCCTAGTCCCTAGTCTGACAAGTTGATTTGGGTAGGGATTATGCCAAGAGTAAGATTGCCTGGGTCGGCCTCGATTTTCGCATGATAGGAATTCCTTCTAACGATTATGATGGTCGTGTAATCATGTTTCCCTCGTTTCTTGTACACGTCCCTTATTTTGAGGATCCATGTTCTCTAGTCTTTAAATGCGATTGCAGAAAAAAATCGTCCTTTGCTTCTTCAAGCTCTCTTCACATCTTGTCTCCAGCCTCTGTTTTTCTCTTTGCGACTTTGTCTTCCTAATTTTGCTGAGGATCTATAATTTTCAGAAAAATCCCCCATTTCTCCGAAGGCTTTGTGTGGCTGACCTAATCCATTCTAGCTTTCCCTTGATTCCTGGTTTATCAATCATTCTCATCTAGGTACGTCATTTCCTCTATTCCTTCTTCTTTTCTTTTGGTTTGGATCCCTTTAAATTCGAGGTGGTTATTTAATTTATGGACTTTTCGCTTTTATTACTTTAGGAATCGAGGTCTTACCTTGTCCTCTCTTCCTCTCTTCTTGGATCTTTGTTCTACTGCCAGAGTCTTTCTCTTTGGTCGCTAGTGTCTTGACCCCTGGGCTCTTAAGGATTGCTTTGCTGGTGTTCCCATTCTTTATAGTTCTTTTAGACTTCCTTTCTCCTGCCCAATTATGTTTGCCTCTTCCAAAGCTACAACCTTCTCTGTTTCTCTTATGGGCGATAGGTTTCTAGATGTAAAGGAGGATGAGCTGGGGTATGTTGGTGATGAAATTGACAACTTTGTCGGGGTTGAAGACGTAGAGGGGGCAGAGGTACCTCAGATTTTACTAGGGTCTTCCTCGAGTTCCAAGCGATCTCAAAAAGGAAAGGCCAAAAAGGGTTCAGGTAGGGTTGAGGTCTTTGGGCTTGCTCCTTGTGCTTCAGACCTCATTCGTCCCAGTGAGATTACGCCTCCTCTCATGAGTGTTTTGTCCACAAGGTTTGATTTTTCCAAAGGCATGCGCTACTGGATCCCTTCTGTTGACATTAGGTATGACTTTGAGGTCCTTGAGAAGACCTATTTTTTCATAGCTTCTCTTGAGAATGGGCTTAGGTTCCCTATACATCCCTTCATCAAATCTGTCCTTCAGCATTTCAATGTATGTCCTGCTTAGATCTCCTACAATTTCTGGGGTGTCCTGGTGGGGCTCCTCGTCTTCTTTAAGAAAAATGAAATTGGCACCCCTTCAGTTCCCTTGCTCATGAATTTTTCAACATCAAGTTCCAGCTTGATGTTTTTTTATACATTTTCAAGCAGGTGAAGACCCCAACATTGATTACTGACCTGCCCAACTCTCACAAAAATTGGAAGAAACACCTCTGAGACGTGCTTCACCTATTTCCCTTTCAAGGCTTCTAGCTTAGTCTTCAAAGTCTTTTTTAGTCACTTCTGCTTGCTCGTTCGATTGAGGATGAGCTGGGGCAAAAAAGTAATTTTTTATTCCCAGCTCGACACAAAACTTCTTAAACTTGGGATTGTCAAATTGCCTCCCATTGTCCGAGACGATTACCCTGGGTATTCCAAACCTGCAGATTATAAATTTTTAGGTGAAGTTTTGAAATTTTTGCGCTGTAATTGTCACCAAGGGCTCTATTTATGCCCATTTGGTGAAGTAATGTACCCCGATAATAGCGAGCTTGCCCTGTCTAGTTATAATGGGAAGAGGCCCAAGTATGTCCAACCCCCCTTGTTGGAAGGGCCAAAGGCTTACCACTGAGGTGAGGAGCTCTGGGGGCAATGTGGGACGTTGGCGTGCAATTGGAAGACCTTACACCTTTTAACCAAGTCCGTGGCATCTTTGAGTAGAGTGGGCCATAAGTATCCTTACCTTAGTGTTTTTCCTGCCAGAGCTCAAGTTCTGATATGATTACCGTAAATGCCTTTGTGGATTTCCCTTAGGATGTACTTAGCATCCTCGTCTCCTACACATTTAATGAAAGGAGCTGAAAAATCTCATTTATATAGATTCCTTTACAGGATCGTGAATCTGGATGAACTGGCTCTTAGCTTTGTAGCTTCTTGTGGATCTACTGGCAAAGTTCCGTCCTGAAGGTATCCTCTAATTGGGTCCATCTAGCTTGGTTAGGCCAATGCAGGGAACATTTCTTTGTCTTTGTGGCTCACAGATAGTCCAGCTAGGTGTTTTACTGGGATTAGCCTGTCCAGGCTCTTCTGAGAGGTTGTTGCAAGTCTTGGTAAAGCTTTTTCTCGAGAATTCTTAGCTTTGGGGACATGCTTGATTTTGACTTGTATGAATTTCCCTATTAGTTCTCATACCTTTTTTAGGTATAGGATCATCCTCTCCCCCTTAGCCTCATAGGTCTCTTTTATTTACTTTACCATGAGTTGAGAGTCACTATAGATTCTGAGCTATTCTGTCTCCGCTGAATGGGCTAGATTGAGTCCAGAGATGACAACTTCATATTTTATTTCATTGTTTGAAGCCTTGGATTTGAATCTAAGGGCATACTCGACATCTATTCCATCAGGGGAGGTTAGAATCAACCCCTCATCGCTTCCTTGGGCATTAACAACTCCATCTACTGAAATCTTCCATGTAGGGAGGTCGGGTACTAGCTGGGTTGCCTCTATAGGTGCTTCTATGACTATAGTAAATTTTGTAATGAAATTTGCTAGAATCTGTCCTTTAATTGCGGTTCTAGGTTTGTGCCTAATATCAAACTCACTGAGCTCTATGACCCATTTGACCAGTCTTTATGAAGATTCTGGTTTATACAACACTTGCTTCATTGGCTGGTATGTTGGGACCTTAATGGTGTGAGCTTGAAATATGGTCTAAGCCTTCTTGCTGTCGTAACTAGAGCTAGGACTAGTTTTTCCATCTTTGGATATCTTTCATTTGCCCCCTTAGAGCTCTGCTACAGTAGTAAACTTGTTGCTGGGCTCTGTCTTGCTCTCTTACTAGCGTTACACTGGTTGAGAAATTCGAAATAGGGAGGTAGAGGGTGAGCACTTTCCCTTACAAATGACTTACCATAACTAGGGGTGAGCTCAAATAAAATTTAAGGGCTCTGAATGCTTCATCGCATCAGGTATCCCATTGGAACACCTTTTTAAGGTTTGGGAGAAAGGTTGTGTTGTCCAAATTTGATATTGACAATTTATGTGCAAGTATACACGATCAACAAGTAATAAAGTGATAAGTAGAGTATCATTCCCACGGAGAAATATTGCTAATAACTTCCAAGTACTAACTTTATATCAATTTGATTTTATTTAAACAATTGGAATTAAACTATGAATTTACTAACTAAAAACAAAACCTAAATTTAATAATCAAGGGTTGAATTTACCGGATAAAAGAAGTTAAGATTACAACTTCCTCTAATGCTTCATATAAACCTTTCTAACTCTCTTTCTAGTTAATTGATCAAACTAAGTTGTTAACTGATAACTCAAAGTTGTTTATCAAACCTCTTCTGATAGTTAGATAAAATTATCTATCCCAATTAAATTACTATATTCCTATGCAAAATAAGTTAGAATAGATTCATTAAGTTTAAACTCTCATAAAAGTTACACACGACATATAGTTATATTCCTATCCTATACACAAACCCAACAATTCAATCCTAAGAAGAATTAACCAGACGCATGTCATCATATTCAAATCTAAACCTAGAATTCATCTTCCAATTTTATCTAGGTTATCAAATTAATTGTTGGTCACACAATCATATATTAAGCATAAAATATGACAAACAACTCATATATGATCAATAGAACTAGAAACGAGAGTAGATAAATTTAACTAGACATTAGGTTCCGTTGTAATCTTAATAAGAATTTAGTTCATAATGTAATTGAAGAACATCATTCTAAAATTGAACAACATCTTATAAAATTTAGAATTAAAAGTAAGAGAAAAAAATGAAAACTCAGTTGAAATATTCAACCCTTCTCTAGCTTTCAAGTCCAATCTTTTTTGTGTCAATTCCTTCAATTCTTGTCTTCAATTTTCTTCCAATTTCTTAGTATTTTTAGATGTTTTCAGCCCCCAAAAGTTAGAATATCTCATCCCCACACAAACCCTAGCATATATGTAGTTGTAGAGTCCAATTTCGAGTAAAAACCAAGTCAAAATTCACGTCACGGACCAACACAAGCGCAGTTGCCCCAAAAATCAGTGCAGGGGCGCTGGTTGGACAGTATGTGGGCGCAAGGGTGCCCAAATTGGCACTGAGGTGCACCCCCCCTTTCAAGCCTAAAACGCCCTTTAGCTTCCTCTTCCAAAGATCCAACCTTTAGGCTTCAAATTGACCTTGTTTCTTCCCAAATGATCATGATTCCTTCTAAACTATCATCCCTACGAAATAACATCAAAACACACAAAATATATAAAAAGGAACATAAAATAATTGAAAACTTACAATTTTATCAAACCGAAAATACTCAATTCGTAGGTATAAAACCCACTCATCAAATACCCCCAAACTTAAATCCTTGCTTGTCCTCAAGTAAAATACTAACAAAAACTATAAAAAAATAATCAACCAACTACTCAAACAATGGATCAATATAAATCTGAATAATGGTCCCAAAAGTTCTACAAATAATAATTCACGGAAAACTTCAAAACAGTGTAAAGATTATTAATTTAGCATACTCCTTAATTTTACCTTTGCTCGTGACCCTTTAAATACATGTACATATCCGAATTATTAAGCTAATCATCACCCAAATACATTTACGTCATCAAATGCTTCATAGGAGATACTCAATATCAACTCTATGAACTTACGTTTCACATCAACCTCCGCTTATTAAGGTAATCATATAACTAGAAGGACCAAAGATATTTTTTTCTTCTCACTCTTTTTTCTCTTTCAGTGAGTGCATTTTATGCTCCATCTCACCTCCTATTGAGCGAGTGCATTTTATGCTTCATCTCTCCTTTTCTTGAACGAGTGCGTTTTACCTTCCATCTCGTTCTCAACATGTGTTTATGAGTGAGTGCGTTTTACACTCCATCTCAACTCACCACATGCCCATTTTCTTGTCTCTTGTCTTCCTATTTTTTTTTCATCTAACTCATGAAGGATCAACCCAAAATAATTTTCCAAAAACTCTTTTTTTTCCCTTTTTTTTTAATACTAACTCATCATAGCCAATATTTCCCCCAAATTTATATGAATACCCTAATTCGCTTTGAATGATGCTTACATAAGTTTTCTATAGTTTCAATGATATCTCCCACAAGCATTTAACCAAATAAACTCTCTAAATAATAAATAACCAAACAGATGGATATGTGCTCATGACTGAAAAGATTACAAATAGTGTAAAACCAACTAGTATGTTAAACTACAAACTCAACATGTTCTTGGCTCCTAGTAAGGCCTTGTGTGTGTTCCAACTTTATGTTCAATTCTTGGGACCTGTAATCAATTGACATACCAATTAAAATGCACTAACTAACTAACTACATTATTTCTTATAAAAAAAACTAAATTAAAATAAAATGACATAAAACTTATAAACTAAAATTTGGTTTGCCTTCCAATTAGCGCTTGTTTTATAGTCTTCAGCCTGACTACTTCCTATTTCATCCCAAGTTGGCAAGGGTAATTGAGGTCTTTTCATGATCAATGTTGTCGCCCCAATATTGCTTCAGTCTCCACCCGTTCACCTTGAAAGTTCTTTTCAAATTGGCTTCCTCAACTGCTACTGCTCCATGTGGAAACACCTTCTCTTTATATAACTTGTTATTCTCAAGAGGATCTGAAATACAATTTCCTATGAATACCCCCATCACTGCATCTTCCATCAAATCAACCCGAAAATATTCTTCCACTTCCTTTGAAAATTTCATAGCTGAAAATACATTGAATGTAAACTCTTGATCTTGGACTCGCATAGTTAACTCACCTTTCTGTACATCAATGAGTGTTCTCCTTGTTGCTAAGAATGGTCGCCCAAGAATAATAGGTATTTCCCTGTCTTCTTCAAAATTTAAGACTATGAAATTAACTGGAAAAATGAACTTATCCACTTTAACTAGAATATCCTCAACTATGCCCCTTAGATAAGTGAGTGATCTATCTGCAAGCTGCAATGTGATGTTAGTAGGCTTTGATTCCTTTAAACCCAATTGCTGATAAATTGAGAGCGGCATCAAGTTGATACTAGCTCCCAAATCACACAATGCTTTCCCGAAAAATTGACTGCCTATTGTGCATGGAATTATAAAGCTACCCGGATATTTGAGCTTTGGTGATAGCTTCTTTTGAAAAATAGCACTGCACTCCTCCGTAAGTGTCACTGTCTCAAAATTGCCTAATTTTCTTTTCTTCGACAAAATTTTCTTCAAAAATTTCATATAGTTAGGCATTTTCTCCACTGATTCTGCGAAAGGGATATTTATTTGGAGCTTCTTAAACACTTTCAAGAATTTAGAGAACTCCTTATCCCATTTTTGTTTTTGTAAAAGTTGTGAAAATGGCACGGGAGGCATAATAGGACTCTGCTCACCTCCATTAGAACATGCAACTAGGTCTTCTCCTTTCTTTCCATGTTCCACATTCTTGGTATCATTTACTTTACCCTCACTATCACCTCCATGTGATTGTTTTGGAGTTCCACCAACAACCTCAGGTAACTCTTTTCTGCTTCGTAATGTAATAGCATTGCAGTACTTCTTAGGATTGATCTCTGTATCACTAGGTAGAGTGCCTTGAGGTCGGTTGTTAATGGCATTAGCGAGCTGAACCATTTGGTTTTTTGGGTTTCGGATTAATACTTCCATACTGTTCATCCTTGTCTCACTCTGTGCTATGTACTTGGAAACTAGCTCCTCTAAATTAGACTTCTTTTCTTGCTATGGTGCTTGATTCTGAAAGCCTGGTGGGTATGATTTTCTTGGAGTAGAAGGTTGAGCTTGAGTATTATTCCAAGAAAAGTTCGAATGATTCCTCCAACTAGGGTTATAATTGTTGAAATTATTTCCATATTATTGCTTGTTTAAGTTACCAACGTATTGTACTGACTCTGGATTAATTGCACATTGATTACTCGGATGGTTCCCAACACACAATTCGCAAACAACTGCCACACTCTGAAGAGGCTGCACCCCTAGAGATCAATCTTCTTTATCAATGTAGTAACCTGTGTAGCCAATGCAGTAACCGCATCAACTTTATAAATCCCTACTACCTTTGGCTGATTGATCCTTGCAGATGACCACTGATAATTATTGGCAGCCATCGTTTCCAATAACTCATAAGCTTCATCAAAATTTTTTCCCATCAATGCCCCACTTGCAGTTGCATTGATACTAGTTTGAGTAGCACTACACAACCCATTATAGAACGTCTGAACTTGCAACCACTCAGGAATACCATGGTAAGGGCATTTCCAAAGTAAATCCTTGAATTGCTTCCAAGCTTCATATAGAGTCTCAGAATCATGTTGTGCGAATAATGTGATGTTATTCCTCATCTTTGTAGTTTTAGCTGGTAGAAAGAATTTAGCTAAGAATTTTTGAGTTAAATCTGTCCACGTGGTAATAGAACCCGACGGCAATGAATGCAACCAACTCTGCTTTATCAAAAAATGAGAAAGGGAAAAGTCGGAGTCTAATTGCATCTTCAAAAACTCCATTGTAATTGAACGTATCACAAATCTCTAAAAAACTCATCAAATGTTCGTTTGGGTCATCGTTAGGTGAACCCCAAAATTGAACTGAATTCTGAATCATTTGAATGGTACCCGACTTGATTTCGAAATTATTTGCTTGAATTGTGGGTGTTTGAATAATCGATTGTATCTCTGTCAAAAGCGGCATAGCATAATCCCTTAGCAATTTCTGTTCATCTTCCGCCATGGTTTCTTGATTATTTACTTCTTGACACTGTTTTTGCAAGTTTCGGAGCCTTCTTTCGATTTCGTCTTCGTACGGTAATAGCTCTTGACCTGTAGATCGTGTTTGCATACAAAATTCAACAATACTTACGAAAGAAATTAAAACAGAAAAATAAATAAGTTTAAACTAAGATCAAATTGATTGAAATTAATATTGAAATAATTACTAGAATAAGTCTCCGGCAACGGTGCCAAAAACTTATTGTCCGAATTTGATATTGACAATTTACGTGTAAGTATACACGATCAACCAGTAATAAAGTGATAAGTAGAGTATTGTTCACATGGAGAAATATTGCTAATAACTTCCAAGTACTAACTTTATATCAATTTGATTTTATTTAAACAATTGGAATTAAACTATGAATTCACTAACTAAAAACTAAACCTAAATTTAATAATCAAGGGTTGAATTTACCGGATAAAAGAAGTTAAGATTACAACTTCCTCTAATGCTTCGTATAAACCTTTCTAACTCTCTTTCTAGTTAATTGATTAAACTAAGTTATTAACTAAGAACTCAAAGTTATTTATCAAACCTCTTCCGATAGTTAGATAAAATTATCTATCCAAATTAAATTACTATATTCCTATGCAAAATAAGTTGGAATAGATTCATTAAGTTCAAACTCTCATAAAAGTTACACACGACATAGGTATATTCCTATCCTATACACAAACCCAGTAATTCAATCCTAAGAAGAATTAACCAGATGTATGTCATCATATTCAAATCTAAACCTAGAATTCATCTTTCAATTTCATCTAGGTTATCAAATTAATTATTGGTCACACAATCATATATTAAGCACAAAATATGACAAATAACTCATGTATGATCAATAGAATTAGAAACGAGAGTAGATAAATTTAACTAGACATTAGGTTCCGTTGTAATCTTAATAAGAATTTAGTTCATAATGTAATTGAAGAACATCATTCTAAAATTGAACAACATCTTAGAAAATCCAGAATTAAAAGTAAGAGAAAAAAATGAAAACTTAGTTGCAATCTTCAACCCTTCTTTACCTTTCAAGTCCAATCTTCTTTGTGTCAATTTTTTGGATTCTTGTCTTCAATTTTCTTTCAATTCCTTGGTTTTTTCAGATGTTTTCAGCCCCCAAAAGTCAGAATATCTCATCCCCAGACAAACCCTAGCTTATATGTAGCTTTAGAGTCCAATTTTGGGTCAAAAATAAGTCAAAATTTGCGTCACAGACCAAAACAAGCGCAGCTGGGCCAAAAATCAGTGTAGGGGCGCTAGTTGGACAATATGTGGGAGTAGGGGTGCCCAAATTGGCACTGGGGCGCACCCCCCTTTCAAGCCTAAAATGCTCTTTAGCTTCCTCTTCCAAAAATTCAACCTTTAGGCTCCAAATTGACCTTGTTTCCTCTCAAATGATCATGATTTCTTCTAAACTATCATCCCTACGAAATAATATCAAAACACACAAAATAAATAAAAAGGAACATAAAATAATTGAAAACTTACAATTTCATCAAACCGAAAATACTAAAACTCACTCATAAAATACCCCCAAACTTAAATCCTTGCTTGTCCTCAAGAAAATACGAAATTGTCCCTATTGGATCAGGAACTTGATCTTCTTCTTCAATTGGATACAGTCGTCTGTGAGATGGCCGTGGTCCTTGTGGTATTCGCAGTATTTTGTTGCTTCTCTATTCACAAGATTTGCCTTCATTCGAGGTGGCCACCTCAAGAATTTTTTGTTTTGAATCTCGTAAAGGAACTGGGACACTGTGGCTGTTAGGGGAGGTTACTGTTGTGGTGCAAATTTTGGGTGCAGCTGCTACAGCGGTGGACCAAGGTAGTCTCTGACGTCTCCTCTCCTTTTCAAAGAGCGGTCCCTGTTTCGTTGTGGATATCTATCTTTATTTTTTTTCCTTTCTGGGACTTTGATCTCTCTTCTTCTCCTTCTCCTTATGTGTGGACGTGTTCCCTACCTTGGAAAGGAGCACTTCCTTGTCGTTGATGTACTTTTTTGCCTTTTGAGGATTTCT
Organism: Ilex paraguariensis; assembly: GCA_963454935.2. Classification (NCBI taxonomy): domain Eukaryota; kingdom Viridiplantae; phylum Streptophyta; class Magnoliopsida; order Aquifoliales; family Aquifoliaceae; genus Ilex; species Ilex paraguariensis. Next base: position 52,923 of record CAUOFW020006536.1, read on the forward strand.
ACCATACTGGCTTGCAAATTTTTTGAGATAGAGAACCTCAGGTCTTTTGACTAGATTCCCAACCCTACAATAAAGGCAGTGGTGACAAATTTCTCGTTTAGGACATCCACTTTTAGGGATTCTGAGTTGAACTTTTGAACATAACTCTGCAAAATTTCATTGGGTCCCTATTTCACATTCAACAGATGATAACTCGATTTTCGATAAATCTGAGCTCCTATGAAGTGTGATACAAAGGAGATGGAGAGCTCCCTAAAGGATGAGATGGATGTTGGGGGTAGTCTATTGAACCATGCCAGGGTTGAGCATTTCAAAGTGATGGCAAAGGCCTGACATCGTATTGGGTCCTAGTACTCATGTAGCTCCATTTGATTTTTGTAGGTGTTGAGGTAGTCCATGAGATCTTTTGTTCCATCGAAGGCCTGCATCTGGGGCATTCTAAACTTAGGTGGGAGTGGAAAATGCAACACCTGTGCGGTAAATTGGGACTCAGTTTGTTGACTAAGGCGTCCATAGTCATTGGAGTTTTGCTTTTAACAACGTCTTTCATGTGGCTGAGCTCCTGTTGAGTATCTTTGAAGCGTTGTTCCCAATATTGTTTCTTTCTTTCCTATTGGAACAGAGGAAATTCATTATTATGAGCTTCCCTATTTTGACTTTATACTTCCTCGTCATCCTCATTCCTACGAATTCGATGATGAGTGTTGCCTATAGTTTGGCTACACTCATCTCCCTCGGTGATTTCCTTTAGGGGGTCGTTGTGCTGTCGTTCTCTCTAAGGGGGATTATCTTGGGTTGGCTAAGCTCTTTGTGGATGCTGAAGGATGTTCAACAGCTCCTTATTCTGTTGGAGGAGACGTTGATTAGCTAGGCAAAGGGCTTCCAATTCATTGTTAGGTGCGGGATTCACTACGGGGGGATTGCCTTTAGGTTTCGACAAAAAATCATAAGGATTTTCTTACTGCCTCCCAGTGGTAGCTTCTTGTTGGTTCGGTAGTTGAGGAAGATTCGTTGGTACTCTACTCATGTTGCATGTAAAAACTCAATTACTGAAGAAAATCAGTATATCTTTTATCGGAAAACAGTCCTTCCCACAGACAGCGCCATCTGATGATGTTCTTAGCACAATTGAGCAATGTAGTGGATTTAAAGTGCACTGAATAGTGAGATTTGGTTCAATCTGAGCTCCAAGGCTCTTGGAAATATCGTTTTTTGTATATTTGGGGGAGGGGTGGGGTCACACAGAGTGTTTATAGTAGTTCACCAGCTCAGAAATTCGGCTAATTTACTCTCAAGGGAGTCTCTTGCTCCTGAATAGATTAATCAATTGCGTGAGGTTTACAAAGAGTACTTTTCTAGGCTACAATGGCTATATTCTTTCTTGAGGGCTTTGCCTCTTATTTATAGATATTCCTAGGGTTTACTTGATCTAGGCGAGATCTTTGCCCCTTAGCTGTGACAGTTCCCCCTATTGCGCAACGAGACTTACACCAATTGGGTGATTGGCGCCAAAAAGATGGGGGACTTGGTGGGATCCAGTTGTCTTTTGAATAAACTTCCGTGAAGTATGGATACAAGGAGTTGAAGTTTGAAGCTGAGGTCCACAAGTGATACTGATGAACTGAGCTCCCGAACTGGTTGACCTGGGGAGCCGAGCTCATCCTTAGATATTTTGTGGTACCTCAGATGCCACCGTTGCTTGTTCTAAAGGAAATAGCCCTTGTTTTGTATATCATTGTTTTTATTTTACGGAAAAAAAAAGATTATGCCAGTAAGTATACTAAGAAAAATCCAACCATTACTCCTCCATATCCCTTTTTCAACATGATTCCATTCAAACTTATTCTGCATAAAAATAAGCGGTTTTAAAACATTACACTTTTTTTTTATTTGTTCAATCTTTTTTTATTTTCTATTTCCTTAATTTTGACTATTTGACGATCTTCGGTGCATTTGTTTTCTATAATCAAAAGTTTGTATGAAAACATGAAAATGAGCCGGTGGTTTTGCTTAGTATATTTCCTTTAGCACAAGAGATGACACTTTTCTTATTTTGGTTCATATTTATTGGTAAACATAAGAACAGTACCAAACATCACTATCAAATTACCTACTTGAGAGGCTCCCTTCGGTATATGTATTTATTTCTTACGAAAATTAAAATAATTCACCTTAGGATTATTCCGTTTAATTTTTTATCTTTTACCAATACCCACAATTAATCTTTAGGGTTATTCAATTGCGCCGAACACATGTATCCCGATTACTCTCCCCTAATTATGTCGTTGTACACACTTGGAAAAGGAAGTGATGTGGAAACCCGCCGGAATAACGAACTTGAACTAAATCCCTTGAAGTTGTGTTATGATTTGCATCAGAAGGGAGGGAGAGAGAGAGAAACTGTTTTCCCGAAGCACAAAGGTAGTGGAAGATCCACTAGCTGAAAATCTGAAGGGGAAGTGACAATGGATGACAGTTGGTGGAAGCCACTAAGCCCCATGTCGCCTAATGGATGACGGTTAGGACTCTCAAGTCCCCGTATTAAAAAAAATTATAATGAAAAGATTGTCTTAAACTTAAAAATTATAATTGTAATTAAAAGATTCACTCATCATTAAAGTGTCTTAAACTCTTTAAGGCTCAATCAATTGTCGTGATACCGAGAGCCCCTCCTAAGTTACCAAACATGGGAGTTTTCAAGTTTCTAAAGTTTGCTACGGCGCACAGATGATTAGAGTTCTAGACTCTTTGCAGCCCCGATGGAAGTGTTGGGCTTTTCTTAGACCAATCATTTCATGGTGACACCCAAAAATTCAGCTCTTGTCTTAGGCCATTCAAGACGATGTTCCTAACCTTATTGGCCGAAGATACAATTGCAAATTAATTCTTTGACTTTAAAGGAAATTTTAAACTCTCCCCATGCCTAACCTATTTGGGTACTAGCTAACATTCTTTGTTGCAAAAAATCAGTGGCAAACGAAATTCAAGAAGGTCGAAGGATCAACAAGAGTCTTGGACTCTTTCGATTTCGGACCCTTTTTCGCCGATGACCACCTACAGCTTTGTTACCAACATCTGCACACTGTTAAAGAGTCTTACACACTTACAAGTCAGTCTATTCCTCGGATGTTGAGTCTGTCCCAAGGCACAAGTTATCGGAGTTCCAACTCCTTGTGTTGGGCCTGACGCCAAAATTGGAGTTTTAAACTCCCTTATTACTCACTCCCAAGATTCTATCGTTGCTTTTTCATTCCCTATAATTAATTGAGGCCATAGGGTTCTATCTCTATCTATTTATTTATTCGACTGGAACTCTTTGTCTAAGCCTTAGTTCTTCTAAAACATATGGAAGAGTTTTTAACTCTTAAAAGTAAATTTAGAATCATTGATTCCTGAACAAATTGAAGGGAATTCTTGCAGAAGCTCTTCTATGTTGCAGCAAATCCTTAAGCGGGGAAAAAAAGGCAGAAGCGCATCTTGAGATCTTGATGGCCAAGAAAAATTTGTCGGAGCTCTTTGACATCTTTCGGCAAAGTCTACCAATGACTACATTTATGGGCAGCAATAGGGAGAAATAGAACAAAAACTTATGCCCAAAAAACAGTCATATATTTGAGCCTTTGACTCCTTCGAGACCATGGTGTCGCTGTTTAAGAGTCTCTGACTCGTTCGGAACCATGGTGGTTTAGAAAAATTGCTTCTTAGCGGCTCGCTTCAGCAATGCCCATGGGCCCTGTCGCTGTATAAGAGTCTTGAACTCTTGTAATTTCGACGCCTTTCCACCAGTTCCTTTGAATGGAGTTTCCAAGTCCTCTTTTACCCACTTTCAAGAGCCTTAGACTCTTCAATCATGTCTTGGTTTTTCTAAAATCATTAAAAAGAAGTTTGTAACTCTTAAAAAAATCTAGCATCTTGGATTCCACAACAAAGTTTCGTAAAGTCTTCGAACCCTGTTGACAACTCTGATAAAGCCTTCAACTCCACTCGGCAAAGTAAACTGGTTCAAACAACAAACAAACTCACGTTTTTGGCACCATGGGAGTTTAATACTCTCTTTTTAACCCATTGGAATTTTTTACTCCTAATATTTCCAAGATATAAGTCTTAAACTTTTACGGGTCTCTGTCAAATTAATAATGAGTTTCTAACTCCTACCAACTAAATTCTATCTTCTTCACACATTGATGTGGGTTTGGTGGATTTCTACAAGATCTCTTTCTTCTTTATGGTTTAAAAGTTTAGCATGAGAAAAATCAAGATAGATTTGGTCTTTTGAATGCTTAGGGATTCTAGGTTTTGTTCTTGGATCTTTAATACTGAGATAAGGTTGTTAGAGGTTTAATGAGAGTTACCCTAGTCTGAAAAGATATATAGGCCTCATAATTAGAATTAACTTGTCGCCCAAAGAAACTCAAATTCACGAGGGATTGCTTGATTCGTTAGAAAATCTTGTAGAAAATCGTGATTAAAAAAGCATATACCGATTTGTTGTAGAAAATCGTCATATAAGCATGATTAAAAAAAAATTTGTTTTTTTCCAAAAACACATGCTGGTTTGTTATAGAAAATCTAGATAAGTATCTTTTTAGTTTAAATAAATCAATTTTTAGAAAATTTCGGTTGAGTTTTCTTTAAAAACTAGGCATCCAGATAATTGGTTAGAGCAACCTCTGAGAGTATTAAACATAATCTATGTAATAAAGTAGAATAATTTTGAATTCAAGAGACAAAAAGTGGTTTAAATCGTTTTGAGATCAAAAAAGACATCATCTAATGGCCGACGATATTTCAAATTGTCTCAAGCTATTGATGTCTCAGATTGTTTCAATCTAACGTACTATATTAGCTCTTAAAAATTTTTTGCCGCTCAAAACTTTTAGTTTTCAAAACTAACATTCCTAAATTTAATTCGTCAATCCAATCAAATCCGGCAACTAAGCAATCTCTCATTCCTCAACTCTGTCTCTCTCTCTCTAAAATACAGATTACAATTCTTATCATTATTTTCCTGATTTTATTTCCTATGTTAAGGGATCACTTTCTCTACTAAGACATTAACTGTCCCTCACACTCTCATCTTTCATGATTCTCTTTCCAAACTGAGACACGTGTCTTCCCAAAATTCTATCCTAATTCAGCTGCTCCTCATTTTTACTGTTCATATCTCACACACATTTTTGCAGTACACATATATAGTACAAAGATCGAAGACATATTATATCTACATGTTATACCTTATGAAATGTTTCATCTAAACATCATATAGTTGAGTCTAAATTCAATAACAATTCTTATAACAATAACTTTTTTCTCTCACAGTAGATAAAATAATAATTTAACTAAATATTTTATGAAAATACTAAAATTATTTTTTATTATGTAAATAGACTAAAATGTCATCAATTTTTTCCCTATTACATATGCGCTAGCCAGCCAACAAACGTAATTTCAATCATTATATTATCCCAATAAATTTTTTATTTTAAAACGTCGTATTATAACTTTGTTATAATATTAGTTATCATATTATCACTCATTTGGTTACATAATCAAGTTTTTATAATTTTTATAGTTAAAAATAATTTTTCTATAATAAAAATTACAATTGATAAAGTCAATGTCAAAATGTCATCCATTTCTAATTCCTCTGCTATCATATATCCTCTACAACGTCGCCCGACTGCTCCTCACACATCATATTTCATGTATAAAATTTAAAATTATTTGATAAAATTTAATATTAATTGAATAAATTTGATCTTAATTTTGATAAATTTAAATGTTAATTTAGTTTTAATTTGATAAAATTTAGTATTAATTTGATTGAATTTAATATTAATTAAATAAATTTGAATGTTGTTTTAATAAAACTAAATGGTCATCTGGTGTTAAATTAAAGAAATGACATAAATTTGATAAGGTTAAATTTTAAATTAATGGAATTTAATATTCTATTTAATAAATTAAATAGTTTAATTTAATAAAATTGAATTTCAATTTGATGTTGATTTGATGAATATAAATAATAACTTAATATTAAATTAAAGAAATAATATTAATTTGGTGAAATGAAATATCAATTTTGTGTTGATTGGATCAGATGAAATGTTAATTTCCTTTACATTAAATAAAGAAAATTAATTTAATAAAATTGAATATTAAATTGATCAAAATAAAGACTAATATAATAGAACTAAAATGAAGTGTATTGAAATTTCAGAATCAAGAAGGGGTGTTGTTAAAGTTAGGTCTATTTACAGAGAATGTTGTTAAAGTTAAATTTATTTATAAGGAGCGTGGATAAAATTTATCCCATAAAATACTCAGGGATATTTCTATAAATCAACCATCACCATTAACGATGTAACCTAACAATCACTAACATGGAGTGATAATGAAACTTCAAAATCGAAAGGAGGTATCATTGAATTTAGACTTAACTACAGGGGATCTGAATGAAATTTTACCTTATATCTATACAAATCTATATAATAAACACACAAGAAGTTGAATTTTATCCGCTATATATTTCTCACACCCCAAAATCACCACATCACTCATTTCTATTGCATGCTCAACTATTTAATATTTGATTAATTTATAATTTAACATAATTTTTATTTCAAATATTATCTATACACGATAGTTTAAATCTGTTAAAAAAATTTATTGAATAACATATTTTAAGAAAATTTTGTCAATATCTTTAAGAAAATAATGAGTAAAAATAAATTTTGAATGATTTAAACAAACAAATGAAAGAAAAAAAATATTATTTAATATAGTGATATCGATTTTTTAGGACTCGAATTTTTTGTTCTATCGTGCCTTCAAGTATGAGTTATGACTAATATACAATAAAGTAGAACGATTTTGAATTCAAGAGACAAAAAGCGGCTCAGATCATTTCGAGATCAAAAAAGGCATCATCCAACGGCCGAAGATATTTTAAATTGTCTGAAGCTATTGACGTCTCAGATTATTTCGATCCGACGTACCATATTAACTCTTGAAATTTTTTGCCGCTCAAAACTTTTAGTTTCCAAAACTAACATCACTAAATTTAATTCTCCAACCCAATTAAATCTGATAATTAAGCGATCTCTCATTCCTCAACTCTGTCTCTCTCTCCCTAAAATACAGATTACAACTTTTATCATTATTTTTCTGATTTGATTTCTTATGTTAAGGGATCACTTTCTATACTGAGACATTGACTATCTCTCACACTCTCATCTTTCATGATTCTCTTTCCAAACTGAAACACATGTCTCCCCCAAATTCTATCCAAATACAGCTGCTCTTCATCTTTACTGTTCATATCACTCACACATCTTTACTGTACATATATATAGTACAAAAATAGAAAACATATTATGTAACGCCCCAAAAATCAGGGGGGGTCCTTAATTTAACAAAATTCGGACAAAGTCTCATTTGTACGAGAAACTTTATCCAAAATACAACATGTGCAATTATACTACATTGACTACATCGGGTCCATTTATGAATAAATATTGACCACATCAGGTCCATTTATAAGTGAACATTAAAACAGTTCGTATGAGTTCGATTTGTAATGCCCCAAAATCCCCCTTGCACGACATTACTATCTAAAACTATTTACATAATGAGAGCATTAAATAAATTCATCAAATAATAAAATTTCATTCACCCTAGGTAATATCCATAATATCATCTCAAAAGAATAGACCAAGCTATGACAATTACATTTCAAAAGAATTACATTTAAACTTAGCAGCAGAATAAATAAAATACTAGACTATACATGATCGTAAATAAATTTCATAGTCTAGCACAAAAATAAACTATAACTCTAGACATTCACCTCGGGATCTAGGTTTCCCTCTGGTGGAGCCTCCCAATTTCTCAGCTCATCAACTCCGGGATCTTTCTCTAGCACGAAGTGTGAAAAAAAAATATTATTGGTAGGGGGTGAGCACTAAGTTTTGTAGGAAAATCCTCTCAAACTCTAACAAGGTTTGGAAAACGTAGAAAATGCTCGGTTTCATTTCGCAAATAGCATATTTAAATTTTGAAAGAAAACATAATTTTTTAAAAGATCTCAAGTTTATACATTAACAATAATTAAGAATAAGAGTAAAGCCAATCCTACCATAAATAACCATTCTGAAGAGTAATCATTCCCACAACAATTTCCAAGATAATCATATCCAAAAGATAACGCAATAAACAATAACCACAATGTATCTCAAGTCTGATGTAAAATAATCGCATGAATAAACACATAGAGAATATCCTGGCCCACACACACACAAATCCTCGCAAGGATATCAAATTTTGGGAAGGGCGTCTACTGATGCATTGTCCCATACCAATGCACCGGCAATAATGAATCCGACCCAGGCATAGTATACTAATCCTCTGACACGGCACCCGTGAGTTAATTGTGGTTTGGTTCTCACAAGGTACCAACTCCACTACGAGTGGTAGAAAAAGTTCAAACCCACACGGAGTAAGAATCACACACATCTAACCCACTCTACGATACCTGGTCAACGGCCACCCATGGTCATCCAAACACCTCCATGAGATACAATCACCAACAATTTCTCAACAAAAGTTCATAATTCCCAAAATCTCCAAAATTTCTCGTATGTTATCCAATAGAACCATGTAAGAAAAATAGACAAGAGATCAACATGAATACCATTTTATTGTTTAATGGAAAGCCTAAATTTTTGAAATCAAGAACAAAGGAAATATGGAGAGAAAAATCCATTTTTCTTAAAATCTACGATTTGAAGATGAAAAGGAGAGTTTTAATGGTTACCCAACCATCACATTGTTTGAAACATGACATTTATTGCAAGAATAACGAGAATTAAAGATTTTATAACATACATATTGAATTTAGAGTCAAAAGAGTACATATATACATAAACCCTAGCCTCAATGTAGGAGAATGAGAAGAAATCCCTACTTTGAATCAAAGTTCCAAACCAAAACCCAAGCTCTAAAGACCTCTTTCTCCTTTTCCTCCTTTCCTATATATTCTTCTAGGGTGCTAAGAGGTTTGGGGTGAGAGTGGAGTGAAAAGAATGGGAGTCAAGGAGTTGAAATCAGTGTTTTAAACACAGCAGTCCCGAAGTTACTGTTCACAAGCTGTTTGAATTTTCTCTAAAATTATGGTTTTGCCACTAAAAATCTTCAATTTGATCCACATGACTACCCTAAGATTTTTCAACGCTTTAGATTCATTTTTAATGTTATGTTAACCTAAAAATATTTATTTTTATGATTTATCTCAAAAATAAAATAAATTTACACTCGAAACACTAAAATTACTATTTTATTCCTTTGAACCGCTATACATGCTAAACGGCTATTCCAAGTTTTTCGGATCTCCCAGGTTCAATGATAATATTATTTTGACCTAAAAAAATTAATATTTTTACTTAGTAACCTTTATCAACCTTAAACACCTACAAAAATTAAATTTCAAAAAAAAAATTTACCTCCCTTGTATTTATTTATACTATTCAAATCTATAGGGTTTATGCATACCTCATCACATATATTAACATTTCAAAAAATAATTATTTGCTATATAAAGATAACAGTGTGAGGGTTTACAATCTACCCCCCTTAAAGAAAGTTTCGCCCTCAAAACTTACCTTAAGTAGAGAACAAATGAGGGTACTTCTTTGACATCTTCAGCTCTAGTTCCTAAGTAGCTTACTCCACTCCATGGTGTTGCCACAAAACCTTCACTAGTCTGATGACTTTGTTGCGGAGCACCTTCTCTTTGGTATCAAGAATCTTCACCGGTTGTTCTTCATAGCTGGCTTCATTTTGAACTTCAATATCCTCCAAATCTATAACATGCATGGTCTCCGAATGACACTTCCTCAACATCGACACATGAAACACGTCGTGTACTCCGGATAACCGAGCTGGTAATCGAAGTTGGTACGCCGCTTTGCCCACCGCTTTGATCACTTCAAATGGTCCTATTTACCTTGGAGCTTACTTTCCCTTCTTGCTGCAGCACTCCCTTCTTGGGTGATACTTTAAGAAACATGTGATCTCCTACCTTGAATTCCAAGGGTCTTCGTGTTTGATACGCATAGCTTTTCTGTCGACTTTGTGTCGTGCGTAGTCTCTCCAGATGAATTAAATTTTCTCTGTAGTTTCTTGAACAATTTTCGGCCCGAACAAGTTACTCTCGCCAGCTTCCAACCAACAAGTTGGGGACCTACATGGTCTTCCATACAATGCCTCATACGGTGCCATCTCAATACTTGCCTGATAGCTGTTGTTGTATACAAATTTCACCAACGAAAATGATCACTCCAACCTCCCTTGAAGTCCAACACACAAGCACGTAACATGTCTTCTAGAATCTGGATCACCCTCTCAGATTGGCCATTCGTTTGGGGATGAAAGGCGGTGCTGAAGTGTAACTCTGTCCCCATAGTTCTTTGAAGACTTTGCCAAAATTGTGCTACGAAACGAGAATCACGATCCGACACAATGGATAGCAAAACTCCATGCAATCTCATTATCTCGCGAATATAGAGCTTGCTCAAGGTCTCTAACGTGTCGGTGGTCTTCATACTCAAGAAGTGAGCGGACTTGGTGAGTTTATCAACAATGATCCATATGGCATTATGCCCTCATGAAGTCCGTGAAAAGCCAGATACGAAGTCCATGGTGATGTGATTCACTTCCACTCGGGAATAGCCAATGACTGCAATAATCCTCCGGGCTTTTGATGCTCAATCTTCACTTGCTGACACACCACACATTTTGAAACGTATCTAGCCACATCCTTCTTCATTCCCTTCCAACAATACTGCCGTTTCATGTCCCTATACATTTTGGTACTACCCGGATGTATGGAGAACTTGAAACGATGACACTCGCCCAACACTTCTTCCCTTACTTGGTCATAATCGGGTACACATAGCCTTCCCCGAAACCGTAACTCATCATCACTTATCGCCCAATTCTCAACAATTTCACTCCTCTCCAACTTACTCCGGATAGCTTGCAACTTGCTTTCTAATCATTGCAACGCCACAATCCTTTGTCGAAGCATCGGTTGAGCTACAAGATTGAATAGGCATGGTCGATCCTCCTATCTATCCACCCATATATCAAATTTCCCCAAAGCATCCATCATCTTCCACCTATTCACCACAAGGGAATTGATTTCACCCTGAGATTTTCTACTCAGTGCATCCGCTACTACATTCGCCTTCCCCGGATGGTAATTGAGTGTGAAATCATAGTCTTCTAAATACTCAATCCACCTTCTTTGTCGAAGATTCAAGTCCTTCTGGGTGAATATGTACTTGAGGCTCTTATGATCAGAAAACACTTGGAATTTCTCTCCGTACAAATAACACCTCTACAACTTAAGAGCAAAAAATATAGCGACAAGCTCTAAGTCATAGGTGGGATAGTTCTGCTCATGAACCTTGAGTTGCCTAGAGCCATAGGCAACCACCTTCCCTCCTTGCATTAGCACACACTCCAAGCCTCGTAGTGAAGCATTAGTGTACACATCGTATCCTTCTCCACTACTCGAAATAATGAGGACAGAAGCGGTTGTCAACTTCTCCTTCAAGGTGCAAAAGCTAGTTCACACTCTTGAGTCCACAAGAATTTTTCTCCCTTCTTTGTGAGACGTGTCATCAGCATTTCTAGCTTTGAGAACCTTCAACAAATCTCCGGTAGTAGCCTGCTAAGTCCAGAAAACTACATACTTCGGTCACATTCTTTGGTGGTTCCCACTTCATCACTACCTCAATCTTTGCGGGGTCAACAACTACCCCTTGTTTCGACACAACATGGCCAAGAAATTTCACTTCCTTCATCCAAAACTCACACTTACTCATCTTCGCATATAACTTATGTTCTCTCAATGTCTATAGCACAATAGAGAGATGACGTCCATGTTCCTCGTGAATCCGAAAATAGATTAGTATGTCATCAATAAACAAGATGACAAACTTATCTAGATACGGCCGAAATGCCTTGTGCATTAAATCCATGAAAGCTGCTGGAGTATTAGTCAATCCGAACGGCATCACCGTGTACTCAAAATGATCATACCGAGTACAAAAAATAGTCTTAGGAATATCTTCCTCCTTGATCCGTAATTCATGATACCCTGTGCAAAAATCAATCTTGGAGTAATACTTAGAATCCCTCAACTGATTAAATAGGTCGTCGATTTGTGGCAAAGGGTATTTGTTCTTCACTGTTACCTGATTCAATCTTCAGTAATCCATGCACAACCGAAGTGTCTCATCATGCTTCTTCACAAAGAGTACCAGGGCTCCTCAAGGTGAAGTGCTCAAACGGATAAACCCAATGGTCAACAGATGATCCAACTGTTTTCTTAGCTCCTTTAACTCGAAAGGTGCCATCTGATAGGGAACAATGGATATGGGTTCGATTCCCGGGTAAAGATCAATCTTGAACTCAATCTCCCTGTGTGGGGGTAGCCCAGGTAGTTCGTCTGGGAAGACATCCAGAAAATCCGATACTATCAACACCATATCCGCATGAAATTTATCCCAATCATCTCCCATCAAGCTAGCTAAGAAACTCAAATGACTCCCCACCTTCGCTTTCAAGAATCTACTACCCGTAGTAGGAAATAGATGGGAGGAATTTCGGTCATTCACAAAACTGAATACTACCCCTCCCGGTAGTTGAAAAGAAATCCGTTTACAGAAACAATCTATTACAACTCGGAATGTGGATAACAAATTCATCCCAAAGATCACGTCATACCCTTTCATGTCTATGGCAACCAAATCTACAATCAATTCGTGCTCCCCAATTCGAAGCACGTAACCCCTACACACCCGGCTAGTATCCAACCGTTCTCCCGTAGGCATATTAATACACAACGCATGTTCTAGCTTCTCGAAGTCCAATCCCAATTTAATAGCATATGCAGTACGTATAAATGAATGAGTTGCACCCGGATCAAATAAAATTTGGGCCCAAAAATTGTAGAGGAGAACAATACCTTCCACCACTGCATTGGAGGCATCTTCCTCCGGTAGGGTCAAAGCAAATATCATTCCTTGGTTGGCGCCACTTGGGGCTAGAGCTTCAAATGGTCTCTGCTATTGTAATGACCTTTGTAGCTGTGGCTTGTTTGCATTCACACGCCCGGTTACTTGGTTGGTTTTGGTTGAAAGCAATGGGCAGTTATCTTTGAAATGCCCAACACCTCTACATGCAAAGCATCAACGTGGGTCGGTGCCTACTCTCTCTGGTACTCCTCTCGCTCCTCGAGCTGTCTGTGGTCTCTATCCAACCGCCTGATCTGGGCGACGATAGGGTGCCGCTCTCTGTGCTCCATTGCTATTAGCACCGGTCCTGATCGAACCTCCCCTCATAAGATTCTGTTGTCGCTGATTATCTTCCATGTCTTTCTCCACCAACATAGCCTTATCCACAAGATCCCCATAGTCATGGATCCTAAGACTCACAAGCTTCTCCCTAATGGTCGGCCTCAAGCCCTGCTCTAAACGTTTGGCCCTCCTGGCCTCTGTGGATATGAATTATGTGGCATATCAAGACAACTCCTCAAACTTTCTCTCATACTCCCCCACCGTCAAACTACCCTGTTGAAGAGCGAGGAAATCGGCACTCATTTTGTCTCTAACCGACTCAGGAAAATATTTGTCTTGGAAGACTTGATCGAACTCCTCCCAAGTAAGTGCATCTGTGTTCCTCCGTCTTTTTACAGAATCCCACCAATGGTCGACCTCCCCTTCGAACAAATAGGTAGCTAAGTCAACCCTCAAGTCTTCGATAACTCTCATGCCGTCACAAATCTTCTTCACCCGGCGGATCCATTTATCTGCATCCAAAGGATTGGAGCTCCCTTGGAAGGTAGGCTGGTGTTGTCTCAGAAATTTTTGAAGAGTTACCATCCTTCGCTTGTCGTCCCCATTGCCCGGCACTTGTGCTAGGGGTGAGCTCCACCATTATGGTTGTTGTTTCCATTCTGGTTTTGTACCAAAGTGGTGAGCTCCCTTAAACAATGATATATGTCGTTTATGGCATCGGGAGGTGGTGGGTTTGCTTGTCCTCCACACCCATGCCCACCACGTCCACCGTCCATCCTGCACATCAATTCACATTTTAGTTTCATTGATATACAAGACATCCTAGTTATCACTTTGATCTAAAGCATAAGATTTGTATAAAATTAGATCAACAATTTTCTTCAACCTAGTCGCACTTTTCTAGTGGTAATCCATAACCTACAGCTCCCATGTAAGACCTAATTTCTAGGCTCTGATACCAAAACTGTAACCCCAAAATCCTTAATTTAACAAAATTCGAGCAGAGTCTCCTTTGTACGGGGAGCTCTACCCAAAACACAACCTGTAAAATTATACTACATTGACCACACCCTTGGACGACATTACTATCTAAAATCATTCACATCATGAGAGCATTAAATAAATCCATCAAATAATAAAATTTTATTCACCATATGTAATATCCACAATATCATCCCAAAAGAATAGGCAAAGCTATGACAATTACATTCCAAAAGAATTACATTTAAACTTAGCAACGGAATAAACAAAATACTAGATTATACATGATCCTAAATAAATTTCCTAGTCTAGCACAAAAATAAACTATAGTTCTAGACGTCCACCTCGGGATCTAGGTTTCCCTCTAGTGGAGCCTCCCAATTTCCCAGCTCGTCAACTCTGGGATCTTCCTCTAGCACGAAGTCTGAAAAAAAAATATTATTGGTAAGGGGTGAGCACTAAGCTCTATTGAATTATCCTCCCAAACTCTAACAAGGTTTGCAAAACATAGAAACCGGTCGGTCTCATTTCACAAATAGCATACGTAAATTTTGAAAGAAAACATGATATTTTTAAAAAATCTCAAGTTTATACATTAACAATAATTAAGTACAAGAGTAAAGCCAATCCCACCATAAATAACCATTCCAAAGAGTAATCATTCCCACAACAATTTTTAAGATAATCATATCCAAAAGATAACGCAATAAACAATAACCACAATGTATCTCAAGTCTGATGTAAGATAATCGCATGAATAAACACATAGATAATATCCTAGCCCACACACACCCAAATCCTCGCAAGGATATCAAACTTCGGGAAGGGCGCCTACCGATGCATTGTCACATACCAATGCATCGACAATAACGAATCCGACCCAGGCATAGTATACTAATTCTCTGACATGACACCCACGAGCTAATAGTGGTTTGGTCCTCGCAAGGCACCAACCCCACTACGAGTGGTAGGAAAAGTTCAAATCCGCACGGAGTAAGAACCACACACATCTACCTACTCTATGATATCCGGTCAACGGCCACCCATGGTCATCCAAACACCTCCATGAGATATAATCACCAACAATTTCTCAACAAAAGTTCATAATTCCCAAAATCCCCAGAATTTCTCATATGTTATCCAATAGAACCATGTAAGAAAAATAGACAATAGATCAATATCAATGCCATTTTATTGTTTAATGGAAAACCTAAAGTTTGGAAATCAAGAACAAAGGAAATATGTAGAGAAAAATCCATTTTTCTTAAAATCTAAGGTTTGAAGATGAAAAATAGAGATTTAATGGTTACCCAACCATCACATTGTTTAAAACATGACATTTATTGCAAGAATATCAAGAATTAAAGATTTTATAACATACATATTTAATTTAGAGTCAAAAGAGTACATATATACATAAGCCCTAGCCTCAATGTAGGAGAATGAGAAGAAATCTCTACCTTGAATCAAAGTTCTAAACCAAAATTCAAGCTCTAGAGATCTCATTTCTCCCTTTCCTCCTTTTGTCTATCTTCTCCTAGGGTGCTAAGAGGTTTGGGGTGAGAATGGAATGAAAAGAATGAGAGTAAAGGGCTGAAATCAGTATTTTAAACACAACAGTCCCAAAGTTACTGTTCACAGGTTGTTTGAATTTTCTCCAAAATTACGATTTTACCACTAAAAATCTCAAATTTGATTCACATGACTACCCTAAGGTTTTTCAACGTTCTGGATTCATTTTTAATGTTATTTTAACCAAAAATATTTATTTTTTATGATTTATCTCAAAACTAAAATAAATTTATACTCGAAACACTAAAATTACTATTTTATTCTTTCGCACTGCTATACGTGCTAAACGACTATTCCAAGTTTTTCAGATCTCCCAGATATAATAATAATATTATTTTGACCTAAAAAAATTAATATTTTTACTTAGTTACCCTTATCAACCTTAAACACCTACAAAAATTAAATTTCAAAAAAAAAAATTGCCTCCCTAGTATTTATTCATACTATTGAAATCTATAGGGTTCATGCATACTTCATCACCTATATTAGCATTTCAAAAATAATTAATTGCTATATAAAGATAAGAGTGTGAGGGTTTACATATTATATCTATATGTTATATCTAGGGAAATTTTCATCTAAACACCATGTACTTGAGTCTAAATTTAATTACAACCCCTGTAATAATAACTTTTGTGTATATTAGTAGATAAAATAATGATTTAACTAAATATTTTGTGAAAATACTAAAATTAACATTTTTTATGTAAATAGACTAAAATGTCATCAATTCTTTCCACATTACATATGCGCTAGCCAGCCAACAAACATAATTTCAATCATTATATTATCCCAATAAATTTTTTATTTTAAAACGTTGTATTATAATTTTTTTATAATATTAGTCATCATATTATCACTCATTTGGTTACATAATCAAGCTTTTATAATTTTTTTATTTTTTAATCATAATAATTTTTATAGTTAAAAATGATTTTTTCTATAATAAAAATTACAATCGATAAGGTCAATGTCAAAATGTCATCCATTTCTAATTCCTCTGTTATCATATGTCCTCCACAACGTTGCCCGACCACTCCTCACACATCATACTTCATATATAAATTTAAAATTATTTGATACAATTTAATATTAATTGAATAAATTTGATCTTAATTTTGATAAATTTAAATATTAATTTAGTTTTCATTTGATAAAATTAGATATTAATTTGATTAAATTTAATGTTAATTGAATAAATTTGAATGTTGTTTTAATAAAATCAAATGTTTATTTTGTGTTAATTTAAAGAATTGACATTAATTTGATAAGGTTAAATTTTAAATTAATGAAATTTAATATTCTATTTCATAAATTAAATAGTTTAATTTAATAAAATTGAAAGTCAATTTGATGTTGATTTGATAAAAATAAATAATAATTTAATATTAAATTAAAGAAATAATATTAATTTGATGAAATGAAATATTAAATTAATATAACTAAATTCTAATTTGATAAATTTAAATATCAATTTTGTGTTGATTCGATGACATGAAATATTTGTTTAGTTTAAATTAAATAAAGAAAATTAATTTGATAAAATTGAATATTAAATTGATTAAAATAAAGGCTAATATAATAGAACTAAAAATGAGTGCATTGAAATTTCAGAATTAAGAGAGGGTGTTGTTAACGTTAGGTTTATTTACAAGGGGTGTTAAAGTTAGATTTAATTATAAGGGGTGTGAATAAAATTTACCCAATAAAATACTCGGAGATATTTCTATAAATCAACTATTGCCATGAACGGTGTAACCCGACAATCACAAACAGGGAGTGACAGTGAAATTTCAAAATCAGAAGGAGGTATCATTGAATTTAAACCTAACTAAAGGAGATTTGGATGAAATTTTCCCTTATATCTATACAAATCTATATAATAAAACACAAAGGAAGTTGAATTTTATTCCTTATGCATTTCGCCCCTCCAAAACTATCACATCACTCATTTTTATCACATGTTTAATTATTTAATATTTGATTAACTTATAATTTAACATAATTTTTATTTCAGATACTATCCATACACGATAGTATAAATCTGTTAAAAAAATTTATCGAATTACATATTTTGAGAAAATTTGTTAATATCTTTAAGAAAATAATTGATAAAAATATATTTTGAATGATTTAATCAAATAAATGAAGGAAAGAAAAATTATTATTTAATATAGTGATATCAATTTTTTAGGACTCAAATTTTTTGTTCTATCGTGCCTTCAGGCACGGGTTATGACTAGTAATTATATATAACTAGTCATTCACATCATATCAACCGTAAACTTTCTTTCTCATGACATCCACAAATAAATCATTACTGTTCAAAACCAAGGTAACAATGAAGGCCCAGAAATCCCCTTAAATCCGAGTTATAATCTAATTATCTAAAATTCTTCATCATGAACAATATATAAAAATTATAACAAATCTTTAGAAGTAAATCATTTAAAAGGTCACAATCTATACATATTCTCTCAAATTAACTAAGATATAAATTACTTACAAATTCTCGATAATATACATCATAGTACATTGTTCTTTACATGCTCTAACTAAATATATATAAATCATAACAACTATCTTTTACCTAAATACTCCCACTATGCAATCCACCAACACATGCACATAACTGAAAATGTTAAATGATAGGGGTGAACAACCAAACGCTCAATAGGATAATCACTTTCTCATGCATATAAATACCAACAATTTACAATCATAATGATAGATAATGAAATATTTTATTAAATAAATCTTGGTACATGATAAGTAGTAAGCCTTTTTGAAAGTACATTATGTATTATCATTTGAAATACATAAGTAAAACATCAAGGAATTTATTGTATCGAAGCCAAATCTCAAGGTTACACTATGAAACCTTTTCTTCTTAAAACATAATGTAACACCATTGATTTTATAAAGTACGAAGTAAGAAATCTTTATACAGGTATACGTACAATAAATCTAGTAACGTAATCATTTCTTATTTTTACCACAATTTCATAAACTTGTTCTTTCCATGGTATTTTTCAAAAATATTAATTCCACGTACTTTTGCCTCAACCTCACTTTACCTCACTTCACTCAGGAGGTTTGTTAGAATATTGGTCTATTAGTTTCTTGACACTCAAAATACATGTATGCTACTCATATGGACAAATATCTTCAAATCAACATTAGTTTACGAATAAACCATCCCCGGGGAAATTTTTTGGATCTTACACCCTAAGGTCTTATTGCCTTTCTTGCTTTTAAGAGAATATGTGTAGAGCACAACTTGTGATGTCACACAGGCTGTCACCGAAAATCACAATTATCACTGATTGTGAGATCTCTTGTGTTATATAAATATAAATGATATTAATTTAATAATATTTTTAAAATAATTAAATTGATGGAAGAAACTTTGAATCATTGTTAAAATAATAGTCGCGTAAATTTGAGGTACGGGCGTATTGACTTTTGGGTCAAATTTAATTTTTAGAGGTGTTTAAGGTAGATAAGGGTAACTAAGTATATATATTAATTTTTTAGATCAAAATAATATTACCATTGAATCCGAGAGGTTCGAAAACCTTGGAACAGAAGTTTAGCTCATATAGCGATTCAGATGGGTAAAATAGTAACTTTAGTGTTTCGGATGTAAATTGACATTAATTTTGAGATAAATCATAAAAATAAATATTTTTAGGTTAAATTATCATTAAAAATGAATTCAAAATGTCAAAAAACCTTAAGGTAATGTAAAATCCAGTAAATTTAAACTTTTGAAAACAATGGCAAAACGGTAATTTTGTCGCTATAGTACGAGTCAAAAACCTAAAATTTTCTGAAATTCGGATGATGAAACGAACTTCACCGTTGGATTCGTCTCACAAAATTTAGTTACCTTGTCAAATTTTATCGAATTCAGAGATAGTCAAATTTTTTACGTTTTTTGAGGCAGTTGAGTCTCGGGTGACCAAAAAAAATGGAATTTTGGCAAAAATTTTAAAATTTGGAAAATAATTTGAGGCAATTTAAAATAAAAATATTTTGAACTTAAACCGGGACGAAATTTAATCGTTTGGGGATGAAAACGGATCCGAGAAAAAGAGGTCGTGTGGCGCAATTTAGGCCAAACATTCTAAAAGTATAAATAGGGTGAAATATCTGAAAAATCAGATATTTTGTACCCATTTCTGGCTGGTTTCAGACGTTGGAGGAAGAGAAGAGAGAAAGAGAGTTTTCAAGTTTTCTTCTGCCGATTCTCGGAGTTCTGTCGGTCGAAATTCGTCGGGCCAAGAATTAAAGTCGATCTACGTGTGGGTACCAAAAACAACAATTTTTACCGAAGATTCAAAGACAAATTTTTGGGAAATCAAGAACTTGGGGTTTGTTTTGGTGTTTTTGAAGTCTCCACACTTCAAAGAGGTAGGAATTTTCCTACTTTGGTTCATTTCCTACCTATAGTGTATGTGAAATGTGTAGGTTATTAAAGAGTATATATATATATATATATATATCACTCACCTATGCATGTGAAATAGATAAAATGGGAATGAAAAAAGGTGTAGAAATGACTTAGGTCAATTTTTAGTTGTATGTGATATGTGGGAATCACTTGTGATATCCCTTGAAAATTGAATGTGTTAGTAACATGAGCTATGTATAACACGTGTGTTGTGAATTGTGATTAAACAACAAATGTTATTTTATGTCTTGAGAAAATAGGTGTAGAATGGGTTTGATTCAAGTCCTACTTTGTTTTGCTCTGTGGAAGCACTTGTGTAATTTCTTGGATGGAAGTTATGTGTGCTTTAATATGTAGTAAAGTGAGTGTCTTTAACTCATACATCAATATGTGTGTGTGTGTGTTCTTGCTTGTTGGAAACCTAAAGTAAGGGAGATTAAAAGAGAAGGAAGAAAAAAAACCAAGTTTTAGCTCACATTTGATATGTGGAAGCTATTAGTGTAAACTCTTGGAAAATTGGATTTACATGGATTGTTTGTGTATTTTAAAATTTTCCTACCATAGTTGGTTGGATGGAAAAACGTTAGGCATATGGAACTATGTAATTCACTTGCCTATGGTTATGAAGTTGGTGTAGAAAAATAATAATCAATTTCTAGTTTGAAATTGATGGTTTAGTTAAAAAGGGGTATTGAGGATGAGTGGCATGAGTTGAGATAAATTATCTTGTTGAATGCACCATTAGTGTATGTTAAGTATGAGAAAAAGGTGCCTAAATGTGCTAAATAAATCTTGTAAGAAAGAATTTGCAATGTATATAAAAATTGGGTGAAGAAAAGCCGGTACACTTTTCTGTTCCGGACTAGTTGTCGTAGAATCATCATAACTTTTGATCCAAATGTTGGATTGAGCTGAAATTGGAACACAATACATAAGACATCTATATCTACAACTTTAGTGTTTTGAACTTTTCCAGATTCTGAGTGAATCATGGTCAAAATGGAGAAAAATAGAGGTATTTCCACCAGAGGGAGCTAGTGCTGGTGCCTTTGTTACCAAACACCAATACCTCTTTGATTTCTTAACTTTTAAGCCTCCAAATTCTCATGTAATGTGGCCATACTTTCATCACACATCCAAGATAGTTGCAAGGTCCTAAAATACTTGATTTATGCTATAAATACTTGCAACATCCAAATATCAACATTATTCATAATTTCGCGTCACTCTAGGTACTTACATGCAAAAGTTGAGTTAAAATGCATGTAATGAGGCCTTCAAATATGCAATATTTTACACTCATCACTATGTGTTATTTGTTTTTAAATGAGATATATTGGGGTATATTGGACCTCGATAGGTTTAAATTAGTAAAAGAACACGGGTTACACGTGCAAATTAAAATCCCGGACAAAGGGATAATAATGATGTGATGTCGGTTAGTGCGACATTCATGGATCTTTCCGTGGATTGACGGAGGGATTAACGGTAGAAGTCACTTATTATGATTTCTTGAGTTATACGATGAATGTGAGTGAATTATGTAATAACATAATTGGTGTCGTAAAGGTGTTTAATAAAATGCCTTGAGTTATTGAAGTTGTTGTTTGATGAAATTACATGCTTGAAAAATGTGGTAAATTGAAATTACATGCTTATGATATGATTTACAATTATAATGTTATGTTGATGTATGCTTAACGATATGTTAGCATTATGATGATCATGAAATTTATATGTTTGGATATAATTGATCATGGGATATGTTGAAATTATTTATATGGCATTCATTACATATTGAACATGGCAGTATTTTGAAATGATGCATTACATTGCATATGCACGGGGTAAACACATCCATAACCATGAGCATGGGTGTATGGTTGCATGGTTGATCAATCATCTTTGGTGGTTGGTGGTGGGCTTGGGAAAGTAGGACGGAACATCCTATTGAGTCGCACGATTACATGCATAAGAAAACTTGTGTCGGGTATAGCAAGTAAGGCCAGACACTTCCTCGGGTGAAAAACCCGGCCACTTGGTTCATACACTTACTGGCGGTGAAATTCCAGAATAGTGTAACGGCGTACGGAGCTGGAGGTGTGATTCATGAATTTGATACCCAATAAAGGCACATGATTTTAATATATAAATTATTCATTTGATGGGAAACATCCAATAATGAATTGGTTTATGACATATAGTTGATTTCAAAATGATCTTTGGATGTGTTGCATCAATGATGTTTGTTTTACACATATGCGTCGCATTGTGTTGTGGGGGTCGGTGTGGGCTCGGGATAGCATGCATGAGTGAGTTTCGTCTCATTACTTGGCATGACATCATGAGATTCTATCTTGAATAACATATTCTTATTTTGAATGGAAGAAGTTGTTTGTGGCATGTGCGCATTGCATA
Source organism: Ilex paraguariensis (assembly GCA_963454935.2). Taxonomy (NCBI): domain Eukaryota; kingdom Viridiplantae; phylum Streptophyta; class Magnoliopsida; order Aquifoliales; family Aquifoliaceae; genus Ilex; species Ilex paraguariensis. The sequence continues at coordinate 75,714 of CAUOFW020006536.1, forward strand.
CGCATTTTAGGTGGGGAGTAGCCTCTATAGGAGTTTTTCTACTGAGCGTTGGCTCACCCTATACTGGAAACATTTCAGGTGCAGGGTGCGTACCAATGGAGGACTCTCATTCGGGGCCTCAAGGGTGAAGAGGGGCCGACATGTAGCCTTTAACCATGACTGTTGGGTAGACTTTTTGTTTAAACTATGTATTGGCATGTAATATTTGTAAAAGAATTATAATTTTGAACTTGTATTAACTATGTTTGATGCATAAACTCATGAGGTGAAAGTATGGATAATTGGACCCGGTGTGGTCAATGTTTTCTTATAAATGGACCCGGTGTGGTCAACATTTGTATATGGGACCTCGGATGGGTCATGTGATGGTACGGTGCACAGGTTGTGTTTTGAGTAGAGTTTCCCTGTACAAAAGAGACTCTGTCCGATTTTGTTAAATTATGAATCCCGGTAAATGGGACACAATGATGTGGTATCGAGTTATACGATATCCACAGGCATTTCGCAGGTTGATGGGCGATCAACGGGAATCACGATTTTTGGGGCGTCACAGGTAGTCATAGGGATCAAATTGACGATGTTTAGTAGTAAAATCGTAATTTCAAAAAAATACATTTTTTGCCCCATAAATAGTAAATTTCGGGACTGCTAGGATTAAAACCCCAATTTCAGCCCTATTTATCCCATTATTTCATTCCACACTCACCTAATACCTCTTAGAACCCTAGGAGAACATAAAGGGAAAAAGAAAAGGGAAGAAGAATATCTCCAAAGCTTGGACTTTACTTGAAAATCTTAAAAACTTGGATTGGAATTCTTGATTCTTATGCGGTTTTTTCCTCTCTTTTGCATTTACATTGTGCATCTCATGTATTTTCTTTAACTAAAACTTACTATGTGTTTGATGGCAAAATACTTGTTATAAACTTAGATTTAGTGTTGAGTATGCCATGAGTTGTAAACCTACATGCATAAAAATAATTTTAGTGTTATAAGTTTGAAACTTTAGTTTGATTTTAGCTATGGGTATTTAATTAAACCTATAATTTAGGGGTTTTGAAGTGTGCTATGATCCTGTACATAATATATATGACTTATTCTCTTGAAAATGAAAATGATTTTAGTGTTGTAGGTTTGAAACCCTAGTTTGATTTTAATTATGGGTATTTGATTAAACCTATGATTTGGAAGTTTTAAAGTATGCTATGATTTTGTACATAATATATACGACTTATTCTCTTGAAAATAGTTGTGTTGCTTTGAAAATACAAATTTTGAGAATTGAGCCTACTACATGTTTGATAAAATGTCAAGGTTATGACATGTGTTTTCAAAAGAATTTATTGATATAGAAAATAATAATTTTTAAAAAATGTATACTTGATACTGACAGGCAGAGGGTTAGTAGATGATTGTGGCTTATTGAGTGAGTTGCCAAGGCGGCTATTAGTCTTAAGAGGGATTGGTTATGATAGTGGTTTTCAGTGATTGCCTATGTGGTATCACAAGTTGTGCCCTACACGTTTCCCTTGAAAAGTACAAAGGATGATGAGACCCTAGGGTGAAAAACTAAAAAGGTTCCTCAGGGATCGTTCATGTGTGAACCGATGTTATTAATTATATTGTCCGCATGCGAGACATGCATGATATTTGCAATGATGGTTTGGTTTTAAATATATAAACCTTTAATTTATACTTTGTATATTTATAATGATAAGGTGTTGGGAGATTTTTTTATAAATGTTTTATTTATTATCTTGTTGTACTTGTACTTAATTATAGAAAGCTTTCATTACTTATATGATTTTGTGAAATGTTTGTATTTAAAACTTTGTAAATACTTGGGAAAAAGATTATTCTATTAAGTTGTGGTTGCTCATCACTTACTAATATTTTTAGACAGTAGCATGCATCTTGAGGCATAGGTGTTGAAATGCTTGTAGGAGTTTGGACTAGGAAGAATCTCTTTTGGAGTATTTTTGTATTTACCTTTAGAACTTAGATAGAAATGTTAGCACACTGACATTGTGTTTGAAAAGGTTGTCTTGAGATATTTGTGGTATACACTTGATCATCCCATAGAAGGATTATTATTTTGGATATTGTAATGTAAAGTTATGACTTTATGTATTAAGTTGTGGTATATATCGATATTGGATGTATTTAGGTTTGGGAGAACTTCGTGAGCCTCTAATTGCCACCCCAGATTTATTTGGATTATTTTTTTATGGAGACATGTTGTGGATGTTTAATTAGTTTAAATTATGTTATGCACTCACAGGGATGCTCTTACTAGTTGGTTGAAAGTCCAATTTTCAAAGGAAACTCTGCCAAAATATTTGGAAAAAAAAAATATGTTTTGATAAAACCAAATGTTTTATTTCATTCAACTATTATTGTAAACCGACAAGAGAATTTGAGGTAAATATATCTCTTTATTAAATCATGTTTTAATGAAAATTAGGGTGTGACACAGATCCCCCCTAGAACTAGTAGCCAGCTTGGTAACCCTCCCCCCTCAAGGGTCCTAACCGTCTAATAACCCTTTGTCTGTCTGTACCAAGCATACAAGCTTCAAACTATAATTTCATGATCATCTTTCATTCCCAACACCAACCACAACTTCAGCACTTTTAAAAAAATACGTAGTTTTCTAAAATCTTATATTTCTATTTCCAACATAACACATTTTCAAAATAATTCACAGACACCAAAAATACAATTTTTACCATTTTATTGCAAAATTCACATATTAAATGATTGAAAAGTTATATACATCAACACCATCCTTTCTATACTTTAAAATAACTCAACAATATCCAAAAGGATGGTAAAATATACTCAATCATATGATAAGAATCAATACCTCTTTCACAATTCATCAGTTCAATACTTATAGTCACTTGGGCATTTTATCAAACGCATGATAGACATAAAATCTCCAAATATACATTTACAAAGTAACCTATCCATTTTTAAGAGAAAAATCAAATACATTATATACAAAATCACATATACTCTAAAGAACCCAAAATCTTAAGTTCAATCAAACACCTATAACAAAAATCAAGTTAAGGGTTCAAAACCATAATACCCAAATTCATTTAATGCATGTAGGTTTACAAATTCATAGTAAACTCATTATTTAGTTGAGACTCATATCATGAAAACATGTATTTAGCTTATATTAAATAAATAGATATAGAACATGTATGAAACACATCAATGTATATGTAAGAGAAAGAAGAACCCTACATCAAAACTCACGAACCCAAGCTTCAGCTTCAAATGTTCAAGTGGATACAAGAATCCCAAGTAATGTTCTTAGATTTTCAAGTAAAAACTCAAGCTCTAGAGACCTTATTCTTTCCTCTTCTCTTTCCCTTTATCTTGTCCTAGGGTTCTAAGAGGTATTGGGAGAGAATGAAAATAAATAATGGGACAAATAGGGCTGAAAATGGAGTGTTAAAACACTAAATATCGAATTTTACTGTTCATAGGGCCAAAAATTGTATTTTCTCCAAAATTACAATTTTATCACTAAACATCGCTAATTTAATCCCTATGACTATCCCAAGATTTTTCGACGTTCCGAAATTATTTTTAATGTTATTTTAGCCTATAATTATTTAGTTTTATGATTTATCTCAAAATTAAAGTCAATTTATACCCAAAATACTAAAATTACTATTTTACCCATTTGAATCAATATATGAGCTAAAAGTCTATTTCAAGGTTTTCAGACCTCTAGGATTCATCTGACATAGAAAAACTTAATAAATTTACTTAATTACCCTTATCAACCTTAAATTTGACCTAAAAGTCAATACGTTTGTAACTCAAACTTATGCAACTATTCATTTAACAACGATTTGAAATTTCTCTCATCATTTTATTCATTTTAAAAATACTATCAAGTTAATATCATTTATATTTATATGAAATATGGAATCTCACAGGGCAACTCGAGTGGTGATTAGTTCGCTTAAGCTGTTTGCTAGTTGTTTGAGTAGCTAGAGAGCCATCTCCATTATCCAACTATTCATCCTCATTCAGATACCACTCTAGTCATAGACTAGCGAGCAGAGGGTGGTCCCTAATAATATTTAAGCCTAAAACCAAGCAAAAAACTTGTCCTATTGAAAACCAAAGGATGTTATTCAATCATGGTCCGAACTATGACTCACTCTATCTTTTCAAAACAATATCTCATGTTGCAAAAATATTTTCAATGAAAAGTCTTATAAGCCATGTACGGAACAATACTGAATCCATTTATTAAAACCGAATGATCTAAAGTAAAAATATGAAGGGTCACTTAAGGTCTATAAGTTCTTTACCTTTCCTAAGCATTGGAGGATATTGGGAGGTCTTCATGATGTAGCATTGTAGCTTGGAGTCCTTCCTTCTTGTAGTTTTGGTTCTTTATCTTTGTAGTTTCATGACCATGGATCTAGTTGAGATTCATATTGTGACTTCAAGGGATTAACCAATTACAATAAGCAATTTCCTAACATGTGTGTGTGCTTTTGTGTATTAGTGTGTGCGTGCATGTGTGTGTGTTTGGTGTATTAGTGTATATGTATTTTTTTAGTTGTAATTATTGTGTGTCTTTTAGTGTGTATATTTTTTGGCGTATAGTGTTGTGTTTTTGTTTTGGTGTATTAATGTGTGTATTTTTTTGGTGTGTTAGTGCGGTTCTGTGTGTTTTTGTATATTAGTGTATGTGTGTGTGTGTGTGTGCATGTTTTGGTGTATTAGTGTGTGTTTTTCAGTGTATGAGTGTGTATTTTTGGCACATTACTCTGTGTGTGTGTTTGTGTGTTTTGGTGCATTAGCATATGCATATTTTTTGGTGCATTAGTGCGTGTGTGTTTTTGTGTATTAATTTTTGTATTTTTTGGTATATTAGCGCATACGAACAAATCAAAGTCATTGGATTTGGTAGTTCTCTAATGACTTCTTTCTTTACCCTTTGTGCATGTTCCTAAATGGGTGTGTAGATCCAGATGGGCGAGGCCAGACCTCCCACTCTCTTACATATGTAGCATTTATTAGCTTCGCTAAGTTGGGTGGAACGTGCAAAAAGCCTCTCTAAACTGATGTATATATATTTTTAATATATTAGTGTATTTATGTGTGTGTTTATGCATGTTCTGTTGTATTAGTATTTGTGTTTGTATGTGGCTTTTTTTGTTATATTAGTATATGTGCTATGAGGTATTGTGGCTTTTTTTTGTTATAATAGTATGTGTTATGAGGTATTAGTGTATGTTTTTGGAGTATTAATAAGTGTGATTTTTTGGGTATATTATTGTGTGTATTTGTGTTTTGATATATTAGTGTGTTTTTGTGTAAAATTTGTTATTTGCTAAAAAAAAATGAATATTTTGCTTTTACTCTTGTTTTTTCAAAAGTTATTGTTTTTACAAATACAACGCTATTTTTTAACATTTTTGCCTAAAAAAGCAAAAAAAAAATAAATAAATACTTTAGAAAAACGTTATCACTTTCAAATTTGACATATAATTCATGGTTTCTCATTTTAATGGGCCAATTTTCCAAGCCATGGGTCTTACCTAATGGATTGTCTTCGTGACCTTAATCGAGCAAGTTCATCTAACCCACGGACAAGCCCATAGCCATAATCGTTGGCCTATTAGGCTACCCATGGGTCTCCATGTGATGGTTTAGTTCATGATCAGTTGGGCTACGAATTACTTGGTTTAGCACATTGTCCACTGACCATTTGTTTGACCATATTTGGGGTGTCTAAAAAGCGGTGTCTATAGTCTCATTTGAGAAGCTTTGGCAATTCCACCCACAATCAATTATTAAAAATGAAAAACAACTATAATTTTGGGCCAAGTACAATTGTTTGGAATTTAGATGGGTAAAGTTATACATTACATTAAATTTGATAGTAAAAATCATAGTTGGTCCTCGAATTTTACTTTATGTTTCAATTTGGTTTCTAACTTTTAATTATCCCAATGTAGTTCCTCAACTATCAATTTTCAACGTTAGATCAACTGGAGACTACCACAATCTAATCCATTGGGCCATCTTAATTTTTCTTAAGCTTACAGATAAATGCAATCAATGATGTATAATGGCAACAAATATTTGGCAAATAGATACTTTGTAGAAGCCTGAGAATAGTCAAAACATATTGTCCTAATATGATTTTTACTCCATTTGCCTCGAAATTATAGACATTCTTTGGCGTTCAAATTTTTAAGGAGACACATAATGAATCATTAATGTTACTTGTAGTAAACTAACTAACAAAATTTATTGACCAAATTTACTGCTACCACTGAATTGACAAAATGTAAAACCCAAGAATTTTAATAACTTAAGTGAGAGGTAAAACGATAATTAAGCCATTAAGCGCGAGTTTAAAATGAAAATTTTTATATAAATTCGATGATAAAATGGACCTCACCGTTGAATTTATCTCACAAAATTAGACTAGCCCATCAATTTTCATCAGCTTCTGAGATAGATGGATTTTTGATTGTTACAATGTGATTAGGTATAGGGCGATTAAAATACTGCGATCCGATTTTAATCTCGGAACCCATAATATAATTTAAAGTACATCTTATAAAAATATATTAACATGACACATGGCAAGATATGATTGGTTGTGACAAAATTAGACCGATGGAAATGCGACATGTAGTGCTTTATGAGCCAAGTATAAATAGAACTTAAAGTGCAAGACTAAAGTCTTTTAAGTCTTCTTCTTCTCCACACAAGAGAGAGAGAAGAGAACTTTTTCTTTCATTATCTTCTTCATCTTCCTGTCACGATCTATCAAGATCTAAGTGACGAACTTCCACAAAGCAAGAATTAAAGTTGTTCACAACGATGAGGGCTACGCACTAGTACCAACTACACTCAATTATGACACGTTTCAAAAATCGGAGAAATGGAGAGGAAGTGAAAAAGACATTGTTTAACTTCTTTAAGGGTCTCTCTACAATGTGTGCACACTACAAAAGGTAGGGTTTCCCATATTTAAATGTAATTTAAACCTAGAATATGACATGAAATGAGTATGTGTTTAAGGCATATCTTATATTTTGCCTTGATTAGGGTCCTTAATGAGTTGATTGTGAATCAATGATTATTTTAGACCAATCATTAATTGATTTGGAGTGTTGAATATGTGAAATATGTGTGACATTGATGGGTGTGCTATATGTTTACACTTATGGCCTCAAGATGTTTGATAAAGTGCCTAACTGAATTGTCAATTGAGTAAATTGTCTTACATAAAATGCTTAGGATGATGTTAAAAATGTCATTATATTGCACTCATTTTATATTTAAAATTATAAATAGTAACACATGCAATTGCACATTGCATTGCATTATACATGAGTTGCACTACATTCATGGGCATTGACATGGGTGGGAGTGTGTACATGGTATGAAATCAATCACCATATAGGTGAGTTGATCGTGGGCTCGAGAAATTCGAACTTTAGTTCAACTGAGTTGCATAGATAATTAAATAGATAAATGTGTCAGGGTGTACTAAGAAAGGCTAGACTCTCTTTCGGGTGCAAGTTCCGGTTACTTGTTTATACACTTTTCATCCGTGAAATTCCATAAAAATGTAACGGCAAAAATGGAGTCATGAAGATCTATTGATGATGTGGTGTCTTGTTTGCGAAATACCATAAATCATATCCCCACAAAGACACGGAAATGAATTAATTGGTCATTGAGTGTACATAACACCAATGGTAGGGCCTTAGAATGCCCGATGCATTGCATGGCATCACATCATGTTCGTGCATTGCAAACTTGAGGGTAGGTTTGGTGTTGGATATGTATACATGAGGTATTATTCATGTTTGGCATGTGTTGTAGAATTGTAAATATTAATTGTGAAGATATGTGACATGACATTTTACATACATTTCATATGCAATTGGGTTGGGTGTTACGCTCCATAGTAGATACCTTATTGAACGTGACTCACCCTTTATGAGAATATATTTCAGGGACTAGACAAACATCCGCAAGAGGACCTAACTTGGACCCACTTTGACAACAGGCCGGGCTGTAGGTCTTAATTTTGATGTTACAGTTTTTGTTTCCATTTACATTGGCCTTGTATAAATTTCTTAAACAAAAGTTGTATTTGAATTAAGGTATGTATATGAGACTCTTTTGGACATTTATTCTTTTGTGAATGAATGTATACATAGATGATGGTTATGGGTTAGTACTCAATGTTATGTGATTGAATATTAATGAATGGACCTGGTGCGATCAATATTGTGTTAATGCACAGGTTTTGTATTGAGTAGAACTCTCCGTACAAAGGAGAATTTGCCCAAATTTTGTTAAGTTCCAGATCCTGGTAAATGGGACGTAACAGCGTGTTATCGGGTTATACGATATTCACAGGTATTCCAGCGATTGATGGGCGATCAACAAGTTAAACGAGACCCTCAGGAATCTGGGCATCACATAGAAAATTTATCATTCATAAGAACACCATGGGAACAATTGATTTGGTCAGGAAAATTATTGAATTAATTTTGGTCAAAATAGCATCACTTGTAATTAATGCAGCTACACCAAATGGAAAGATGTATTATTTCATTAATACCCTTTAAGATATAAATATTTATGTCGACAAAAAATTTTTAAATGTTTTTGAAGTCAATTAGAAAGTATAAGTTTGGAAACCTATATAAACGTGACAATTATTTATGGGCATCCCAAAATGAAAAAGGGGACTAATATTTTAATTTGACTAGTCAAATTAATGAGTAATTGCACCATATAAGTTCTCAACAATGCAAACACTTACCAAAGTTTAAACCATATGTAACTATGAGACAGTATATCATACGAAAGACACCTTAAAGTGAGCTATTATGGTAAAGCAATAATTTAAAAACAAAACAAAAAAAAAACTTGTTCTTTTAACCGAGGATTAAAAACTTTGCAATAACTTTTCGGCAAAACTTTGCAATAAAAATAATCAAAATTTGGTAAACTTTAGGTGGGTAGAATGAAATTGACGTTAATAATTACAAAATGGATTAGAGCTAAACACGTATGATTGGAAAGTGAAAAGACTAGCCTAGAGATTAAAGGTACCATATGATAATTGCACGGGATAATTCCTGCAATAATTTGAGATAGCGACCTTCAGTCTGGTGAATCTACAATAGCCACAGGGTCAAAAAAAGTGGGTCAGGTGAACACCGACTTATCCCTTCCGAAACTTAAGTCAATGTAAGATTGGAGGTTCAAGCTCAATGAATGTGATATTATGATTCAATGTTGCGTACCTTTGTTCACTTTTTTGAGGAGTATTTATACCTGGATTAGTAATGAGTGCCAAAGACCTCAAGTCCCATATGAACATTTAATGTCTAACACACCTGCTCCTGTGCAATGAGTGTTCTCCACTCAAGTCTTCTCCTACTCAATGCTAGGATGATAGGACGAGTGCTCGGCGCCATCCCGAGCATTTATGCCTGCTCCCGAGTATCCATGTCCCTCAAATCGACGTTTGACATCCGCAACTGAGCATTGAATATTCAGGGGAATAGTTCCTCGAAGAGAGCCGAACATATATATTCGGCATAATAGCCATCAATGCCTAGCCATCATCATAGTAGGCTTAGGCTCTGAAGATGCAAGCGCTCATTAATGTCTGGTCACCATCACTCATATCACCATAAATGAGTAGTCAAGTCGTATTAAATGCGGTGCCAACTGTTGTACTCGGCTCCTCCGAGCCATTATCTTTCGACTTACCTCCTCGGCGCCTTTCGGGCCTTTACAACGGATCCATATTCACACGTGTCAATCTGGGGGCCGTAGGACCACCTAAAGTCTCTCCAACTGCCCCCCAACCTCCATTCTTTTTGTGGCTTGAGACAGGTGGCGTAAAGAGATTGGAGGCTTAGTAGACACGCCTCATAAATAACGATGGTTACTTGCACGTCTGGCGCCGCCCTTTTTAAATCTCCTAATGATGACTTAACAACTCGATTCCCGTCCCTTGCAAGAGAGTATAAATAGGAGATGCATGGGTCTCCTTAGAACTTTTGCATCCTCAACTACTATCCAGCAATCAGCCCCCGAGCACTCCTCTGTTCTCCTCCGAGTTCCTTTTTTGCAGACCTCCTTCTTGTAAGTACTTCCTTTCAAACTCCTTTCAAATTTCTTCTCTTTAGAACCTACCAATGGCTAGAATCCATAGAACCAGGGGGAGGCACCTGTTAGGGCTAAGGCCAATGACAAACTGAGGAGAACCCAAGTGACTGATGAAAACATCCATGCCTTTAGGCTTAAATACAACATCCCTGAGCCCATATTCACCTTCCCTTTTAACCCCACCCACCATATGAGGGACATGGGAAGTATAGACATGATACCTTTTTAGACCAAGGCCATCATGGAAGGGGGGTTAACCTTCCCTTTTCACCCCTATTGCTGAAAATGTTGATGTAACTAAAGCTTTTCCCCCTTCAATGCGGGATTAATTTCTTTAGGATTGTGATGGGCATAATCACCTTGAACGCTCGATTGGGGACAGACTTAGGGGTAGACGGGATTTTTTTCTGCTATGACCTAAGGCTAGTTGCCGGGGGGAACTATTACCTCCAGGCCCGAGATACCTTGATGTATTTGGTAACTCACATACTCGACTCGGATAAGGGGTATGTAGACGATCTGATCATGCTCGGTGGCAGTTGGGAGAAGGGACAGGGGACCGAGTATGTCGGATTGTACTGCCCCAAAGTGCTGAGAGATGAAGGTGTGTTTTGCCTTTTTCTAGACTAGTTTGGTCCCTTGCTATTATTGGTACTCACCTTGGCTACTTGTTTTTGGCGAAGGATACTGTCAGGAAGCTGCTTAACCCCTAAGGTCTCAAGTTAGGTTTGTTGACCTTTTGAGAGTTTGGTCCCACAACCCTATTGAGCGAGCGGTACATACACTGCTTGGCTACGTGCTGACCTATAACAGATTTTCCCAGATCCCTCCGCCGTTTAACCCCTCTCTTTGGGAAGACCACTCTTCGTCGGCAGAGGAAAAGTCTGAGGAAGATTCCGAACAAGAGTCTGAGCACAATCATCCCGAGCCCCCTGCCCCTTTAGAAGAAATGTTCAACCCACCGCCAATTATTGCTGCCATAATAGAGGCTGCCTCCGCGACAAGGAGAGCCAGGCTCGCTGGGCCTTCCAGCACGGCTCCCATCATCTAACCGTTGACCTCTCCCCGATGATAACCACCTTCATCGTCGTCGCGTCCTCAGCCATCTAGGGACCCGATTGTGTCGCCAAGAGAAAGGGTCTCGTCTCACCCTTTGGAGATCGGTAGAGGGATCGACATGGTCGGGAGTTCGAGGAGTCAGAAGAGTGCTGAGTGAAGCGCCGATAAGACGCCTCGGGCCCAGCCATATCCACCGAATGGGCCCCCCGAGTTGAAACCAGGAGGGGTCGTCCTGTCTTCGAGGTAGACTCAATCCTACAGTCCCCTGACGTTGCACTTGCCATTGCAGGGACTTTCCAATTCGAAGCCGACATGGCCGTGTACAAAGGCTATATAGACAAATCGGTTCCTGATGAGCACTATTCAAAGCAACTTGGTGGTAAGTGGGATGTTTTTTCGAGTATTCCTCACTGCATATTTGGCCACTTCTAACCTAAGTCCTTTCTCTTTTCAGGTTAGCCAGTAGATAGGGGCCATCATTGAGCGTTTTTGGCAGTACAAGTAGGTGGCGAGGAACGTTGAGCGAGCCATGACTGCCAAAGACTAACACATTCGAGGGGTGGAGAAGACCCTCGGTAACCAGACTCGGCACATCATCGAGCTCATCTGCCAATGCCATGCCCTTGATGCCCAGCTAGAAAAGGCGAAGGCGGGCGAGGCTGCAATAGCTAAGAAGGTCGAAGAGTACGAGCTTCGAGTCTCTACCGCCGAGGTCAAGCTGCAGAACTCTGAGTCCGTCATCAATGATCTAACTGCCAAAGTGGACTCCCTGACAGCAGAGAAGGCGGGGGAGCAGGAAAGGCAGGAGATGGAGTGCCGAAGGGTGTGATTCAAGTTAGGCTCAGACTTGTTCGCCATGCACAGTCTCCAAAGGGAGGTCGATGAAGAGGTTCTCCAGGGACAAGTCCAAGCTGATCCAAACGACCAAGTTCAGGCTGAAGAGGTGGCCAGGGCTGTGGGTGAGAATGAACCCATCAACCTTAGTGATGGTTCTGACCAGCTTTCTCCTACTCTTCCATCCCTTCCGCTCGCCGAACAAGGAGATGAACTTCCTCCTCCAATACCCCTCATCATCACTGGAGGACATGATATTGAACTTGATGAGATACTTGGGGTCAAAGAGGAGCTACTAAGGCAGTGTGGTGGCCTCAACGGGGGAGATGTTGGGAATGAAGGAGCCGAGGGTTCTTAGCTGCCCGAGGATTTTGTAACTTCTGTGTTCTGTGCTTTTGTGACTTGTGTTCTGTAACTTGTTTAGCTTCTTTGTATGGCCCAGGGACACAAAGCCCCTTTTCACTCTTAATGAAGTCTTTCTTGTCCATGTACGTGTTCTTTTCATTTCTTCTCTCATTGACTACTCAAGGACACAATCATCTGACCTCAAAGAAGTAGAACTAAAATCATAAGTCAATAATGACCTCTAAAGGTATCATAGAAGGGAAACCCCTATGTAATAAGAGAAGTTCTCAATAGGTAAAACAAATGAACTCTTCAAAGTGTTGATCTTATTTTCCCAGGGTCGAGTATCTTAACTGTCAGGCCCCTAATGGCCAAGCGCTTGGCTCAATCTTTCGAGGGCGTCTTGTACCCCTAACAACCGAGCGCTTGGCTCGTTAATCATTCGCTTAGAAGCAAAGCCTGACATCCCGCTTAATAGAAGTATTTCTTCAAATTCCATCACCGGGTTACATCATTACCGTCCATACTTTGCAACCTATACGCATTTGTGCCCCCCACAGAGATCACTCTGAAAGGGCCTTCCCAATTGGGACCAAGTTTTTCATCAGTGGATTCCCGAGCATTGCACAACACTTTTCGAAACACCAAATCTTTGACTTGGAAATTCCTCATTCGGACCTTCTTCTGGTGTTGTCTTGATAATTCCCCTTGGTATCTTGCTAATCTGATAGACGCTAGTGCCCTCCTTTCTTCGGTTAAGTCGAGATCTCTGGCAAGCTTCTGATCATTGTTTCCCAACTCAAAAGCTTGGCTTCATATTGTTGGGAGTCCCACTTCCAATGGGATGACAACTTCAACCCCATATGTCAAGGCGTATGGAGTTTCTCTTGTAGGTGTCCTCGGCGTGGTTCTGTAGGCCCATAACACGTTGAGTAATTTTTCAGTTTATCTCCCCTTTGCCTCCTTAAGTCTCTTCATGATTCCCGCCAACACAGTTTTGTTGGAAACCTTCGCTTGTCCATTACTTTGGGGATAAACTGGCGTAGAATAGTAATTACGTATTCCAAACCCCAAATAGAACTCTCTAAATGGACTAATGTTGAATTGAGTCTCGTTGTTAGAGATAATAGCCCGAGGGATTCCAAACCAAGTGATAATGTTCTGTCATACAAATTTCTTTGTTTTCACATCCTGAATATAGTTCAGGGGCTTAGCCTCGATTTACTTAGTGAAGCAATCAGTCACCACTAATAAGAATTTCTTGCCTAGCAAGGCCCTCAGGAGAGGTCCGACAATGTCCATCCCCATTGAGAAAACGGCCAAGGACTTGTCAGTAAGTTCAAATCTACTGCTGGTTGTTGGATAATGGGTGCAAACTTCTGACATTTGTCACCCTTCCGAACATAGCTCTTGGCGTCCACATGTATGGCCACCAATATCCTTGAGCCGTTGCTCAGTGTTCAAGAGACCTTCCCCCTGTGTGGCTCCCACATACACCCTCGTGGATTTCATATAGCAAAGGTTCCACCTTATCTTCGGGCACACAGAGCAAAAGTGGTTCCAAAAATGACTTCCTGTATAATTGATGATCGGTTGACATCCAGAATCTAGGAGCCTTAAGTTTGATCTTTCTAGGCTCTTTGGTGTCCTCGGGGAACACCCCTTCGGTCAGGTACACAATAATGGGGTTCATCTACCCCGAAGGTGCTTTCATCTGAGTCGGCAACACTGGTTTGACCCTTGTCTCTTCTATATTTGGACACTCCCGATTCTCAATAATGATGCGCTGAGTTACCTCCGAGGTCAATGCCAAAGCTAGATATGCCAATGCGTCAACGTGAGTGTTGTGATCTCTAGAAATCTAAGAAACTTCCACTTTTTCTAACTTTTTCATTATGGATTTTACCTTTTGATGATATGCCTTCATTCTGCTATTCCGGACTTTGAAGTCTCCATTAACCTGGTTCACGACCAGTTGGGAGTCACAGAAGACTCAAAGGTGCCTGATGTCGATCGAGTATGCAATATCGAGTCTTGTCAGCAGCGCCTCATACTCAGCCTCATTATTGGATGCCTTGATTATTAATTTGATTGTCCTTTCTATGACGAATCCTCCTGAGTTGGCTAGTACTACACCTATCCCTGCCCCCTTGCGTTCAAGGATCCATCAACATGAAGGTCCCAAATGTCATCACCTAGAGCTCGCGCCTCTTGTGGAGGCTTGGACGTAAATAACTCAGCAATGAAGTCTACAAGGATCTTCCCTTTTATCGAAGTGCAAGGTTTGTACTTGATCTCGAACTCCCCAAGCTCCACAGCCCATTTGGCGACCCTTCCTGACATATCGGCTCTATGAAGGATCGACTTGAGAGGCCGATCAGTCAGGACTTCTATGGTGTGAGCTTGGAAATAGTGTCTATGTTTCCTCATCGAAACAAGTAATGCCAGAACCTATTTCTCCATTGGTGAGTACCTAGTCTCGGCGTTGAGCAAAGTCTTGCTCACGAAGTACACGGGCCTTTGTGCTCCTTCACCTTCTCTAACCAGTGCTCCACTCACGGCCCCTTCGGACACTAATAAGTAAAGGCTGAGCACCTCCCTTGCCACCGGGATAGACAAGGTCGGAGGATATCTTAAGTACTCCTTGATCACCTCGAGAGCTTGGCCACATTCCTCATCCTAGGTTCCTATAGCTGCCCCCTTTAACTTGGTAAAAAATGGCTTGCATTTATCAGAAGATTTAGAAATAAATCGGTTAAGGGCTGCTAACATCCCAGTCAACTTCTGGATATCCTTGGTAGTCTTCGGTGACTAGACGTTCTGTACTACTTGTTTCTGCTCGGGGTTTGCCTCAATGCCTCTGTGAGTAACTAAATATCCCAAAAATTTTTCCGAACTTACCTCGAAGCTGCATTTCGAGGCATTCAGCTTCAGATCATACCTCTGAAGGATGACAAACGTTGTCTTGAGATCATGAAGATGGTCGGTGCTCTCTTTGCTTTTGACCAACATATCATCAATGTACACCTCCATAGTTTCACCGAGTTGTTGTTTGAAAATCTTATTCATCAAGCGTTGGTAAGTCGCCCCTGCATTTTTCAACCCAAATGGCATCACCGTGTAACAGTATATCCTACGGGGTGTAATGAACGCTGTTTTCTCTTGATTTGATTCATGCAAAAGAATCTAGTGATACCCTGCTCGAGCATCCGTAAAGGTGATTGCTTGTGGCCAGCAGTTGCATCCATTAGTTGATCAAACTTTGGTAATGGATACTCATCCTTGGGGCACGCCTTGTTCAAGTCTATGAAATCCACACATACTCGTCATTTTCCTTCCTTTTTCTTGGCACACACCGTGTTGGACAACCACTGAGGGAATTGCACCTCCTTGATGGAACCAGCTCCCAACAATTTGTCCACCTCTTTATCCACGACCTTCGCATGATGGGGCGCTGTCCTCCGAGCCTTCTGCCAAACGAGTTTAAATGATGGGTCAACATGGAGCCAATGGGTTATCACTTCGGCGCTTATCCCTGTTATCTCGGCTTGGGTCCATGCAAAGACGTCGGAGTTCTGGCGGAGAAATGAAGCCATGTCAGTCTTTTTGGCATCATCAAGTGATTCCCCTATTAAAAAGTACTTCTCATCGCTATTTGGGCCTAGGAGAACTTTAACCAAGGCTTCAATAGACCGGTCAGCCGATTCCTTAATGGGTTCATTCACCCCTGGCCGACCGAACTATGATTGCTATTTGGCAACCACTATTTCAGGATCACGCTTCTGACTTCGCCCGCTAACTTTAGTCTTCACCGCGGTGTAGAAACAGCTTTTCGCTGACACCTGATTACCACGGACTTCCCTTATGCCCTGCGGGGTAGGGAACTTGACCTTCTGATGGTAGGACAAGTGACCGCCTTCATCGCATGCAACCATGCCCTGCCCATAATAGCATTGTATGGGGAGTCGAAGTCTATTACCACGAATTCAACTGGGATAGTGACAATCCCCGCACTTACCATAAGAGTGATCTTCCCAAAGGGGAAGGCGCAGGAACCATTGAAGCCTATGAGGGGGGTCTTTATAGGTTCCAGATCTCCTTGTGAGAACCCCATTTTGCGGAAAGAGGTGGTCATACATCACCTCGGAAAAATTGACTGAGTCTACCAAGATTCTCTTGACATCAAATTTGTCGACCCACAAACTGATCACCAATGCATCTTCATGGGGGAGGACTATCCCGTCCAGGTCGGCGTCAGAAAATTGAATAATCTCGGCGCTGCATTGTGGCTTTTTGGGGGGTCGTTCTTCACCTCTTTCTTCCACCCTTACCGCTTGAGAGACCTTCTGCAGCTCGGCGCGGAGGGAGTTATATGTCGGCCTTCTCACGGTGCATGCATATATGACATCAATCATGGGTGCCACCTCAGCAGATGCCTCGGTCCCTTTCCTCGCTGATCCCCCAAGAGCCCCTCTATCGATGAATTTCCCAAGATGTCCATCTCGTACCAGCGTGATTAAAACAAACACTTTGTTTATTTAAAAAAATAAACAATGATATTCTGGTTCAGTGTTGCGTACCTTTGTTCACTTTTTTGAGGAGTATATATACCTGGATTAGCAATGAGTGCTAAAGACCTGAAGTCCCATCTGAACATTTAATGTCTGACACACCTCTTCCTACTCAATGAGTGTTCTCCACTCAAGTCTTCTCCTACTCAATGCTAGGAGGATAGGACAAGTGCTCGTCGCCATGTCTAGCATTTATGCCTGCCCCCGAGTATCCACATCCTTCAGATCGGCATCTGACACCTGCAATTGAGCGTTGAATACTCGGGGGAATAATTCCTCGAAGAGAGCCGAACGTATATATTCGGCATACTAGCCATCATGATAGTAGGCTTAGGCTCTGAAGATGCAAGCGCTCATTAGTGTCTAGTCACCATCACTCATATTGCCATAAATGAGTAGTCAAATCATATTAAATGCGGTGCTAGCTGTCGTACTCGGCTCCTCCGAGCCATTATCTTTCGGCTTACCTCCTCGGCGCCTATCGGGCCTTTACAACAGATCCATCTTCACACATGTCAATCTGGGGGCCGTAGGATCGCCTAAAGTCTCTCCAATAATGTTTTTAAAATACTTTTATTTTACTAACATTTTTTGTTTATTTTTCATTTTTCTTGTCCAGATTTGTTCTTTTTCTCCAAGTTTAATCATGTGTACGATGTTACACATACAAATACATCTTTGAATTATATATATAATATAATACTTGTTGTGACATGTGTTTACTTTTTTTGACAAAATTGTTATTACAATTAAGTTAAATTATTTAAATATTACCAAGCAGTATGTACCTAACATAAATGTTTTTATTTTAAATTATATTTACAAGAAAATACATACATGGAAGGATACCTCACAAGAAGGTAATTTCATTGTGGAGATTCCCACAATTCTACATGATTTTTAGCCTATAAATACCAACTAAAGCAAGCAAAGCATCACCTCTTGTGCTAAAAATATTTGTAAGAAAAATCATCATGTCTTTTTTTAAATTTTCATACAAAAATTTGGTTATGGAGAACAAGTAGACCAAAGGTCATCAAAGAGTTGATATGAAAAAAATAGAGAGTTAAAAAGATCTTTACGCTACATTTTCAAAGCGCCAGTCAGGGATTTTCAAAAAAACGATTGTGATTGTATTTTATGTGATATTGACATTACTATAATTATTTTTTCTCCTACAGGTAAACCTTTTTCATTTATTCATCCTAGTATTGAGTCATTCACAAATAGATTCTAAAATGAAGACGATGATAATGTTCTCACCATCTCGGATTTTCGTCGCACCAAATCTTATGAACTCAACCAAAATGTTCATGAGTTGAGTGACCATTCAAAGATTGTGAAGGAACTAGGAAAAGTGTTGGACCGGATCAATGAAGCCAGTGGAGAGAAGGGTTGGTGGGAAGCACCCATTGAAGAGATGACCAAGGAAGAGGTCCAACAGTTAATGGCATGGTTTGTGTACATGCAGATAAGCATAACAAACCATGTCAATGTGTTGGAAAATGAGGGTTCATCTTCGACAACATCTTTTCTAGGAGCAAATTCTCCATATCCATAGTCTTGGAACAACCATAACTAATATTGGTCATTCGAGCTATAGCTATGTAGGCATTCTTATGGTTTTATTGGTGGCACTGAGATGGCAGATGATGTAAAAATAATTCTAAAGTTCTTTCTATGGAATCTATACGTTTTGAAGTTCTTTAATATTCAGTTGATCATTTGCTCTATTGCTATAGTTGAGTCTATTTATTTTGTCACTATTTCATTCCCTTTATTATAGGCAAAACACTTTTGGAACAAAAAAAAAATACGCTAGCAAACAAAAACATTGAAGCACCATATCATCTTCCTCATTCCTTTTTAAAACAAAATAAAACAATTTCAAACTTATTTCACTTTCAAAAAAAATGTATGAAGTATATATAATGATATTTTTTACTTTCTATTTCTGTCATACCAACTCTTTGACGGTCTTTGACACATTTGTTTTCCATAACCAAATGTTTATATCAAAATTTAAAAATAAGGTGGTGTCTTTTTCAATATTTTTGCACAAAGAGATGATGCTTTTCTTGTTTTAGTTGATATTTATAGGTAGCAAAATGAAACATCGCCATGTTATTAACTACTTGAGTGGTGCCCTTCCACATATGATAATATTTCTGTTACCTTTTAGCTTTCAAATAGACGGGTATCAATACTGCTACACTAACTTTTTACCAACTTATTATGGTTTGTTGGGTTAGTGGATTTTGGTAAGAGTATTATATTTGTGTATCTATTTTGCTCTATCCATTTTTTTTCAATCATTAAAAATGATTATTTATTATTCCATTTTATGATCATCTTGTATATCTCTTCTCGTGTTTATTAACATCGATTTAGTTCTTCCGACCTAGAATCTTGTAAAATGTTCCTCTTATTGATTAAAAAACTTCAATGCTTGGAGATAGAAAGTGATATTTTTAAGTTATAGAGCTCTACTATAATTGTACATTTTAAAGTGTCCGTAGTGTATAACATGGTCTCCCTTTTGCATCTACCATATATGACAAGAAAAAAACTCATACTAACTTACGTAAATTGGAAAAAAATGTCTACAATACGATTACTTACCATATTGACTCGGTCAAAGATAGAATGAGAGGAAAAACTTTCGGTCTAGATATTTTGGGTGTCTCAAAATAATAAGTCTACTTAGAAATTTCATTGTAAAGGATTTATTGACTTCCAAATTCATCTTTTTTAAATTGACTTCAAATATTTGAATATTTACACTTTACAAGTGTAGTTACAAAACATACATCTTTTCACTTGGTATGGATGCATTAATTACAAATCTCCTTAAAAAGTTAGAGTTTGAAAAAGAGACCTTAAAATTGGGACAAATTGAGTAGAGTTTTTATGACAATTACTACAATGAGTAATACAAAACTTACTGAATTTGCAGACTAAATCCATTACTGTTGTTGCATTGCTAGCAAATCTCAATATTGGATGAAGTGCACTATTAACTCAATGGGTGCAACAAATTTGGTCTGTAAATTTTGTCGATAAGCATATGATTATAAATATATATACCTTGATTATTCTAAAGTCTCTACATAGTGCTTATTTATTTTTCAGTTATGATATACTGTTGTCATACAACAATGGTTGCCTAAATCTATAATCTTGAAAATTTGTAACAAGACCCAAGTTGACATTAATGTAAATGTACAACATTTCACATGGTTTTATAGTGTTCCATAATTGTAATAGTCATGGGTAATGGAATCAAAAAGTTTTGATCAAGGTATGAAACGAACCAGGTGACACATCTTACAAATCAATGAGACACTTGTTTTGACTCTCTTAATATAATGACAAGGAAATTTCAAGCCATGAAAAAATACATATTTTTCTTAACAAAAAGTAGTAGAATAAGTTTAACACCACAAAGTAAAAAATATATATATTAAGAACAAGAAATTTATATCAGGAACTTAAAACTAGAAGTAGAATTAAAAAAAAATGATTTTAAAAAGCAATAACTAAGAATAACAAAACTACTAACAACCACGAACAACCCACAAATGCTAGCCAAGATAATGTCATTTTTTGGGTCAACATTTATAGACACCATATTCAAACAAAAAATTTCAAATAAAAACATAAGATTAACAAATAGAAAAAATGCATGCACAATCTTAATAGTTTATCAAAATCCCTTTTTTTTTTTAATATCAATCAATAAACAAAAGACTGTGACAAATTAGCACACATACCTTCGAACTTGGAGAAAATCCAAACCAAACTTCAAAGAAATGGAAGACCTTCCAGAGATATAATCTAAATCGAGTCAAATCTTGTTCACCCATGAAGATATGTTCCTAAAATGAAGAGGGAAAGTGGAGAAAGTTGTCGAAAAGGCAAAGAAAAAAGTTGTGCATGAAAAGTAACAATTTCAAAACCACTCAACCCTATTAAGACATGTATCGGCCGTTACTTTTGAGTGTCTTTATGGCCATGTAACAGTCATAACTTGCCGTTACGTGACCATAACCACCGAGAAACTCGGGATTGGCTGTTACTTGAAAAGCTATTTTCTTGATACCTTAAATGATTATTAATGTTGGTATAAAGTAAAAGACACTAAGTTATGCAAAAATTCCAAATCAATTGGGAAAATTTTCTTTTTACAATTAATTAGATTGTTAAAACTCATCCACTCTTAATTTTTGATTGGCTTAATGCAGAAGTTAGTTTGCAATGTGTCAAAATAACTAGGTGTTAAGTTTTTCGTTTGTAAAAATATCATAACATCGATTGAGACCCTGAAATTGTTCACAAGTTATACTTTATCCAATAATAATTATACATCATGCATGTTATTTGGGATGGTTACGACCAAAAAATAGGACGTCATCTATTAATTGGGGTACATTGGCACACTTTTCAAAAGTTTAACATGCAATATAAGAGTTTTGATCTTAAAGAGATAATGTTAAAATTTTAGATTTCTTAGAGGACAAAGTGTAATGTGAAAAATTTATAGTTCTTGGAGGACAAAGTATTATTTTCCCCTTCAATAATAAAGAAGATAAGCTAATTGCTGCTTGCAAACGTCGTCACTTTCCTACAAATTTTGACAAAACATAACATTGAGATGACAACGAGCACATAAAATTTTAAAACATGTATACAAAATGGGATGAGCATATGAGTCATTTGGAGGAGCATTGTTCAGCTAATCATCTATTTGTGTTGCACAAATAACACTTTTATTTAAGCTTTTTTGGTGGGGGCTAATTTATTCTAGGTATAAACAAAGACAGAATCATCGACTTTTTACATGAAAAGTACATAGTAGGCACTATCTTTGTTTAACTGAATTTCATTATGAAACTTAGCACATTGTTTTTAACATTTTGTACTATTGATATACGAGTTATGTGAAATTCACATTCTCAATGATGTTATTCTTACTAGAGAACAATATCATCAACCTTGACTGTGGAGATAATAGCGTACGGTTACATAACTAGAATGAAAATCATAATGAATTTTTGGAGACCTTGATATTATTTTAGAATGATGGTTTGTGATAGAGAACAAAAGCACTTGAATGAATGCAAAAATGCAATTTAGGTCATGATTTGCTTTGCCCAAGTGTAGCCTATTGACACCAAAGTACATAATACAAAACCTAGAAAATTGGAAAAAATTTTAAATCAAAAATCAGAAGATTGATGAGTTTTGACCATCTAATTTATATTAAACATCAATTAATAGTTGGTTTAGGCATTAGTAAAGTAGCATTTGTGTGTCCCATGTTGTTGATATTGTTCCATGTTGCTATTGCTAAAAGCTGGATTGACCGATATATTTCCTTCTTAGCCTTTTTGTGCTAGTCCTCTTTGTTTGTATATCATAGATATGGTTCATTGTGACAATTTTTTTGGATGAAAGATCATTTGTACTACATGAACAAGATCTATCATCTCATTTTACACCTCCTGTAAGACTTCGTACAAAATTTAAAAATAGATAACATGATATTAAGAGTAATTCTAAAAGGATAATAGAAAATTTGAATAGTTGTTGAAAGATTGATAATGAAGTTTGCATTTTGTGCGTATTGACTTTCGTGTCAAATTTAGTTTTGGAGGTGTTTAAGCTTGAGAAGTGTGGATAGGTAAATTTCTAAATATTTTTAGGTCAAAATAAGGCTACCATTAAATTGAAAAGGTCAAGAAACTTCAATAGAAGGGATATGGGGGTGTATTAGATGTGACACTCCAACCCAATTCCATATAATTCAGAGCACTAATAGTGTTCATAGGTAAACAATACGATGCTCAAACAATGACTAAGGTCTAATACCAATGATACGACTAACAACCTTGCAGCATTACATCAAATACACTCTTCAGTCTTGTAAATCCCCACATGTCTATACTATCAACAATCATCCTATTAGCTTTGTTATACTTTTAGTGTCTTTATTTACATCATAAATCAAACTATAAGAATAATAAGTATAAAGGGCTAAATAATGAAAGAGAAAAAAAATATGACATTTGCATTCTCATCAACGAGCTAGCTTAGAGGAATTGAAGAAAGATTTTTTCTAAATATACTAGTTCTACATCATGTTGTCATGGATGATTCTAGGAGACGGAGGGTAATTTGGTTTTGGTTAATGAATGATGCTAGACATGGATCTTTATGAAAGTTATCCTACCTATATTGGAGATGGGTAAGAGATAGGATTTGTGACAAAAGACACCCAAACTCGAGTTAGACAAGTATAGAAGAACCAAGCAGTCCGGCAGATTACCTTTCACTAATTTGATCATAACTCTTTGTTGGAAAGTCCAAATTGTGCACCGTTATTTTTGTTAGAACCCTAACTCGTATATCTTTCTAACCATATAAGTCACACATACAAGAAATACCTGAGTCAAATCATTTTATTCTCTGAAGTTGACCAAAAATCTGCACTATGGTGTTCCTTGGATGGTAAAGTGTAGTGCTTTCTTCTTAGACTTTGAAGGTGTAAACCCCCACATGTTTATATTAATATAGTAATGTACTTGTTTAGTGATTTATATATATTTCATGACGTAAGAATAAACCATATATATTGAAACCATAAGAATTTGGGATAGCCGTTAGCACATATGGCGGTTCGGAGGAATAAAATAGTAATTTTAATATTTTGAGTGTAAATTTATTTTAATTTTAAAATAAATCATAAAAATAAATATTTTTAGGTTAAAATAACATTAAAAATGAATCCGTAATGTCGAAAAACTTTAGGATAGTCATATGGATCAAATTGGAGATTTTTAGTGACAAAACTGTAATTCTGGAGAAAACCCAAATTGCAGCCAGTGAACAGTAACCCGTCGGGACTGCTGTGTTTAAAACACAGATTTCAGCCCATTTGCCTCTATTTCTTTCACTCCAATCTCATCCCAAACCTCTTAGCATCCTAGGAGAAGATAGAGGAAAGGAGGAAAGGGAGAAAGGAGGTCTCTTGAGCTTGGGTTTTGGTTTGGAACTTTGATTCAAGGTAGGGGAATTCTTCCTATTCTCGTACATTGAGGTTAGGGTTAGTTTATATGTATTCTTTTGACTTAAAAATCTTAATTTCTTGTTATTATATACTTGACTCTTGGTATTCTTGCATTTATTGTCATGTTTTAAACATTTTGGTGGTTGGGTAACCATTAAAACTCATTTACTTGCTTCAAAATCTAGTTTTCAAGAAAAATGGGGTTTTTCCTTAATTTCTCCATTTTTGTTGATTCTGAAAACTCTAGTGCTTATTCAAGCAAATAAGCCACCACCACCGAGACCACAACAACAGAGACAGTTACAAGCTCAAGCCCCCGGTGGGGCCAATCAAGGGAGAGTTTTTGCTTTGACTCAACCAGAGAAGGATGCTTCTAATGCCGTAGTGGAAGGTATCGTACTTCTTTACAACTCTTGGGCTCGAATCTTATTTGATCCCGGTGCTACCCACTCATTTGTACGTAATACATATTCTCTTAGTTTGGGATTGAAATTTGAGAAGCTAGAGCATGCCTTGAGTATTGACTTGCCTACGGGAGAACGGTTAGATACTACGAGGGTATGTAGAGGTTGTATGCTTCAAATTGGGGAACAAGAATTGATTGTAGATTTGGTTGCATTCGACATGATGGGGTATGACATAATCTTCGGAATGAATCTGTTGTCAAAATTCCATGCGGTGATGGATTGCTTTCACAAGAGGATTTCATTTCAATTACCAGGAGGGGTAGTTTTCACTTTCAAGAAAGATAACAAATCTTCTCTCCCATTTCCTACTACGAGTAGTAGATTTTTGAAAGCGAAGACGGGAAGCCATTTGAGTTTCTTAGCTAGTTTGATGGGAGATGATCGGGATAAATTCCATGAGGATATGGTGTTGATAGTGTCGGAATTTCTGGATGTCTTCCCAGATGAACTACCTGGGTTACCGTCACGTAGGGAGATTGAGTTCAGGATTGATCTCTATCCAGGAACCGAACCCATATCTATTGCTCCCTATCGAATGGCACCTTTGGAGTTAAAGGAGCTAAGGAAGCAGTTGGATCATTTGTTGGCCATTGGATTTATACGTTTGAGTACTTCACCTTGGGGAGCTCCGGTCCTCTTTGTGAAGAAGACGGATGAGACACTACGGTTGTGCATGGATTATCGGAGGTTGAACCGGGTTACTGTGAAGAACAAATACCCTTTGCCATGAATCGATGACCTATTTGATCAGTTGAAGGGTTCTAAATATTACTCTAAGATTGACCTTTGCACAGGGTATCATCAATTACGGATCAAGGAGGAAGATATTCCTAAGACAGTTTTTCGTACTCGGTATGGTCATTTCGAGTATACAGTGATGCCGTTCGGATTGACTAATGCTCCAGCAGCCTTCATGGATTTAATGCACAGGGTATTTAGGTCGTATCTAGATCAGTTTGTCATCATGTTTATTGATGACATACTAAACTATTCCCGGACTCACGAGGAACATGGACGCCATTTCTCTATTGTGCTACAGACATTGAGAGAACATAAGTTATATGCGAATATGAGTAAGTGTGAGTTTTGGATGAAGGAAGTAAAATTCCTTGGCCATGTGGTGTCGGAACAAGGGGTAGCTGTTGATCCCGCAAAGATTGAGGCAGTGATGAAGTGGGAACCACCAAAGAATGTGACCGAAGTACGTAATTTTCTGGGCTTAGCAGGCTACTACCAGAGGTTTATGGAAGGGTTCTCAAAGCTTGCAATGCCGATGAATCGCCTCACAAGGAAGGGAGAAAAATTCATGTGGACTCAAGCATGTGAGCTACCCTTTCGCACCTTGAAGGAGAGGTTAACGACGACACCTGTCCTCATTATTCCGAGTAGTGGGGAAGGATATGATGTGTACACCAATGCTTCGCTACGAGGCTTGGGATGTGTGCTAATGCAGGGAGGCAAGGTTGTTGCTTATGGTTCGAGACAATTAAAGGTTCATGAGCAGAATTATCCACTCATGACTTGGAGCTTGCTGTTGTGGTTTTTGCTCTCAAGCTGTGGAGGTGTTACTTGTATAGGGAAAAGTTTCAAGTGTTCTCGGATCATAAAAGCCTCAAGCATGTGTTCACACAGAAAGGTTTGAATCTTCGACAAAGAAGGTAGGTTGAGTATCTAGAATATTATGATTTCACACTCAACTACCATCCGGGGAAGGCCAATGTAGTCGCTGATGCACTTAGCAGAAAGTCTTGGGGTGAACTCAATATTTTTGCATGTAAATGGAAGATGAGGGATGCCCTTGGAGATTTTGATCTATGGGTTGGAAAAGATGGATCCCGACCATGTTTGTTCAACCTTGTGGCTCAACCTACTCTCCAACATAGGGTTTGTGGAATTGCAATGCTTGGATCCTGAATTAGCATCGATTTGAGCTAAATTGGAGAATGGAGAAACTATGGAGGGTTGGTCTTTGAGAAACGGAGAATTGAGATATGGGGAGAAGCTATGCGTTCCCGATGATTTATCCCTACAGGAGGAGATACTTGGAGAGTGTCATCGCTCTAAGTTTGCAATCCACCCCGGTAGCACAAAAATGTATAGGGACATGAAGCGCCAATATTGGTGGAAGGGAATGAAGAAGGATGTAGCAAGGTTCATAGCACGATGTGCGGTGTGCCAGCAGGTGAAGATCGAACATCAAAAGCCAGGAGGATTACTACAGTCTTTGCCTATCCCAAAGTGAAAGTGGGATCACATCACCATGGATTTCGTGTCGGGTTTACCACGGACGTCGCGCGGGCATAATGCAGTATGGGTTATTGTGGATAGACTTACCAAGTCCGCTCATTTTTTGGGTATGAAGACCACGGACACCTTGGAGACTTTGAGCCAGTTATATGTCCGTGAGATTGTGCGCTTGCATGGAGTTCCACTTTCTATCGTGTCGGATCGTGATTCTCGATTTGTGGTGCGGTTCTGGCAAAGTCTACAACAAGCCATGGGGACAGAGTTACATTTCAGCACAACTTTTCATCCCCAAACGGATGGCAAATCTGAAAGGGTGATACAGATTGTGGAAGATATGTTACGTGCTTGCGCGTTGAACTTCAAAGGAAGCTGGAATGATCATTTACTGTTGGTGGAGTTTGCGTATAATAACAACTATCAGGCCAGCATTGAGATGGCACCGTATGAAGCATTGTATGGAAGACCGTGTAGATCCCCTACGTGTTGGTTGGAAGCCGGCAAGAGTAGTTTGTTTGGACCAGAGATTTTTTGAGAAATTATCAGGAAAATTCAACTCATCCGAGAGAGGCTACTCACAGCGCAAAGTCGACAGAAAAGCTATGCGGATCAAAGACGAAGACCCTTGGAATTCAAAGTGGGAGACTACATGTTCCTCAAAATGTCGCCCAAGAAAGGAGTATTTAGATTCAGCAAGAAAGAAAAGTTAGCGCCAAGATATACCGGGCCATTTGAAGTGATCAAAGTTGTGGGCAAAGCGGCGTATCAGTTGCGGTTACCAACTCAGTTGTTGGGGGTACATGACGTGTTCCACGTGTCGATGTTGAGAAAGTGTCAATCAGATGCAACGCAGGTCGTAGACTTGAAAGATATTGAAATTCAAGACGGAGCAACCTATGAAGAACAACCGGTGAAGATCCTTGATGCCAAAGAGAAGGTGCTCCGCAACAAAGTCATCCAACTAGTGAAGGTTTTGTGGCAACACCATAGAGTGGAAGAAGCTACTTGGGAACCGGAGCTAGAAATGCGAGAGAAGTACGCACACTTATTCGCTACTTGAGGTAAGTTTCGAGGACGAAACTTTCTTTAAGGGGGGTGGATTGTAAATCCCCACATGTCTATACTATCAACAATCATCCTATTAGTTTCGTTCTACTTATAATGTCTTTATTTATATCCTAAATCAAACTATAAGAATAATAAGTATAAAGGGCTAAATAATGAAAGATAAAAAAAAATATGACATTTGCATTCTCATCAACGAGCTAGCTTAGAGGAATTGAAGAAAGATTTTTTCTAAATATACTAGTTCTACATCATGTTGTCATGGATGATTCTAGGAGACAGAGGGTAATTTGGTTTTGGTTAATGAATGATGCTAGACATGGATCTTTATTAAAGTCATCCTACCTATATTGGAGATGGGTACGAGATAGAATTTGTGACAAAAGACACCCAAACTCGAGTTAGACAAGTATAGAAAAACCAAGCAGTTTGGCAAACTACCTTTCACTAATTTGATCATAACTCTTTGTTGGAAAGTCCAAATTGCGCACCGTTATTTTTGTTAGAACCCTAACTCGTATATCTTTCTAACCATATAAGTCACACATACTAGAAATACCTGAGTCAAATCAGTTTATTCTCTGAAGTTGACCAAAAATCTGCACTATGGTGTTCCTTGGATGGTAAAATGTAGTGCTTTCTTCTTAGACTTTGAAGGTGTAAACCCCCACATGTTTATATTAATATAGTAATGTACTTGTTTAGTGATTGGTATATATTTAATGACGTAAGAATAAACCATATATATTGAAACCATAAGAATTTGGGATAGCCATTAGCACATATGGCGGTTCGGAGAAATAAAATAGTAATTTTAATATTTCGAGTGTAAATTTATTTTAATTTTAAAATAAATCATAAAAATAAATATTTTTAGGTTAAAATATCATTAAAAATGAATCCGGAACGTCGAAAAACTTTAGGATAGTCATATGGATCAAATTGGAGATTTTTAGTGACAAAACCGTAATTCTGGAGAAAACTCAAATTGCAGCCTGTGAACAGTAACCCGTCGGGACTGCTGTGTTTAAAACACAGATTTCAGCTCATTTGCCTCTATTTCTTACACTCCACTCTCACCCCAAACCTCTTAGCACCCTAGGAGAAGATAGAGGAAAGGAGGAAAGGGAGAAAAAAAGTCTCTTGAGCTTGGGTTTTAGTTTGGAACTTTGATTCAAGGTAGGAGAATTCTTCTTATTCTCTTACATTAAGGTTAGAGTTAGTTTATATGTATTCTTTTGGCTTAAAAATCTTAATTTCTTGTTATTATATACTTGACTCTTGGTATTCTTGCATTTATTGTCATGTTTTAAACATTTTGGTGGTTGGGTAACCATTAAAACTCATTTACTTGCTTCAAAACCTAGTTTTCAAGAAAAAGGGGTTTTTCCTTAATTTCTCCATTATTGTTGATTCCGAAAACTCTAGTGCTTTGTGTTGAGTAATGAAATAATATTTATGATGATCTCATGCTTTTCTTTTATAATGTTCTATTGGGATTATTTGATTCTCTTGTGATTTGAGAAATACCCATGTGATTGAGGGTTTATGGAATTAATTGTATTTGAGAAAATAGTTGGTATTGTATCTCTTATGTGGTTGTAGGGATAAACATGGGTTACTATTGACTGGGTATCATGGAGTGGGTAGACGACTTCTTACTCCGTGTGGGTTGAACTATTCCTACCACTCGTAATGGGGTTAGTGCCTTGCGAAGGCTAAACCATTATCACTCACGGGGTATCGTGGAAAAAGGGAATTGTGTGGTTTGTACGTGGGTCATGATATTTTCGATGGTGACCATGCGAAATCTTACTTCATACCTGAGATACGAATACAGAAAAAGGGTTATTGTTTATTGTACCAGAAATGGTTTTTACAAGAATCTTGGGAAGTATGAGATTCCGTAAGAACTTGGGAGAAACGATTAATGGTGGAATGGACTAGTTGTTGGATATTGGATTTATTTATGTCTTAAATTATTGTTGTGCTTAAACTTGAGATCTGTTTAAATGTCCTGGTTTTTATTTTCAAAGTTATATATGTTATTTGTGAAATGAGACCGACCTGTTTTATATATATTTTTTTTAAACCTTGTTTGAGTTGCGAGGATTTTGCTACAGAGCTTCGTGCTCATCCCCTACCGTTAAATATTTTTCAGATTTTGTGCTAGAGGAGGACCTCGGAGCTGACGAGCCGGGGCATGGGGAGGCCCCACCCGAGGGGATTCTAGATCCCGAGGTGGACATCTAGGGCTATAGTTATTTTTGTACTAGACTAAAAAATCTATTTACAATCATAAATAGTCTAGTATTTTATTTATTCCGCTGCTAAAGTTGAGTGTAATTCTTTTGGGATGTAACTGTCATAACTTGGCTTATTCTTTTGGGATGACATTGTGGATAGTACATATGATGAATGGAATATTTTTATTTGATGGTTAAATGGACCCGGTGTGGTCAATGTAGTATAAATGCACATGTTGAGTTTTTGGGTAGAGCTCCCCGTACAAAGGAGACTCTGCCCGAATTTTGTTAAATTAAGAATGTTCGTAAGTCATGGATTTATTTAGTTGCTCTCATGATATGAATGGTTTTAAATGATAATGCTATCCAGGGTGGTTTTTGGTGCGTTACAAGTCTCATCCCCTTATTAGAAATAGGAATACAACCCCTGACACTATTTAACAAAAATAAAGATAAACTAGTAGTTGAAATATTTCCAGACTTCCCCTAGTAATGGCCAAGTTGAAACAAGTAAAGTAATGGTGGGTCAATATTACATTATCCTAATAGATCACTCAGATTTAATACGAACATACGATGCAAACCCTTTGGGGGACTTGCACCCCAAGGGAGATACGCTCCCTAGTCATAGTTTAGTACCCATGTCTGACGGCCAACCGAGCAACCCAAATATTTACAAATTCAATGAGAAACCCTTTATGACCTAAACTTAGAATGTAAGTCCTATACCACTCGACATGAGTGCACTTACATTTAGTTCAAAAGAATCCTGACATTTCATTCAATACGAATCATACGGTCATTTCAAACAGTTGTCTGTAACTGCACTCAAAAATCCTAATTTGGGTCTGCATTCCAAGTCAATATCAAAACATCTAATCATATATTTCTAAACATGTTAAACAATCATAAATAATATATGAAACAATTTAGATACGAGTTTGGAAAGTATTGCTTATTCTAGAATTGAGAAACCCTATCTGTCTTGGTATTTCGATCTGAAAAAGTCAAAAATAAAACAATGTTATTTTTCAATAAAATTTGCTACACATACTCAATTTAACTAATTAAAAGTGAATATAAAATTTATTTATCCAAAATCACCCAAAGACTGAGTCAAATTGGCCTCAAAGGACAAAATAGACATTTTATACCACCTATTGATCTGCGTATCGAATTGACTTCAAAATTATCAAGACCTCTGCAGGGACATTATAAAACTTTTTACATCGACCAT
The DNA here is from genome assembly GCA_963454935.2 of Ilex paraguariensis. Classification (NCBI taxonomy): domain Eukaryota; kingdom Viridiplantae; phylum Streptophyta; class Magnoliopsida; order Aquifoliales; family Aquifoliaceae; genus Ilex; species Ilex paraguariensis. Next base: position 107,051 of record CAUOFW020006536.1, read on the forward strand.
AGGTCCATTGAACACTGAAAGCACCCTTGTGCTGTCAGGTTTCCTATGGTACCTCCCTTAACTTCATCTTCTTTCCCAAGCAATTTGACCTAGACCATAGGTTCTTACTGACCAACCTCAACCCTTTACTTCTCATCTTTGTTTCGCACTCTATAGTACTCCATTTAACCTATTTTCTAAACCTATACACTCACTACATAGCCCTCTACAAATTCCCATAGGTTTCAATCTTCGAATTACACTTAATCCCATTAAAAAATCCGGTCAAAGAAAAATCTCAGACATATAACCTGTGATCCCCCCCCCAACCCAAAAAGAACCTCTAAACTAACATTTGAGGCCGTAAAAGGGTTCCTAAGGTCCAAATTACTTGGGAACAACCCACCTTTCAAAGCTTAACATTTTAACTAAAGAGATTGAAAACCCTCTGAGCCGAAACTTCATTAAATCCTCTGAATCGAAACTTCATCAAACCCTCACACCAACATTTGACTACGACACACCACAGCAAGCCACCAAACCACCTTCAAACTACTCCTTGACTTCCCAAAAACCCAATTCACTGAACCAATTAATCCAAAAGACCAAGAATTCAAAAACCCATTTCATGAAACCCTTAGACCTGAAACTTTCAAATCCAAATTCGTGCATCTACAGCTAACTAAATCAAAAACTAATAACATAAATGAATTCCTAGCATCATAATTAAGATAAAGTATACCTCAAATTGTTCGAATACCCCTTTATAGAACACCCAAAATTCAAGGTTAATATTCTCTCTCTAATCTTCTCCCTTCACTTTCTCTCATCTCAATTGGATTTTCTTCCCTTTTATACCTCCCACCAACTCAGTCAACACCCCCCCCCACCCAAGCAGCTAGGTGTTGCCCATGTAACAAAGGAGCACCCATGGCTACCAGTAAGCACCATGGGAGGTGCTTTGTCAACCCAATGGAAATCTTGTAATTTTTTTATTTTTGTTGAAGTTTGAAAACTTAATGAATATATATTTTTTTAAAAATTACGAATGCATTAGAAAATTATCGATTAAATTTTTGGACATCGAATTTATCCTCAATTTAATCCACAAATGAAATTCCCCAAAGCCATTACTTCAAGGTACGCACTAACCCTAACTCATTTGGATTCATGTTTCCACTCGTTTTCACTTCACTAGTCATATTCCTTCCCTCCATTAATATCCTAATCATCCCCAGAACACTTATCTGCACACTCCGGCTATCAATTCTAAATTTGGATCTCCAGACTCCAAACCCATAATCACACACACTCACTTTTGTACCAATTCACGATCTCTGATTTTACATTAAAATGAGAAATTATCTGGAGTTAAAGCGCATTTTGGAGTGAATTTGGATAGAAAGGAATTTGACACAACCTTTTTTTATTCCAAACTCCAATGGACGTCATTGAAAAGCAAACTTCAAGGGCTACAAAAGTGTATTTAATGGATATTTCATGGATCGGATTCTAACTAAGTCAAAATCGAGCCATAATTTTGGGACAAAATGTCACACACGTCCGGACGGGACAAAATGCATGTCCAGATACACAAGGCAGAGAATTTGTCAATCCCAACCTAATTTGAGTGTTTTATCCTATTTTGACTATATAAATACCTTGGGGATTTATGTTAGAGTTCCTATACATGTTTTTCAACCCTCATAAGTTTAGGAGAGTTTTGGAGAGAAGAATAGGAGGAAGAAGAATAGATTGGGCTTATCTTGAGGACATCATCATGTAAGCAATCACACAAAACACCTTAGGAGTAATTTGTTAAGGATCAATTTAGGGTTTCATTCTCAAATTCAAGATTGAGGCTAGGGTTATTACTTATATGCTTTCAATCTTTACATATATGTTAGCCTAGACAATTATTGGGGATTATTCTCAACTATATGAATTGTTTCTTGAATACAAATGATTTCTATGCAAGATTCATAAATCCTTTATTTTAAAACCCTAGTTCTTGAGTTATAACCTAACTTATCCGTGCTTTGTATCCAAACTCGCATGTTCTTGATTTCTAAAATCCTAGTTTTGGTTATAATCAATGTAAATATGTTTGTTGAAGATCTCTTGCCTATTTTCTTAAGTTATTCATTTTGAAAGTTATGGAACCATGATTCTTGATTGTCGTTGGATTTTATGGAAAAATTGTGGAAATTATCTCTTATATAGTGGGTGTGATTAACGTGGGTTATAATCGACTGGGTATCGTAAAGGGGTTAGATGGATTGATTAATTTGAGGGGTTTGAAGGTTTTATAACACTTGTAGTGGGCTTAATGCCTTGCGAGAACTACACTACTATTTACTTTCAGTGATCGAGGCAAAATATTAGTATACTATTCTCAAAAAGTTACATCAATGTCAATGCGTTGATATACGCGCTTCTTGAAAATGGGTCATCCCTTCGAGAATTGTATTGTTGATTGGGTGTGTATGTGTGTGGGTCAACATATTCTCGATGTGTGGATTCATATTTGTGAACCTGCTAATATACATGAGATATATGTTGATTGTGTTGATATATATGTGGCATGAGAGCTGATCCTATTTACTCATGAGATCTTATCAATTTCCATTGTTTTAATTCAAATATTTATATATTATTTTGCAAAATGAGACTCACCTGTTTTATATTTTCAAAATCTTGTTCGTTTTTGAAAGGTTTTCCTACTGGGCTTTTTGCTCATCCTACATTATAAATATTTTTTTTTAGATTTCGGTATTGAGGAGGATCTAGGACTAGGTGAACAAGTGGAGTGGGATGCGGATATGGGTCTAGATATGGAGATTTAGAGATTTGCTATTTAGATTAAAGTATTAAACGATGGTTTTATATTCATATCATGGATATTTTACTTTAGTTCATTGATGAAGAATTATTATTTTGGTTTGATTGTAAAACAAAGAATTTGTTTATGTTCTTTTGGGAGTTTATCTAGTGAGTGATTGGATGTTTAATGGTTGGTTTTATTTAAATAATTACTTTAGATTCTCTCATGATTGGATGTTATATAGATAGTTAATGTCTTCCAAGGTGAATTTTGGCGCATTATTGTAAGACCCTATACAGAAGTTAAAGATAGATGGCATGATATTAAGATTACTTCTAATATGATAATAGAAACCTTGAATCGTTGTTGAAAGATTGATCATGAAATTTGAGTTTGACATGAATTGACTTTCGAGTCAAACTTAATTATTGGAGGGGTTTAAGCTTGAGAAAGGGGTTAGACAAGTTTTTGATTATTTTTAGGTCAAAAATGAGGCTACCATTGAATCCGAAAGATCGATAAACCTCAGGAAAGATGATATGGTGTGCATTAAAAGTTCAGAAGTATTATGGAGTGGAAACGCATGTTGGGAAGAATTTGGGTAGAATGAAATTTGACACTTTCTCAGTGTTTATTTAGTAACTTTTGACTCCGACTTCCAATGGATCTTATTTTTGAAAAGTAGAATTTAGACTTCAAAGGCTACAAAAGTGTTTTTCATGAAAATTTCCAAAAATCGACTTTTAAATAGGTCAAAAATTCCTTTGGACATCAGGTAGAAACGGGTTTCACATTCGAATGTGAATTGATGTTCAAACATGGATCACACGCAGAATTGAAAGTCTAACAAAACTTGAGATATTGAGAGCAAAGTCCATTTGAACACCAATATTTTTTTGAATGTGGATGTGCGATTAGCAGCAATCAGGTTTGCGATGACCACATTGTTTTTGACCATATAAATACCCTAAAGATAGGTTTGTAGATAGGTAATGCCCATATTATGGAATTTGGGGCATTATAGTAACACTTCATTTGCCTCATTTGACATTGTATTTTTTTTTGTAAGTATCCATAGAACATATAGATCACCTCTTCAATTGATGAAATTTTTACGTGGGAAAAGAGGTAGCATTTGAAATGATGGCCATTATGTAGTTGAATTTTTGGCCCACCATTTTGGCCATGACCTAATTAATCAGGGGCTTGATTTTACAACCAAATTGGCCATGAAAGTTGTGTCACAACTTGTTACGCTTATAATGCTATCATAACAGGTGATACTAAAAAATAATAAGCAAAACATGTTTTAAATTTTCCAAACAGAGTACTACTATGCTGCTCAAGTTTTAACCCAAATCTTGTATCTCAAGTACATGCGTACCACACATTTCAGTTTGTGCGTCCCAAAAAATCAGCTTTTTCATTCAATGTACATGCATTGGGACACAAAATTTGGGCTAAAACTTGGGAAGCATAGAATTTTCCAAACATGTTTTTTGCCGAAGGATTTTGGGTCTACATTGTAATATGTGCATTTATTGCTCTTGGGCATTTTGATGACTCTTTTCACCTATATTCATGTTTAAGGCTCTTGATTTGCTTGAGTAGAAATATATCTGAGCAGTAACAATCCAACTTTTGAAGGATGGAGTAAATTTTCTCAAATAGTATTTTTTTTAGTTGTTTTTAAAATTTTAAATGAACGGAGAAAAAACTTATGGGAATGTGGTCAATTATTAGGATTGTTCACTATTAGTTTTATGCTACTATTTTCTTGATAATAAATATATAGTGTTTCTACACATCTGAAATTAGTCAAAATATGGCTAATTGATATGAAAAAAATTTAAAATTTTGAATTATTTATTTTTGTGGCTTGCTAATGATTTGAAAAACTTCATGCCCTCCTCACCACCCATTAGATGTTGCATTTACTCACGGTACCATTAGTCGTGATTTTTCCGGAACACAACAACATTTCAAGATCTTATAGTAAATTTTTATGCACTAAATTGCAACTTCTGTGCTGATAAAACTTCTCAAGATTACAAGTTCAAGCAATCAATGACATATAATGTCAACTCAACAAGGAAAAACAAAAGGGTGTTTTGTAGGTGCCTATGAATACACAGTATAATATTGTACTATTGATTAACTTTTACTCCTTTTGTCTCAAAATATTGACCATTTTTTGAACAACTTCTTTTTATTAAGGCATCTAATCTATCACTAATGCTACTTGGACCATATTTATTCTCCAAATTTGACGCCCAAATCCACTACTCCATTAGATTGAATTGGTGACTTAGAAAACCCATTAATTTAATCATCATATTAGGCTAGTAAATTTGGTCAAATTAACATTACTCTTAGTCAAGCATTAAAAGTAGTCAATCATTAATGCCACTTTGACCACATTTATTCTCCAAATTGAATAACCAAATATATTGCTCCGTTGGATTCAACTAAGAACTCATAATAACAATTGTGTTTATCAGCACATTACGCTAGTAGAATTGGTCTAAATAATATTACTCTTCATCAATACATTTACACCAAGTGAAAAATATGTATGACTCAATTTTTTGACATAAGGAAGTATATATAAATCTCTCAAAATTATAAAGTACATTAAGAGCAAGAAATTTAAAACAAAACATTAAAAAATACTAAAAATAAAATAAAATTAATAACACTTTATTAACAACATAAATTAAAAACAAAAAAATTAAGACTTGATAATAATACAAAAAATTAAATAAACTAACAAAAAATTAAAGATTAAAAAGGAACACTAACAAGATTTCTAACAACCACGATTATCCAACAACTAACAAGTAAGATAAAAAAAAATCATTGTTTTGGCCAAACAGTAAAAACTTCTCTCACTAATACTATTAAATTCCTATGATACCGTCATAGCTTGATTCCCTCCTTAATTGATAGGAATTAATAATCTCATCGCATTATGTTTTCCATGAGGATTGTTGCTAACATAAATACACATAACTAAAATGTTTGTGTTATGTTATATTTCCTTAATACTATTAGAGTGTAAATGTGAAGTTTTAAACTACTTCCTGAATTTCTAGGTTTTATAATTCCTTATATTAAATTTTCCTTTCTTAAGTTATTAATTTTCTATTGGCATTAATTTATTTTATATTTGCAATAAGTGAATTGTTTTAAAAAAAATTGACTTAAAATTAACAAACTAAGATTAGCATAGTAAGAAACATATGGATCATTAAGTCTTTGGGAGTTTGTTGACCATTTGAAAAGTTACTTGACCGCGTTACCTAACTTGTCTTAGACATAGATTTATACTTTATAACACTGTTATATTGCTCTTTTTACCAATACTTAGCACAATGCTATATTTTAAGACCTTGCTAGTGATGTGGTACATTTAGATTAAATCTTAACTTTTGTCTCATTAAAACATCACATGATTATTGTTTTAGGTAATCAAGGATATGTAATGATGTCTCCATATTTGGAAAACAAACTAAAGTTTTGTAGATTCATTGCAAGGGCAAAGGATATCATTGTAAAGTCGAAGACCATTTTTTGAAATCCAATGTTTTAAAGGGACAAGTAGTCAACCATTAATGATGGTTGGACCAAATATATTGATAGAATCTAGTGAAAATTAGGGTTGAATCCCCCTTGAGAGACTTATAATGAGTTTAGTCCGCCAATGAAACTTATTTGGGAATAAGTTCTTTTTAAATTTTATTAATTAGTAGTTAAGTCTACTATTTTTTTAAAACTCTAAAATGCTCTTCTAGTGACCTAAACAGTAATCTTTAACATTAAATTAATTTTCTAAATAGTCATCCTTGATTCACACTTAATGAAAGATTTTTTTTCCATAAAATTTGAATTCAAAATTAAATTTGACATCATTACTATCTCTCTTTCTCTCTCTCTTATTTATTTATTTATTTTTTTGCTTAGAAGACTATGGTTAATTTAATATTGAACATTACTATGCATATTACTATATTTTTCCATGCTACTATTTTTTTGTTGAGTATGTTACTATTTTTTTTTATGAGTATATTATTATCAATATTGAATGTTACTATTTTTTGTCGTAATATCAATATTGAATGTTACTTTTTTTTGTTAACCATGTTACTACTATTATTTTTTTCAAATTTTAATATTCAAAGTTACTATTTTTTATTTTAGAATGTTTCTATTTTTTATTTTTAATGTTATATAAATATATATATTTATATATGAGGGAGAGAGAAATAAATAGTCTCATTCTATATATGGATATAGATAGATATGAAAGATAAAATTTTAATGTTAGTCAAACTTCTAAAATTTAGGAGTTGTTAGTTTTTAAATTTTTTGTAATTAAATATAACTAATGAGGGTATTTTGGACAATGAAAATCAAAATAGACTTAATATTAAACAAGTTTTCTACATGGACTTATGCTTGGAATTATTCGTCGTATACCTAATCTCCAAATATCATCCCATAATATGTGTATGTCTTATACGGATAGGTGAGTGTCACTCTCCCTCGGATTGGTGCAAGAATTGGGGCAAACGTGTGTGTAGAATGAAAATGTGTGTGTACAAAAGTGCTTTCCAAGCGTAGAGAGACTTTCGATAGCCGTGTTTTAATTGGAATTAGTATTTCAAGATCGTCTTCTTAGAGAAGGAAGGGAATTATGTTGAATGTGATTTATGTGAAAAATGAAAAGTGTAAAATCTTTTGAGTTTAAGTTTTGGTGAGTGAAGATTGGTTATAGAAATATAATGGAAACAAGTGTTTGCTAATCTGAATTGGTCATTCCAATGGATTCTTCCAATGGTGCCTAGATGTTCGATTGATTCGTAGCAACTGCAAGACTAAAATGGAGGTAAGGATTCAAGCATACCCCGTGACAAGTCTACGATGTATCAAGAAATCACAACTACATCCACACTCAACCTAGTCAAACTAAACCGTCTTTCACTACGAGGAGAAATAAAAAGGAGATGATGTAACATACCCAAGAGGAGTTCTCCCTTGGATTAGCCAATTTAAAGCTTAGCTACTCATATTTAATGCAAGAACATACATGAAGTAAATAGACATTGTGAAGAAATGAAGATTGGAACTTAAATTAATGCAAGAAAAGTTAAACTATGAAGTAGTGCATTGAATACCCATGTAAAAAACTTGAAATGAAGAAAACTCAATACAACAATGGTAGAATCTAAAAGGTGTAGCTAAACTTGCAATGCATTTGAAATAAATGATATTAAAGGCAATAAATGAAGCTTACAAGATTCTTACAAAAGATTACAAGTGAAATGGGAAACGGAAATGCAAAAATCTAACTTCTCTCTCTGAAACTATGTCTTCCTTCTAGAGCTTCATTCTCTATCTCTACAATCTCTATATTAATCCAATGATGCCTCCAATTTCGTCCATGGAGCTCTCTCTAGGTGTGTGGCAAACTTCCCATCCATAGGAGGCTGACTTGATGACTTGGGCAGGCTAGGACAAGCCTAGCCTACAACTCCCTTGGCTTCTTTGTTCTCTCTCCTCCTCATTAATGCATTGACCTCCAAAGTGCAACTTGAAGTAAAGGGAGGCTTGTATGTGTGTAAGAGATGTCAGGGGTGCAAATGGGACCCCCAAATGGCAGAGCTTGAGTTACAAGTTGTCTGGGATTTCTAGGCAAAACCTTCCGAAAGATCGATGCAAACCTTCCAGAAGGTTTGTGTAGAAATAGTTAAAACAGCAGTCCAGTCACAAAACCTTCCGGTAGGTTGGTGTAAACCTTATGGAAGGTTCATTCCAGTAGACAAAACCTTCCGAAAGGTTTTGACAGTGAACAGGTAGACCAAGTGCAAACCTTCTGGAAGGTTTATGTTCAAACCTCCTGAAAAGTTTTCATTCAATTTGTCTTTTTCTTAGTTTCTTCACATTCCAATCCTTTCTTTAAGCTATCCCCCTCATCTTCATTGACTTTAACCACTACGATGGGAGTTAAACTCAAGCCATTTACATCTTTTCAACTTCATTCACACAAAACTTCATCAAACAATAGATTAACGACATTTCTTTTCCAAATTCAAAAAAAAAAAAAAAGCAAGTATAAAAGGTTATAACTACATACAATATATGCAATATTTTGTGCAAATCACACCCTCCAACTTGAATTTTGCTAGTCCCTAGCAAACTTCATTCAAACCATAAGATATAAAACTACAATAAAATCCATTCATACGTGCAAATATTCAAACACTCAAAATGGAAAAATCACACCGCAATTAAAGAAATAGACTTGGGCAATGATAAAATGAAACAATTGTGGTATTTTCATTGATCATGCTCAAAAGTTTAGTAAAATGAGTTAGTATTCAAAAAAAATGGCCAAACATCCTAGAGACACTTCTACTAAGCCGATGAACAAACCCTAACTATATGACCTAAAATCAAAAGAAACAAAACACAAAAGACATCCTAATCATCCCCCTCATCACCGTCATCGTCAAATGCATCCTCATCCTCAGTGCTACTCTCAGACTCACTCTCCTCCTCATCATCATCCTACTCAGTCTGTCCCACCTCAACAATCGTAGAAGGTATAGGATCTGAGGTTGATGGTTCAGCTGGAGGTGGCAGAGGTCCACCGGGGATGGGCTCACTCGGGAATGTATGATGGAATAAGCTCATCACCATCATCGATAGTCGTGCATAGTAGACTCCAGGGCATCCATATGCTGTGACATGGTGCAGGCTGGGGTAGAAGTAGGAGGTGCTGAGGAGGATGGCCTTGCTGCAGGTGGATCTGGTCCCGGTGCTCTAGGTCTCTCTCCCCCTGTCCTAGCTGCCCTCTTATTGCTGCTCGACCTTCCAATGGCACCAGTCTCAGGGGGAAGCAGGGTGTCATGCGCATAGGGCTTCACCTTGGCATTAGAACACAATCGTGTGATGAGGTTGCCAAAGGGGAGATTCGCCTTCGACTTTGCGGCCTTGGCAAACTCCCTCATCTCCTTCCATATCAATAATGCCACATCAATTGCCTTCCCCATCATAAAAGCATGGAGGAGAGCAAGATTCTCGATATTTGGGCTATTTTCGGACCCCTAGGGCATCAAATTATAGTGAATCACCTTGTTCATCACCCCATAGGCATGTTTGTGGCCCCTGACAAGGGTCGTCCCCTTAAAAGTGGTTGGGTCCTCATAAGTGAGCCTAACATAGTCGATGAGAGTCCTACCCCCTTCAACATTATGTTGGTAGACCGGGATAACGAGGGGAGGCCTCTCACATCCCATCACAGTGGCAATCATATCAAGGGTCACGTCGAAGGTCTTCCTCCGCACATTGGTCCTTAGCACGTTCCCATCCTCACCTAACACCGCTAATTTCTTGTAAAACTCTCTACATAACCCCAAATTGTAGCTTTTTACCTCCTCAAACCAAAGATTCAAACCACATGCCTCCATCACCTTTACAACTTCATCATTTGGCCCAAGAGAGATTTTGTTCACATACCTCTCGCACGTGACATTTTTTCCATCTATCCTTTGTCTATGTGCATCGTGTTTTGCTTTAGTCCTTCTCTCTTCCCAATCTTGGCTACTAGGGCCTTCTACGGTCCTCTTGTGGGAGCTAGTGCTCGCAGGTGGTAGGGTCTCAAGGCCCGTCCTCTTGGTGCGGGCCATGGTGATCAAAAGTGCCCTTAACCCAAGAAATGTTAAAATTCACATGAAGAGCCACCCAACGAAACTTGAGGAACTAGGGTTTTGTGAAAACACCAGAATTTTTGGCAAAATCAACTCAATACTCAACCCTAATCAAGAGAAAAGTAAGAACTTGGAGCTTGGGTGAAGTGTTTTGAAGATTGAAAGAGAGTAGAAGGAGAGGAGAGAGCTTGGGAGCTTGAGAATTGGGGAAAATGTGAAGGATTTCTCAAAACATTCTAACTTAAAACCCTCATTTTTTGCATTCTGGGCAAGACCTTTCAGAAGGTTTTGCCTTTGCTGCAAAACCATTCATTTGCTCCAAAACTCACATCCAACCCAACTTTTTTCAATACCAAAAACTTAAACCATACATATGAACCACAATTGATTGATCATGCCCAATGTCATTTCCGAAATTGCAACACGATTTAAAATTTTTGATGTTTTCAAAACACAAAACATGGATTTCTAAATTTAACTACCAAAATAAATACCCAAAATGCAACACATAGATTCAAATAATAGGGCATTCCTAAATCTATCAAATATCGAGAGTTGAACAACATTCCCCCACCCTTTAAGCATAGGGCCACGAAACACGTTGGTCAAATGCCTAAACTAAGCATACATGAGCATTATCATGGCTTTAAACACTATTCTAGAGTATACACATACACAATTACTTTCAAACTTGTGTGTGTGTGAAATGAAAATGTAATTGAAGCATTTACACAACAAAGTACACATTTACTTTGGCTATCTAAATTATGCTTCAATGCAACCTCACCAAGGGTATCTCTCAACAATGAATCACACTCTAATTATCCTGGCATGCTTTCCATGTATACATGTGAGATAGAATCTTGTGTACAAAATAAAGAATGCTCACATATAATCCAAAACTGAAATTCATGCATGAAAATGAACACAACCTTGGCATAATCTCATGGAACAAATGTTAGGGCGCTGGATAGCAAAATCTACTTCTTTTTTCTTTAAAAATATGCCTTCCTCATGCTTTCTCTGGATCATTTAGGACTTTCAAGGGTTGTAATGGGGTCTTAGAGTGATATTGAGGCAAATGGAATGCAGGATATAAGATAACAAAGAGGGTTGTTCCGAGTACATGACATTTATTTCAGAAAGATCTCCCTTTTTATGGGATTTTCAGTTTACGCCATCACTTCACTCTTTGTTTCTTTTTCTTCTCTTGTCCTTAACATTTTCCTTTTTTCTTTGATCATTCTTTATTCTTTCACCCTTTTTCTCTCCCTCTTCTTGGATTAGTAATTCTTTTTCATTCAACATATGAATTCCACATTTGTCATCCCTTTTGTTGAGTTTTCACACCATACTTCCTTCTTTTTTATGATCACTCATATTCAGCTCTAGGAACAACTAAGGTGAGGTAGATTTTTATCATTTTGCACTGGCTTGGTTAAATGTGTGGTATGGAAACAAATTTACAATTAAGGCTCAATCGCGGCACTAGGGAAAAACTTTCACAAGAAAAAGGCTAAGGCTCAAAGCAAATCAAAGATAGCCTAAGATCATTTCTAGATAGGCATGGAAGAGCACATTGCATATCAAGACAAAGTCAATCCACTACCCAAATGTACCAAACCAAAACACACATAATGAGATTATTAAACAAATTTGAAATTTGAAAAAGTGTTCCTTGAGTAAATGTAAATTCTCTCCAAAAAGGACTGGCACTAACGCTCTCATGGGTCCTTACTCATCTTCACTATTCATGTCAAGCACTAAAAATGTGAACTCAATCCATAAATTGTCACAATTAGGCATTCAAGGTGCACTTAAGGTTGAGTTCAAAAGCAATTACATATGTGATATTCACGCATAGGATGAACTTCTATAATATGCTCATGTATTCAAGGTTCAACGCAACGATCAACATATCAACAAACCCATAACACTCTAAATAGGGGAATATGAATCAACAATTCATATATTTTTCACAAAAATTTTCAAATTTTCACATAATTTGCAAATATAGTAAAAAAATATGTGTGATATGTCAGAGGTGAATTTCACCACAAAAATTGGCATTATCAAAAAAAATTTCTACAAACATTGGTGTATCATACAAATGGTGCATCTCACCCCTCAACTTGATTCATGCATTGTCCTCAACGCAACAAAAAAGATACAATATGAACTAAAGGACTTTAAAAAGATGAGTAGGGTTAGAGAACATCTCACACTTGAGCTTTGACAAAAAACACCGAAACCTGTAACTAAGAAAGAGAACACTATACGCAAAGTTAAAGTAAGTAAGCATAAACAGTTAAAGAAAGTAAAAACAATTTTACACTAAAACTCATAAGGATAATTATTCTTCCAACAAGTTCAGGTAAACTGGATCCACCAATTCTTCCTCAACCCCTTGAGATTCAAACCCCTCGAAGAATGACTTAAGTTTTTGGCCATTGACCTTGAATGTCTTGCCATCTTTGGGGTTTGTGACTTCCACAACTCCATTGGGATAGGCAATCTTGACAAGATAGGGGTCATCCCAACATGATCGGAGTTTTCCTTGAAAGATCGAGAGACGAGAATTATATAAGAGCACTTTTTGTCCAAGCTCAAATGATTTCCTTATAATGGATTTATTATGAAAGATTTTAGCCCTCTCTTTTGAAATTTTAGAGCTCTCATATGCGTCTCTTCGAATCTCTTCTGATTCATTTATTTCAAGCTTCCTATTCTCTCCAACCATTCTCATGTTGAAGTTCAAGGTCTTTATGGCCCAATAGGCTTTGTGCTCCATCTCTATCGACAAATGGAAAGTTTTGCCATAGACTAGCCTATAAGGTGACATGCATAGAATTGTCTTATAATCAAAACTTATTGCATTTCCTTTATTATAGGCATAACACCTTTGACACAAAAAAAATAAATAAATAAAATCTTTCTAGAAAATATAACATTAAAGCACCAAGATCACCTTCCTTATTCCTTTTTAAAAGAAAATAACACAACTTCAAACTTATTTCACATTCAAAAACAATATATGAAGTATAAATTATAATCTTTTTTACTTTTTATTTCTGTCATACCAACTCTTTGATGCATTTGTTTTCCATAGCCAAATGTTTATTACCAAAATTTAAAAATAAGGAGGTGGCTTTTTCAAATTTTTGCACAAAGAGATGATGCTTTTCTTGTTTTGGTTGATATTTATAGGTAGCAAAATGAAACATTGCCTTGGTATTACCTACTTGAGCGGTACCCTTCCACATATGATAATATTTCGGTTATCTTTTTAGCTTTCAATAGACGGCTATCAATAATGCTACGCTAACTAACTTTTTACTAACTTATTATGGTTTGTTGGATTAGTGGATTTTGGTAAGAGTATTATATTGTGTATCTATTTTTCTCTTTTCATTTTTTTCAGTCATTAAAAATAATAATTTAATATTCCATTTTATGATCATCTAGTATATGTCTTCTCGTATTTATTAACATCGATTTAGTTCTTCTGGCCAAGAATCTTGCAAAATGTTCCTCTTATTGATTAAAAAATTTCAATGCTTGGAGTTAAAAAGTAATATTTTTGAATTATAGAACTCCACTATAATTGCACATTTTAATGTGTCTGTAGTGTATATCATGGTCTCCTTTTGCATGTACCATATATGAAAAGAAAAAAACTATTATTAACTTACGTAAATTGGAAAAAAAGGTCTACAATATGATTACTTATCATATTGACTAGGTCAAAGATAGAATGAGAGTAAAAACTTTCGGTCTAGATATTTTGGGTGTCTCAAAATAATAAGTCGACTTAGAAATTTCAATGTAAAGGATTTATTGACTTTCAAATTCATCCTTTTAAAATTGATTACAAATATTTGAATATGTACACTTTACAAGTGTAGTAACAAAACATACATCTTTTCACTTGGTATGGATGCATTAATTACAAATCTCCTTAAAAAGTTAGAGTTTGAAAAAGATACTTTAAATTTGAGACAAATCGAGTAGAGATTTTATGACAATTACTACAATGAGTAATGCTACCGATACAAAACTTATTTACCGAATTTGTGGACAAAATCCACTACTGTCATTGCATTGCCAGCAAATCTAAATATTGGATGAAGTACACTGTTAACTCACTGGGAGCAACAAATTTGGTTCAGATATTTTGTCGATAGGCATATGATTATAAACATATATACTTTGACTATTCTAAAGCTTCTACACAATGCATATTTATTTTTCAGTTATCATACTGTTGTCATACAGTAATGGTTGCCTCAATCTATAATCTTGAAAAAAATATTAGCAGGACCAAAGTTGACAATAATGTAAATGTACAACATTTCACATGGTTTTATTGTGTTCCATTATTGTAATAGTCGTGGGTAATGCAATCAAAAAGTTTTGGTCAAGGTATAAAACAGACCATGTGAAACATCTTACAAATCAATGATACACTTGTTTTGACTCTCTTAATCTCATTATATAATGACATGGAAATTTCAAGCCAAAAAAAAATACAAAATTTTCTTAACAAAAAGTAGTAGAATAAGTTTAACACCACAAAGTAAAAAAAAAATCCATATTAAGAACAAGATATTTATATCAGGAACTTAAAACTAGTAGTAGAATTAAAAACAAAAGATTTAAAAAACAAAAACTAATAACAACAAAACTACTAACAACCACGAATAACCCACAAATGCTAGCCAAGATAATGTCATTTTTTTGTCAACATTTATAGACACCATACTCAAACTAAAAATTTCAAATAAAAATAGAAGATTAACAAATAGAAAAAATGCATGTACAACCCTAATAGATTATCAAAATCCCTTGTTTGTTATTTCAATCAATAAACAAATTACTATGTAACAAATTCACACCATACCGTGGAACTTTGTGAAAATCCAACCCCAACTGACCAAATTTCAAAGAAATGGAAGATTTTCCATAGACATACTCTAAATTGAGTCAAATCTTGTTCACCCATGAAGATCTGTTCTTGAAATGAAAAGGGAAAGTGGAGAAAGTTGTCAAAAAGGCAAAGGCCAGGATGTTGGCTTCTCCATTGAAGTACAACCCGGTGTATCGACTATCTCAATGGCATTGTATAGGATGGCACCAACAAAGCTGCAAGAACTAAAAGTCCAATTACAAGAGTTATTGGACAAGGGCTTTTTTAGATCGAATATTTCACCTTAGGGCGCTCCAGTACTATTTACCAAGAAGAAGGATGGGGCCCTTAAAATTTTCTAGACTATCAGCAGTTGAATTGGGTCACCATCAAGAACAAGTACCCATTGTCATGCATAGATGACTTGTTTGACCAATTCAGAGAGGCTCGAGTCTACTCTAAGATAGACTTGTGCACGGAGTGCCATCAATTGAAGATATGAGAAGTTGACATTCCTAAGACGGCATTTAGGACTCGATATGGCCACTTTGAGTTACAGATATGTAGTCCGGGTTAACGAATGCCCCAACAGCATTTATGGAACTTATGCATAGGATGGTCAAGAGCTATCTTGATCAGTTTTTCATAGTGCTTATAAACGACATTCTTGTATACTCCATGATAGAGGAGGAGCACAAACATCACTTGAGGATTATTTTGCAAGCCTTGAGAGATCACCAGTTGTATGTCAAATTCAGCAAGTATGAGTTTTAGGTAAAGGAAGTCAAGTTTTGGGCCACATTGTGTCCACTACGAGTGTATCAGTTGACCCAAAAAAGGTTGAGGCGATAATGGACTAGGAGAGGCCGAAGTCAGTCTTCGAGATACATAGTTTCTTGGGATTTGTGAGGTACTATTGGAATTAGCGGCACCTATGATGAGACTTATGAGAAAAGAAGTCCGATTTTAGTGGTAATGTGAAAGGGCATTCTAGGAGTTGAAGAGGAGGCTAACTTCAGCTCCTATTCTGATTGTGTCGGAGAGGGGACAAAGATACACAATCTATTATGATGCCTCTAAGGATGGACTAGGTTGTATTTTGATGCAATATAGGAGGGTGGTAGCTTATGATTCTCGATAACTTAAGAACTATGAGAAAAAATATCCTATGCACGACATAGAATTGGTGACCATTGTTTTTGTCTTGAAGGCATGATACCACTATTTTTACAGAGAATAGTTTGAGGTGATTTCAGACCATAAGAGTCTGAAGTACATCTTCACATGGTAGGACTTCAATAAGAGGCAGCATAGGTGGATGGAGTACTTTGAGGATTATGACTTCACTTTACATTACCATCATGGTAAGGAAACTATGGTGGCTGATGCACTCAGTTGGAATTCACTGGGAGTCTTGGCTAGTATATCTTCCTAGAGTGGTAGATACTCAAGGCTTGGGGATAGTTTGGGCTACACTATAGGGATCAAACTCAAGGAATTTTGGACAGTCTGGTGGCTACGCCTTCCGTATTGAGCAGGGTGATCGAGTCTCAAGGTCAGGACACAAAGCTATTGTTCATCAGAGGCCCAGTACAGTCAGGTACAAGTGACGAGGGTTGGGTCATTCACGCTGATGACAGTCTTCACTTCAAGGAAAGGGTTGTGGTTCCTCAGTCTATGAATCTGAGAAAGGAGATCGTCAGGGAGTTTTATTGCTCCTGTTTTACTATACATCCTAGTGGCACGAAGATGTACCATGATCTTCGCTGTCAGCATTACATGAGTGGGATGAAGAGACATGTAAGAGACTTGCTAGTATATGTCTCATGTATCAGCAGGTTAAGACTGAGCACCAAAGACCAGAAAGGTTGCTCCAGCCTTTAGAGGTGGCTAAGTGGAAGTGAAAATACGTCACTATGAATTTTGTGAACCACCTACTATAGACTTCGCATAGGCACAAAGTGTATGGGTGATAGTGGACTGGTTTACAAAGTTTGTACACTTTTTGGTTGTGCGAGTGACCTTCATACTAAAAGAATTTTGCAGATTATATATATGGAGGTAGTACAATTACACGAGGTACTCGTATCTATAGTACCAGATCAAGCTCTCAGGTTCACTGCTTATTTTTGGAAGAGCTTTTAGCAAGCTATGGGAACACAATTGATGATAAGTACAGCGTTTCATCCCTAGATAAATAGTCAGTCGGAGAGAACCATCCATATTTTAGAGGACATACTTCGGGCACACATTCATGACCTCAAGGGTAGTTGCGAGGAACACTTACCCTTAGTGAAATTCGCCTATAACAATAGTTACCAAGCGAGCATACAAATGACACCCTATAAGGCACTATATGGGAGGCTATGCCGTTCTAAGGTATGTTGGACGGAGGTTGGGGGGGACATTACACAGGTCCTGACTTGGTCAAGGACACTTCAGAGAAGGTGGACATAATATGGAAACGTCTTCTTACGGCTCAGAGCCGACAAAAGAGCTACACCAATAGGTGACGGAGACCTCTAGAGTTCGAGGTTGGAGATCACGTCTTCTTGAAGGTAATGCCTAATAGGGGAGTGGTCAGATTCGGGAAGCAGAGAAAGTTGTTGCCAAGGTATATCTAGACCTCGAGGTACTCGAGAGAGTTGGTATAGTTACTTACCGGTTGGCGTTACCACCAAATTTGTTGGGTGTTCATGTAGTGTTCTATGTTTCTATACTCCGGAAGTATACTCCAAATCCTACACATATGGTGGATTAGAGTGAGCTAGTTGTTGATACAAATAGGACCTTCGAGAAGGGACTGGTGCATATCATGGACAAGGAGATCAGGTTTTGTGTGGAAAGGCTATGAGGCTAGTGAAATTGTTATGGTAGCACTGTGATATAGGGGAGGCGATATGGGAACGTGAGAATACTATTCGCACTACCTATCCATTTGTGTTTAAGGATGGAGGTACATTTCTTTTAGTTATAGTGTAGTATATAACTTTTTTCATATGCATTTTGTTATATGTACACGTGTGTAATTTCAGGGACGAAATTCCCTTGAGGGGAAGAATGTGAAACTTAAAAAAAAATTAAAACTTAATTAAAAAAAGGCAAAACAATAATTATCCGTTACAAGACGGGTTGAAAACCCAAATTTTTATAGAACTCAAATGACAAAACGGACCTCACCGTTGGATTTGTATCGCAAAATCTAATTACCCAATCAATTTTTATTAAATTCCAAGATAATCGAATTTTTTGCGTTTACAATGCGATTAGGTGTTACGCGACTAAAATTATCGCAATCAGATTTTAGTCCTAAAACCTGGGAAATAATTTAAATTTAATAGAATAAAAATATACTAAACTTTACACATTACGAGATTTAATTGATTCGCAATAAAACAGAACCAGTTAAAAAGGGATGTGTGGCGCAATAAGGGTCAAGCAAATGAAAAGTATAAAAAGGGTGAAAAATTGGGTCTTTCACCCATTTTTCCCAAAGATCAACATAGAGAGAGAGAGAGAGAGAGAGAGTATCTTCTTCATCTTATTTCTCAAATCTATGAAGATCCAACCATTGGATCGCTTCGAGACAAAAATTAAAGTTGTTCTATACGACACAAGTTACGCAACTATACCAAAGATCGCACCTTTCTCGCAAAATATCAAATCTGAGAATTGAGGGATAAGGCTTGATTTGAGGTGCTCAGGATTTTTACAATGAGAGCTCACGCTTCAAGAGGTAGGGTTCTCTCCTATTTAGACTTGTTTCCAACCTAGGGTTGAAATATGAAATGAGAAGGGCTATAGAGATGTAATCTCATTTGTTAGCTAACACCCAGTGTATCTAGGATATGAAAAAAAAGTAGCCAAAATTTTAAGACACTTGTCATGCGATGTGAACATTCTATTTTTCTAACTTTTATCAGGAAGCAAATACAAATATGGCAAGAAACCTCTCAAGATGGTATATAATTCCAAGATGGTGTTACATACAATTCTCATGTGTTGTAGCCCATAAATACAAACAAAAACAAGAAAGGTATCACCTCTGGGTGCAAAAGGTAATCCTAAGAAAAACTACAATATTTAATTTTAAAATTTTTCACAAACTTTTTTGTTATGGAGAACAAGTGCACTAGGGGTTGTCAAAATTTTTCAAAGTGGCGTATTGGGATTTTTAAAAAAGTAAACAAGCTATGTATTTTGTGTGATAATGATATTGTTATATTAATTTTTTATCCCACAAGAAAACCTTTTTCATTTGTTCATCCAAGTATCGAGTCATTCACAAGACGAGTCCAAAATGAAGAAAATAATAATGCTCTTGTCATTGTGGATTTTCGTCGGGCCTAAGTTTATCGACTCAACCAAGAACTTGATGAGTTGCATGCCCATTCAAGGTTGTAAATGAACATGGAAGGATGTTGGAACAAATAAGTGAGGCTAATGGAAATAAGGGTTGGTGAGAAGCACCCATTGAAGGAATGAGCAAGGATCAAGTTCAGCAACATATGATGTGGTTTCAATATATACAGATCAACATAACCAGTCGTATCATTGAGATTGTACATTTTCTCTATTACTACCCTCAAAGTACTATTTATAGTTTCCATATCATCGTAACTAGAAATCATATGCATTTGTAATGTGCATTATAATCTTTCTGCTAGTTTTTAATAGTGTAACTTTCCCTCGAATCACTTGAAGTTTTTTGAAACAACCCAGCCACCTGACAATGGTAAATAACTTGCTAGTTCTTTAACTTTTGAAAAGTTGTTGTCACGCCCCAAATTTCCACCAATTCGGGAAGTGAGTGAAAAGGAAGAAGAAAAGTAAATGAAAAGTCGTTAGGTTGGATAAATTGATTTTTCATTCATTTCTCACATTATCCCATTTTTTTCCCAAAATTTCTCAAGCCACTTTTCTTCCATTTTTATCTTATTTCTTTAAGGTTTCTAAACCCCCCCCCCCCTTTCGACATCCTTCCCACCTATTTAAAAGGTGTTTTACACACTTAACAAGTCTTTTAATTTTTCATAAAATTTCAACATAACCTCCATTGTTTTCAAACATTTTTCCCACCTAATATTCACAATACTACATATGTATAAGTATATCACATCCCACCCTCACTCGATGGCCACAATCCATGTAAATTAAACATATATCCATTGTTTTCAACATACACATCTTGTTGTCTCAATATAAACATATGATACTCATTAAATAAAAATATCTCACATATCAATTGAGTTTACACTTTTACACTTTAAAATGGTCCAAGGCCTATAATCCACTACTTTTTCAAACTGAAATACAAGTCATTTGGTCTTACGCTCATACATACAAAATATACCCTAATGGCCAAATGTCCATTCAAGTTCCTTTACTTTCCTTCCTTTAAGACTTCCAGAAGTCTTAAGTACCGGGAGTCTCATTTGTAATATGATATCCCACGAATGGATCAGCTCAACTGTTGGTATAACAAAATGCTAATTCTAGGTACAAATTTAAGACGCGGCATGTGCAAGTGTACATTTTAAAAGCTACAACCACATAATCCCTCAATTTTATGCAATGTCAATATGCATGAAACACACATGCAACTCTATGTCACCCATGTCTCGCTTCACGATTCGCCCCCTTCAGCCCGCGAATACTGTCATTGGCCAGATTTTGAATTTTTCACCGCAGGATCTACACCCTCATAATGCATAGCACCAAGTGCTCAACCCATGCCATGTTTCCAAGGATTCATGTATGCCAAGATGCTATGATTTTTTTCAATATAAATTTTATGTAACATTTCATCAAACACATGGCATATAACTTAAAATATGCATCATTCATAAAGTAAAGCATAACTTCAAATTCACAACACTTTATCTACATGAAAGTGAAACACTATTCAATGGATTGAACATATGATCAAGTTTAATGTTCATTACTTTCACAATTTCTCAGAGAAAATACAAGTGCACAAACTCCCAACTCATGGAATAAATCATAACTCTCAAACTACAAGAGTTTCTTTACATGAACTTAAGTTAGAATATAATAATCCAACATATATGTAAGGTACACCTTTATCATAGTACAAAAAAGTTAAGAAACTCAAAAAACACAAAAGTACCTAAACTACTAACTCTAAGTTTTCAAAACAACTACCACCTAAGTGATTTTTCTAACATCAAGTAAACACCTAAATCATTCAATCAACACATAGAAAGGCAAGAAAACTTAAATATATCCCTAACTTAGCAAAATATTATACCTAAAATAGTTTTTCTCAAACCAAAGAAGTTGTGTTCATGCACAGCCGAACCGATTGGTGAAAATATAGCCCTTGTTGAGAGGAACAACCTAGAAGGAAGTTTTGCAACAATCTTGGCCTAAGAGTGAGTTTTGGTGACTTGAAACTTGAAGAACTTAGAATTTTTCTTCATTTTTCCTCCATGAACGTGTGTTGCTCCTTCCCAGACCAAAAACTGATATTTTTAAACTAAGGGGGTTGTATTTATAGTGGAGGGGCAAAGGTACAAAATGACCCTTTTGCTCGTGATGAATCCGGGACCCCGTTACACTACAACCTGTCCTGAAACGCCTCAATTCGTCATTTTATTTTAACCAAAGTTCTTAAAATTATTTTAAATAAAATTTTCAAAAAAAATAGATTTTCTCTTATGGTCGGGTTTGCCCAGTCCCACTTGGGCCACCCGAAACGCCCTTTTGGTATAATTTTTGAAATTGTTTATGTTTAAGCTTAAATTCATACAGTAAGTGTATTTTAACTTTCTAAGCATGTTTATCTCCTATGATATACTCAAATTGTGCTTATAAATATGACTTATGTATAAATGATGCATATATAGTGCTCTATCGACAAATAGTGCATGAATAATGTCCTACTGGCAAAACGAAAAATTTATTCTCATTTCTCAAATCTTTATAGTTGTAGCATGTGGAATTCATGCTAGCAAATTATTCGGGGCAGAATGACATTCCTAAAGTTCAAACGCAACCTGCAAAATATAGAAATCATACACAAATGGAGCGCTTACCAGATAATTTTCTTGTGTGATATCACTTGTTTGCTTACTACATTGCAATGGTTTCTCTTTCAATTGATTGTACTTTTTGCCGAATCTGTTTGAGGTGCTTATGTTGAATGTGCACCCCTCACATATTTGTTTACTTTTGATGCCGTTGTTGCATGTTCTAAAGGGATTACTCCCTTGTTTTGTATATCATTGTTACTCATCAATGAAATTTTTATTTTCCGGAAAAAGGATTGTCAGTAAGTATACTAAGAAAAATACGATGATTACCCCTCCTTATCCCTTTTTTAAAAACATGATTCCATTCAAACTTATTGTGCATAAAAATAATCTGTTTAAAATATTACACTTTTTTTTATTGTTCAATCTTTTTTCATTTTCTATTTCCTTCATGTTGACTGTTTGACGATCTCCGCTGCATTTGTTATCCATAATCAAAAGTTTGTATAAAAATTTGAAAATGAGATGGTGGTTTTGCTTGGTATTTTTCCTTTAGTACAAGAGATGACACTTTTCTTGTTTTAGTTCATATTTATTGGTGACAAAACATAAGAAAGGTACCAAACATCACCATCAAATTACCTACTTGAGTGGCCCCCTTTGATCTATGTATTTACTTCTTATGAAAAGTTAAAATAAGTCACCTTAGGATTATTTCATTTAGTTTTTTGTACTTATCATCGTGCTTGTTAAACGGTTAAAAAAAAAATCATGGTTGGTTCAAATTTTTAGCGAGGTCCACGACCTGTATCTTTCAAAGAGATCTCGAGTATGTTTTGTTACGATTCATACTTTTATCCATACTCACAATTAATCTTTAGGGTTATTCAATTGCACCGAACACATGGATCCCAATTACTATCCCCTAATTATGCCGTTGTACACACTTGAAAAGGAGAGAGAGATAGAGAATGCGTGCCCAAAGCTCAAAGTTAGTGGAAGACCCACTAGCTGAAAATTTGGAGGGTGAGTGACAATGGATGACGGTTGGTGGAAGCCACTAAGTCCCATGTCGCCCAATGGATGACCGTTAGGACTCTCAAGTCCCCGTGTAACAAAAAAAATATATAAAAAGAGGAGAAAAAGGTGTATCTGGGAAAAAAAAAAAGAGAGGAGAGCTTGGACGGTTGGAGAGAAAGAGAGAGATTGAAGAGCACAGAGAGAAGCTCTGGAAAAAAGTAGAAGTTTAGGAGAAAGTTGAGAAGATAAATAAGAGGGATTACAAACAAATAAAAATCTGAAGCAGGTATGAATTCCTTTCTCTCTCTTCTCTTTCTCTTTCTCTTTCTTCGATTAAATTTCTTGAATTTTTTATGGCAGCATCTTGGTTCGATAGAGGCAACCCGAACCAATTGCAACAATATCAAACCCTTTAAAAGAAAAAAAAAAAAGGACATTGTCACTGCGTATTGGTTGGAGCTAAAAAAATTACAGCAAAGCATTCTATCTAAAGCAACAGATTGATGGGGTTTCCAAATCCTACCACAGCAAGGCTTGGCTGCAACATGTAAAAACTTCAAGTATTTCTTTTAGTCTCTTCCAAAAGTCACCCCAGAAACTTCAGCACTTTAAGGTCCATTTGAATCAAAGATGGACTTTCTAATTCCATGCTGGTCGAAGGCAGTTCAGAAAAACCAGCTCAAGAAAAAGGAATCAACAAATCGTCGATTCTTTTATTTTCGGTCACTTTTCGCCAAAGGCTGTCAAACCTACTACCAAAATTTATGTTCATTCATCGTTAAAGAGTCCTAAACTCTTTAAGGTTCAGTTAATTGCAGTGATACCGAGCCCCTCCTAGGTTACGTACCAAGCATTTCATGGCGACGTCCAAACTTCATTGGCCGAAGATACACTTGCAAATTAGAGTATTTGATTCTAATGGAATTTTAAACTCCTCCCCATGTCTAACCTATTTGAATACTAACTAACATTCTTTCTTGCAGAAAATCAGTGGCAAAAGAAGTTCAAGAAGGTGGAAGATCAACAACAGTCCTAGACTCTTTCAATTTCGGACCCTTTTTGCCAACAACCACCTACGACCACTACAAGAAAAAAGACATTTATCGTCAAACAAACACCGCAAAATATTATTATTGACGTTTGTTATTAACGTCGTCAAAACCTTCGTCAGAAAAACTACCTACGTTTAATTAAACACCACAAAAAATTAAAGTGACATTTCTTGCACACTGAATCGACGCTTATTTAATCAACGGCTTTCTTTTAAAATTTTGGTGACCGGAGTTATTTTACGGCGTTTACCTAGTTTTCAGCATTTATGTAATGATATTTTTTTTTTTAATCAACCAACAAAAAAAAATCTACCATACAATTTGCTTCCCTATAAACAGTCTGCTGAAAATTTCCAAAACAGTCTGCTCAAAAAATTCAAACAACAAAACAACAAAATTTAAAAAATTCCAAACCAAAATAAGCTTCAACAGAATCCTCCAAAAACAAGCTTTTCAACAACATCCTCCAATCCATAAAAAAAACATCTCTCCATTTAACCTCCCCCACTGGATAATACAACAACACTCCTCTTTTCCAGCAAGATAATCCTGAACCTTAGGCTTAGGAGGGAGAATCATTTGGGCGGAAATTTCGCTCTCTTTTGTCGATGAACCTTCATTTAATATAAATTAACACATAAATTCCACATAAAACAATAAAAATGAAAAGCACTAGTACCAAATTTTCTCACGTGAATCTAAGGTTAAGTCTAGTAGTCCTAAGCTTAAAACTGAAACAGAACATGTTCTGAAAATTGCAATATTACAAAAGATAATTGGTAGAATTATAGCCATTTCTATGGTGATCCATCACAACATGAAAAAAGAAAAGTACAATGATCCCAGAGAACTAATAACAACAAAGCAAAATTGCTTTACAGTAGTCTGGCACCTCTAATATCCATTCATAAATGAAATAATGCAGATAAAGAATTTGTCCTGGCTTCAAAGTGCCAAAAGGATGAGTAATGGAAAGATGAAACCAAGGCAGGGCAGGTACACATTTAAGCCTTAAATATGACAGAGCACATGGCTTTATATAAGGGAAGTGTGAATGAATTAACGAAATTTAGTTATATATGCAGCATGGTTCACCTCTATACTGGATACATCCAACAATATTGCACCGGGCCGGCAATCTTAGCCTCCTCAGCTAAATGTATCAGCAAATGTTCCATGATATTGAAAAAGCTCGGCGGAAATATTTTTTGGAGATGACAAAGTGTAAGCACAATCCGAGACTAGTGGTGGTCTAGGTCATCTACTTGCAGAACCTTTGAACATAACTGCCTAAAAAAATTACATAGCTCAATCAGTGGCCCAACCACTTTCTTAGGCAATAAACTCCTCACAGCAATCGGCAAAAGTTGTTGCATTAATATATGACTATCATGGCTTTTTAGTCCAGATATAGTTCGTTGTTTAACATTAACACACCGAGAAATATTTGATGCATAGCCATTTGGAAACTTGAGTTTCTTTAGAAATGCACAAAATGCATCTTTCTCCCCATTGTCCATAGTGAAGCATGAAGGGGGCAAATAAAATTTGTTACTCGCTTGTTGTGGGTGCAAGGCCTTTCGAATGCCCATTTCTTGCAAGTCTAGTCGAGCATTCAGATTGTCGTTCTCTTTTCCAGCAACATTTAAAAGAGTCCATAATAAATTGTCACAAACATTCTTCTCAATATGCATCACATCAAGAATATGTCGAATCGGATTGTGCTCCCAATAAGCCAACTCAAAGAAAATGTTTTTCTTCTACCAATTGTAGCTTAGATGAGTCTCGTCATCTTCATATACCCCCATTTAACCTCCTTTTTCGCTTTCTGGAATGGCTGCTCTCGCCATCCTTCCCAAAGTTGTTTTGATAATCTGAAGGAAACATTTGTAACACATATGTACCCAAAAGTCGAGCTGGATTCATTTCAACTTCAACAATGCCATCAAATGACAATTTATCTTTACAAAATCTATGATCTTGACCCAACTAGCATCAATGCCCCATGTAACAAAGCTTTTTTCCATTTGTCAGCCAACGGTAACGGGTGTGCATATGACAACAAGGACAAGCTAAATTACCTTTTGTGCTCCATCCTAACAAATTTGCATAAACCGAAAAATCATTGATTGTCCATAATAGCATTGCCCGCATTTGAAACATCTGGTTTCTAGATGTATCAAACGTATTAACACCAACCTCCCACAACTCCCTCAATTCATCCACTACAAGGCGCAAGTATACATCAATGTCATTTCTGGGAGCACGAGGACCATCAATAATCAGTGTTAACATCATATAAGGTTGTTTCATGCACAACCATGGCGGCAAGTTGTATGGCATTAAAATACCAGGTCATGTACTATGAGAAATACTCATTATCCTGTATGGATTGAACCCATCAGACGCTAATCCAAGTCTAACATTACGTGCATCATTAGCAAAATCGGGATACAACTGGTCTAGAGTTTTCCAAATAAGAGAACCAATTGGATTTCTTGGTACCCCATCATTTGTTCGGTCTGCTGCATGCCATGTCATCAATGCTACTATTTTTTATGACATAAACAATCTCTGAAGTCTCGGTATTTAAAGGAAAATACCTTACAACTTTTTGCGGGAATTTTTGTCCTCTAATATTTGTTTCATCTCCTTGATCATCAATTTGTTTATATCTAGATGTTTGACATTTCTGGCAATCATTCCTAGCAGTTGTCTCCTTCCAATACAACATGCAATCATTGGAACATGCATGTACCTTAATGCAATGTAGACCTAACTCTTTAATCAATTGCCTAGTTGCATAAAATGAAGTGGGCAACGTGTTACCCTCAGGTAACATATCCTTTAGTACTTGAAGTTGAAGTAACATTGTGAATGACTTATCGCTCCATCCATTAAGCCACTTGATGTGCATCAATTGAATGACAGATAACAATGTCGAAAACTTTGGTACATCCTTTCGTTTGGCTTCACTCAACAATTTGAAAAACTTTTTTGTTGCGTGATCTGGCTCTTTTCTACTATCCCTTTCAAGTTCGTCACTACTCATTCCACAAACTGGACTTGGAGGGGGAATCCCAAATGCATCATGCAACATTTCTTGAATTTCATCTCCCAAACTAGAGTCACTTGATTCATTATCTCCAAAAACCGAAGCAAATGAACTTCCCCCATGAAAAATCCAATGAGTATAACTCTCAAGAAACCCATCTACAAGTAAATGTTCTTCCAAAAGTTTCCCTTTTACCAATCTTGTTAAAGAGAAAATCTTGTTTTTTTTTCAAAACATAGTGCATAATTTTTTTCCTTAGACTTCAGAACAAATAATTAATAAATCAGTTTGCGAACCAACTTTCTGAATTCTTTCCCTCCTACTGGAATTTTTCTACACCTTACCTGGAATCTGATTTATTGACATGCCATGCCGACACCTCCAAGCCAAGTTAGATCGTGTAATACTAAATTGTTTCAAGATTTTCACTTACTATTGTAAAAGATACACTAATTTTTAACTAATAAGCACAAGGTCTGGACTGTATTGTTAATAGAAACAAGTTGTACTACGTAGACAAATATTTTCTCTTACACGATACTGTTTAATCATGTAGGAAGAGAGAGAGAGAGAGAGAGAAAGATGGACTTGCTAAAAGACAACAGAAGCAGAATTGGCTAAGCTCTCTGTGACGACGAAGAGATGAGGCAACGATTTGGCTGAGCTCTCTGTGACGACGACCTAATCCACTAAGGAGAGTTCAGAGAGAGATGCCATCAGAGAGGGAGTCATGTGCCGGAGGGCGTCAGCCACAGAGAGATGATGACGGCTAGGTTAAAATGAGGAAATCGATTTGAGGAACAGAGAAGGGTTAATTACAAATTACACCCGAAAGATCGTTTGATTCTCAATTTTATTTTTAAAGATCAAAAATTTTAATTTGTACCCTCAAAAATAAAATTTGTATCAATGTGCACCCCCAAATATTAAAAATCTCAATTTATACCCTCAAAAATAAAAATTTGTATCAACGTGTACCTAAAATTAACCGCCGTTAATTTGCCGTCTAAAATTAGATTGATAAATTATACATAGATCATCTAATACTTGTCACTTAATCATTTGAACCCCTTCACATTTAAAATATTATTATACATCTCATGACGTTTGTGCACGTGTAATACATAATTCTTTTTCGTTAATATCCGTTAATATAGCCGTTAAAAAATATAATTTTATCCTAATAAAAAATTATAATTTTATATTACCCTTTATTTTGTAGATTCGATATACTCTAAAGTTCAAAATCAAACTTACCATTTGAATGTCCAATAGAATGTAGGTATTTATATAATATTTTTTATATACAATGCAATATATCACTCAAACATAATTATTTGAATGTCCAATTGGAGAGACGTTTTAGAATGAGAGTATTTTTATTAGGATTTTATAACCGTTAAAAATATTATTTTATCCTAACCAAAAATTATAATTTCATATTACCTTTTATTTTGTGAAGGAGTCTAAATGATTAAGTGATAAAAAATGAAGGGATCTAGATATAATTTATCAATTTAATTTTAGGTAGCAAACTGACGAGAATTAATTTTAGGTGTTCATTGATACAAATATTTATCTGAGAGTGTAAATTGAGATTTTTTTATCTTTGGGGTGCATATTGGTACAAATTTTTATCTTTGAAGGTACAAATTAAGATTTTTTATCTTTAAGAGTGTAAATTAAAATTCAAATAATCTTTCGAGATAAAACTTATAATTAACCCAAAATAAATAAAATGTTAAGTCGTTGGGGAAGGAAAAATAAAATGAAATTTTAAATTAGGAATTAGTGGCGTTTACAAAACGCCAAAAAGTATTGACATTAATTAAATGTCAATCATTAGTGGTATTAATTAGTGCTTAATTTAAATTAGTCGAGCATTAGTAGCGTTTAATAAACGGTAAGAATTAGTGACATTTATTAAACACTGGCAATTAGCAAACACTATCCGCGTTTCCCACAAACGTCGGCGATTTAATGCCGGCTATCACCACTTTTCTTGTAGTGGGCTTTGTTACCAACATCTGCTCACTATTAAAGAGTCTTGCACACTTAAAAGTCAGTCTATTCCAGGGATGTTAAGTCCATCCCAAGGCACAAGTTATAGGAGTTCCAACTCCTTGTGTTGGGCGGGATGTTAAGAGTAACATTGCATATTCAATAGGGTAAATTCATCCACTTTGTATCGTTGATTCGATATTTAAGTATTTGAATTACACTAAGTTTGAATTAATTGTGGTATATGTGTTTGTAGGTGCAAAGAAGATGAAGAGGAACATGTTGGAATCAAGTTAGAAGATCATGGAAAGCATATGAAAGAAAAGGATTGGAAACCGAAGGAGAAAATCAGAAAAATAGAAAACCGTAAAAAGAGTTACTAGAACTGGTTCTACGAGGTCCAAAAAGCTTAGTTCCAGTTCTAGTATGCTGGTACCGGTTCTACGAAGTCCAGAGAGCCTGGAACCATTTCTATAATGCTAGAACCGGTACTACGATCAACAGAAATCTTGGAACCGGCTCTTCATGCTTGACACAGGTTCGTCACACACCACTAAGTCGGTTCACGAAGTCCCAGTCTTCATTCATTCGTCGTGAAGCTACTACCATCCAGTTGCACAACTTAAGGGGTGGATCCTAACTGCTAAGCAAAGCTTTTCATTGGATGATTGCACCTCCCAACCTTCACACGAACATTTTTATTGGACGACACCAAAAAAGGAAAGTTCTTCGAGAAAGCTTCCACCATCCAAGCCACTCACCTTAGCCAGTGGGATTGACGGATGATGATGTTATATATATACACATTCCTACACACATTGAGGGATTTTTTTCTTAGTTTCAAAGTTTTGCTTAGGATTTGTTTGTTTGGCCGGAGAACGGTAGAAATTGCAAGAAAGATAAACTTTTTAAAATTTTCATGTATTTGGTTAGCATGAAAAGAAAAATGATAGAAAAAATAATTTTCTTTTATACTTGAATTTTCTCACAAATAACCAACATTTTTTTCTTGTAAAAAACACAAAGAAATGCAAAAAAGTTGTAATCTATAACTTTTTTTAAAATTTTCTTTTATAATATTACCTTTTTTTGGGGGAGAAGGAAGAGGAAGGGGAGACTTGAATCATTGACTTCAAGAAGGCAAAACTTTTACAAGAAAAAGAGTATCATTGGACCAAAGGTTCATTGGTCTATAACTAACTTCCTATTTTACCCTTATTTTTCTTAAAATATTTTATTAGTTATTAATTTAAAAAAATTTTGGTATGAATTTGATTAATCATATAATTTTGCCTAAAAACCTTTGTATTGATGATTGTGCTAGAATTAGGTTTCGAGTCACTTTTTAAAAAAAAATTAACTTTTAATTATGATTTCATATATTTTTTTTCTTTTTTAGACCGATTTAATATAATTAAGGTTAGTTTAGACAATTATAAAAAATTTCTTATAACTTTCTTTTCTTTCAATCAATAGAATGAAACTTTTTTAAAACTTTCCCGTAAATTTTTCATTCTAACCAAATACATTCATCAAAATATATTTTCTATCATTTTCTTTTCTTTCACTTCACTTTCTATTATTTTTACTTTTCATCATGTTTTTCTTTTTAACCAAATGGACACTTAAGTTTTACATTGTACGAGTTTTGCCACGTGACAAAGAATACAATCGGGAGGATTTCCATTTTATTTTCAAAACTCTATTTCTATGGTTTCTTTTTGTATTTGAACTTAGTATTTTGAAGCTATTCTAGTGGTGAGTACTTCTTTCAATCTTGTTGCTCATTTTCATTAGTTTTACATGTTTATCGCCGATTTCTACTTGATAAGTTTTACTTCTAGATAAATTTCGGCATGATCCAAGAGTTGATTCTCATCCATATGCAAGCATAGTGATTCTCCAATGATTTCTAACCGATCGAATGCTTTGTAGATGGAAAAGGCTAACTTTGAAAACTAATTATTATGTGACCACTTTGATTTCTCATCGACAAATCATCCGGCACGAGTAATGCATGGAGATCATTTATACATTTAAGTGCTTATCAGTTTAGTTTCATTCCCTATCTTTAAAGCTACATATTATGAAAACGTGGTTTTTGTTGAATATTTAGTCTAAGTGAATTTGATTTTGAGCTGGGATGAGTTATAAATAAGAATCAATAAGTTTGATTATGACAAGATGATTCCCAAGAATTGGCCAACTATTTTCATTTGAATTCATTACCGTAGTCTTTACACTCACCATTTCCCTTCTTAACCAAAGGATTTTTTTAATTTGTTTTACAAACACACCATCATTCGAATATCATTGTTCCCTTAGGAGACGGCCTAGGATTTTTCAAGTTGCTACACTATACAACTTTATTAAGCATTGGGAAACACTTTGTATATATTTAAAAGAGAGTTTTTGAGATAAGCATTTTTGACATCATTGCCAGAAAATACAATGGTTTATTTGAAAAGTGATTCAGACATATGTCAGGTAAGTCTTGTGATTTTTATTATTAGCTCATGTACATTTTTCTATTGTAAATATATTTATATTTGTTCTATAAGTGGTAGATTTTCATTTTTAGGTTTATTGGTTGTATGTGGGCACGTGGTAATACAAATAGATTTGTTAGACGAGACACAAGATCATATATAAATATGAATGACATAAATCTAAATGACGGACAAAACCAGATAGATGGGAAAAATCCTAGAAATCTTGCAAATATTCTCCCATTAGTTTACCTTGTGAAAATAATGAGGAAATATCTTCAGCCCAAGGAATGTTTCACCATCATGCTTCATATTGGTTGGATAAGGAAAACCCTTATCTAAACATTAAGGAATTTGAGGAGGTGGTTGGAACATTGCTCGATCAAAATGTGCGTGAGGAAGTTGCTAGGATGAAGCTATTTTCATTTTCTTTGAAAGATAAATCAAAAACTTGGCTTAATTCTTTGAACCCTCGATCGATTAGGTCATGGTCAGATATGCAAAAAGAGTTTTTAAAGAAATTTTTGTAGTGCAAAAAACTATCATCTTTGAGGAAATTGATTCAAAATTTTTTAGAAAAAGAACATGAACACTTTTATAAGTGTTTGAAAAGATTTAAAAATCTTTTCAATTATGTGCCACGTCATGGATTCAAGCCTTGACAATTGGTTAGTTTCTTTTATGAAAGCATTAGATTACTTTGATACCTTGGCAGAAAACGCTCAGTCATGGGACATTTTCAATCCTGCCAAGAGATCAAAGTCATACAATGCATCTCAACCGACTAGGGGAGGTAAATACATATTAAGAGACCAAGATGAGTTGCATGCTAAGATTGCTAAATTATCTCAAAAATTAGAAGATTTAGAGGTGAAAAGAGTCAATGAGGTAAATAGTACATCTAAGATTGATGATTCGTGTACTATTTGTTATACAAGTGAGCATTCTACTCAGGAATGCCCTACCATACATGTTCTTAAAGAAGTGTTGCATGAACAAGTCAATGTATTTATCAACCAAAGCAGTCATTTTCTATGTATTCGAACACATATAATCCTAAATGGTAGAACCTTCATAATTTTATTAGGAGGAATGATAACACTTTTGAACCTCATGCATTTGTGTCATATGCCCCTCCCATCTAACAAAATAAAAAAAAATTCAGGTAAGGGCCCGTCTATAATTTCTCATTACCCCAATCATGTACTACATTGCATCAGTTTATACAAAGTCAAACGAAAATCAATAATAAAAATGCACAAGCCTTTGACAACATTAAAACTCAACTTACTAAGTTGACCAATTCTTTGGGTGTTTTACAACAAGAAAATGACAAATTTCCAGCACAACCTTAGGAGAACCCTAAAGGTCAATATGGTGTTAAGGTATTCAATGCCAACCAAGATAATATAGAAGAAATCAAGTATATCACCACCTTGAGGAGTGGAAATGAAATTGACAAGACCAGTCTACTGAAAGTCTCTAAACCTATAGAAAAAGAGACTAGGGAAGAATCCAAGGAGGGTGATAAATTTCATCAACCAAAGATTATCAATGTTGATAATATTAAGTGTTATGTTGTTGCACCATATCCTCACTGATTAGAAGCACATGCTAAGATTCCTAATAATTCTGAAATTCTCTATGTTTTTAAGCAGGTAAAGCTTAATATTCCATTGTTTGATGCTATCAGATAGGTGCCTACTTATGCTAAGTTTTTGAAAGAACTTTATACTATGAAGTGAAAGATAAATGTACAGAAAAAAACTTTTTGCACAAAGATAAATGTACAGAGAGAAATTGTGGAGGATGCTTTAGTCCAAGTGGATAGATTTTATTTTCCTTTTGATTTTATTGTTCTTGATACACAACCTATTGCTAAATCTTTTGCACAAATTTCAGTTATTTGGGAAGAC
This sequence comes from Ilex paraguariensis, assembly GCA_963454935.2. Taxonomy (NCBI): domain Eukaryota; kingdom Viridiplantae; phylum Streptophyta; class Magnoliopsida; order Aquifoliales; family Aquifoliaceae; genus Ilex; species Ilex paraguariensis. Next base: position 141,000 of record CAUOFW020006536.1, read on the forward strand.
CTTCTTGAAACTTTTAATGCTATTATAAATTGTAGAAATGATGTAATGAAGCTTGCATTTGTAAATATGACACTGAAGTTGAATGTTTTCAACATCAATAAGCAGTCAGGTGATGATGGCGATATATATGAAGGGAATACGATTGACACCATCATAAAGTAGTATGTTAAGCATGTGGATGATGAGAATTTTGAGGTATTGAGTTCAAGTAGAAGTTGGAGTATAAAACTATTCGTTAATTAGGCACGTGGTTGCCTAAGTTTGAGAAATTTCCAGTAGAGTATTGTGACATCCATTATTCAGCCACCAACCTTGGAGTTCAAGCCACTACCAAATACATTGAAGTATGCATTCTCAGGGAGCAGTGAGACATTTCCGATAGTGATTAATTCAGTGTTGAATACAGAGCAAGAAGAAAAAAAATTTATGTCTTGCGAGCACATCAAGTAACTATTTGGCTGGACGATAGCAAACATCAGTTCCCTTATTTGTACACATACTATATATCTAGAAGATGATGCTAAGACATCCCGAAAACCACAGAGAAGATTGAATCCAATAATGAAGGATATGGTTCGAGGAAAGATTCCAAAGCTACGTGATGTAGGGGACATTTACCCTATTGTAGACAGCAAGTGGGTGAGTCCTATTGTCACGCCCCAATTGTCATTAAAACGTGATTTACTAAAAAGTGATATTTACCCAAAATTCTATTACTGATTTAAAATAATAATTGAATGAAATGAAATATTTGGTTTTATCAAAACATATTTTTTTTTCAAAAATTTCAGCAGCTAGTAAGAACATCCCTATGAGAGCATAAAATAATTTAAACTAACTAAACATCCACAATATGCCTCCCTAAAAAATATAATTCAACCAAATTCAGGGTGGATATTACAGGCCCATGAAGTCCTCCAAAACTCGGATACATCTAATACAAATATACATCACAACTTAATACACAAAGCCATAACTTTACATTACAATACCCAAAATAATAATCCCTGTATGAGATGATCAAGTGTCCACCACAAATGTCTTAAGACAACCTTTTCAAACATTTGTGTGCTAATATTTCTACATAAGTTCTAAAGGTAAATACAAAAAGATGTCAAAAGAGATTCTTCCTTGGTCAGGCTCCCACAAGCATTCCATCACCTATGCCCCATGATGCATGGTAGTCTCTGAAAATATTAGTAAGGGATGAACAATCATATCTCAGCAGGATAATTCTTTTTCAAATCATTTGGAAAGTTTTAAATACTAACATTCTACAAACCGTACGAATAAGTAATGAAAAATTTTTATAATTAAGCATATGTAAAAGATAATAAGTAAAGTATTTATAAAAATCTCTCAACACCTCATCATTAGAAATTTACAAGGTATAAATTAAAGGTTTATATATTTAAAGTCAAACTATCATAACAAATACTATGCAAGCCTTGCATACAGACTATATAATCAATCACACTAGTTCATGCATGAATCATCTCCGGGGAATCTTTTGGGTCTTGCATCTTAGGGTCTCATCGTCCTTCTTACTTTTCAAGGGAAACGTGTAGGGCACAACTTGTGATGCCACATAGGCCATCACCAAAAATCACTATCATAAACAATCCCCCCTAGTTACTACCTTGGCAACCCACTCAATAGGGCTCAACCGTCTACTAACCCTCTGCTAGTCAATATCGAACATACATTTTTCAAAAATTATTATTTCTATATCCATAAATCCTTTTGAAAACACATGTCATAACCTTGACATTTTATCAAAAATGTAGTAGGTTCAAATATCAAAATTTCCATTTGCAAAGCAACACCACCATTTCTAAGAAAATAAGTCATATATATTATGTACAAGATCATAGCATATTTCAAAACCCACAAATCATAGGTTTAATCAAATACCGATAACCAAAATCAAACTAAGGTTTCAAACCCACAATACTAAAATCATTTTCATTTCCAAAAAAATAAGTCATATATATTATGTACAAGATCATAGTATAATTCAAAACTCTCAAATCAAAGGTTTAATCAAATACTCATAATTAAAATCAAATTAAGGTTTCAAACCCACAACACTAAAATTATTTTTATACATGTAGGTTCACAATTCATAGCATACTCAACACTAAATCAAGTTTTATAACAAGTATTTTTTCATTAAACACATAGTAAACTTTAGCTAAAGAAAATACATGAGATGCACAATATAAATGCAAGAGAGAGGAAAACCTCACCTAAGGATCAAGAATTGCAAACCAAGTTCCTAGGATTCCAAAGCAAAGCCCAAACTTTAGAGACCTTCTTCTTCCCTTTTCTCTTTCCCTTTTTCTTCTCCTAGGGTTCTAATAGGTATTGGGTGAGAGTGGAATGAAATAATGGGAGAACTTTGGCCAAAATATGTATTTTTATCTGAAATTATAGTTTTGCCACTAAACATTTTCAATTTGATCCCTATAACTAACCTAAGGTTGTTTGACATTTTGAATTCATTTTTAATGTTATTTTAACCTAAAAAATTTTATTTTTATGATTTATCTCAAAACTAAAGCCAATTTACACCTAAAACACTAAAATTACTATTTTACAACTACAAACAACTATATGGGTTAAACGTCTATTCCAAGATATTTGGACCTCTTGGATTCACTGGTAAGCTTATTTTGACCTAAAAAAGTTAATATATTTACTTATTGACCCTTTTCAATCTTAAACACCTCCAAAAATTAAATTTGACTCAAAAGTCAATACGCTCGTACCTCAAACTTACGCAACTATTATTTTAACAGTGATTCAAAATTTCTCTCATTATTTTAATCATTTTAAAAATACTAGCAAGTTAATATCATTTATATTTATATAACACATGGGATATCACACCTATTCAGGTGGTGCTGACGAAGTCGGGGGGTTACCGTTGTAGCCAATGAGAAAGAAGAGCTAATTCCAACTCGAGTGGTGACCGGGATAGAGAGTTTGTATTAATTATAGAAAGCTCAATTCCTGAACTTGCAAGGATCACTTTACATTGCCTATCATTGATCAAGTTTTGGAAAAGGTGGTAGGTCATTTATTTTATTACTTCCTAGATGGATATTCAAGTTACAATCAAATTGAAATTGCTTTGGAGGATCAAAAGAAAACCAATTTCACTTGCCCTTTCGGAACATTTGCTTATTGACTTATGCTATCTGGGTTGTGTAATGCCCTAGGAACATTCCGAAGTTGTATGGTGGAAATTTTTAGTGTCATGGTGGAAAAGATAGTGGAAATATTTATGGGCAATTTTTCAATGTTTGGTTATTCATTTGATAATTGTTTGAAAATTTTGGAAAAAAAAAAGTATTGGTACAATATGAGGAGATGAGTTTGGTTCTCAACTGGAAAAAATATCATTTTATGGTAACTCAAGGAATTATCTTGGGTCACATTATTTCTGCAAAGGGGATAGAAGTTGACAGGTCAAAAGTTGAATTAAGTTCCAATCTACCTACCCAAAAATGAAAAAAGAAGTGCGATCATTTATTGGTCATGCTAGATTTTGTAGAAGATTCATAAAGGATTTCAGTGCCATCTCTCGCCCTTTATGTAATCTTTTGGCAAAAGATGCACAATTTCTGTGGTCATCTGATTGTGATGCAGCTTTTGAAAAACTAAAAAATATATTGATTTCACCTCCAAGCATAGAACCACCAAATTGGGATCCTTCTTTTGAGCTTATGTGTGATGCGAGTGTGACACCCAAAATTTTGGGGGTCTTCATTACCCATTAAGCATTATTAATTAACTTAAGACCTCAGTCCTGGTGGACCAATTCCAATGTAATTCTGACAATCTTCTTTGTACCGAGTGCTCCACGCAAAACACAACTTGTCTCAAGGCAATTACAATGACCTTCCAAGGTCCAATGTAAGCATTTAAACAATTCTCATATCTTAAACATCAATCAACTACTTCAAATGTACAAATCTTTTATTTGTCAAAAGAATAGTTACAAATGCCCCCAAATTACATGCCTTTACAAAAGAATATACATGTGTTCTATATTTCAAAAATACAAGGCTGCCTAAGTAATTATAATTGGGACTAGAGGTATCTATGACATCAAAATATGGGCTCGAACTCTAGCTTTATCATCAAGTTGGGCCCAAGTGCGGGCCATCTTCGAAAACATGCAATATACCTAAAAAATTTTCCCACAATGGGGTGAGTCAATGCCCGATAGGATATCTTCTATGAAGTATGCCTCTCAACCCAATGATGCGCATGATGGGTGATACAATTCATAAATATCGAGTGTTCATATATGCAACATCTATATAAATAAATGCTACTAACAATGCCATGACATGATGTAATGTTTCATGCAGGCATGATCGGACCCCAAACCTAACCTAGGCTCCCACGACACATGTGATGTCATCCTCATGCACCTGGCACTCCATGCCCACACCATTGAGATATACTCAATAAACTTCTATTTATTATATTGTCTTTATAGGGTAGGTAATTATGAACGTCCACCAACGGGCTACCAAACTGACACAGATTCCGAGGACATCTCACCTCCGACTCTGCATATGCCATCACACTTTTATGGACTCATTACACCATCGAAAAGTGTGTAGCCATAAAATTTGGTCTTACACCCAAGGAAAAATCTAACCCTACTTGCTATACTCTGACAAATTATCATGCATATTCCTGTGAGACTTAACTAGATTTTATCCAATTCTCAAGCCTCACCCACTCACCTACATGGTAAGTGATCAACTCATGCATAAACACGTACTACCATGCCAATGCATCATGGATGTTATGTTAAACTCATGCACATGCCGTGTATGCCCAAATGCAATTTAAATGGACTTACATTCTCAAATACAAAAGAAATGCATATATTTATTATCATAGCATTTCATCAAACATTTAATATGCATCAAATTACACACCTAGTGTGCTTGTCACTTTCAACATAGCAATATGTTTATTAATTAAATAAGCATAGTTTCACATAGCAACAAGTTCATTAATTTCAATAAACATAAGTACAATTGACCATACTAGTCACTTGCTAATTTACCTATTTAACATACATACGAACTCATACTCATATCACATGCTAATAAACCAATTAAACTTGATATGTCATATATTCCTCAAGGCCATGCTAATTTACAAGTATCATGCTTTAAGCAACTAATTCTAACACAAAACAAATTAATCATAATAGGGTTCCACAAATTAAAAGATTAACTATAAATCCTACATTTAACCTAACTCACACACACACACACTAGTTTGAAATTAATACCCAATAGAAAGGAACCCCCACCTTATATTTGAAGCTTGAAACCCCTCAAAATGTAGGCAAAATGGTAGTGAAGAAACCCCCTTGAAGTAGTGAAGCAAACCCGAGCAAATAACCGAAGGAGTGAGTCAAACAACTCAAAATTGAGTTGGCCCAGCTGCTATCCAGAAAAATCTGGGCAGAAAAATGTGAAGAAATATGGGCGATCTTGGTGTCAATGGATAGCCCTTGATGTGTAGAACAACTTTTGTTCTTGCCCGATCAAATTTAAACGGTCGGATTGAAAGATAAAATTGAATGAAGATGAAGGGGAATTGAAGAACTTTTAACTTTTTCTCTCTCTCACGCCTTCTGCCATCCAAGAGCAAAATGGAAAACCAAGTCTTCCTTCTTCTTTTATTGCTTCATGTAGAGGTGGCCATGTGTCCATTTTTAATTGGCTTAAAATTTCCTAGAACCAATTACAATTTGACATGTGTGAAGTGTAGATAATGTTGTTTTGATTAACTATTTTAAATACATTATGGATCCAGAACAAAATCTAGTTGTTGGGATTTTAATCACATAACACTGGATCATGTATTTCACTTCATAATGCACGATTTTTTTCGACTGTCCCAGAATTTAACGAAATTTATACACCCAACTCCATTTTGTGAGATGAATCTGACGATGAGGTCTGTTTCATCATCTGAGTTCCATAAAATTTTGGATTTTTAATCCGTACCGTAACGACTAATTACCGTTAATTAAGTTTTAATTTTCTTGAGTTTTATAGCGAATGACTATGCAGTGGAAGCTGTATTAGGCCAAAGGTAAGACAAGAAGCTGCATGTTATTTACTATGCTAGCAAAACCTTAAATGAGGCACAAATGAATTACATTACCATTAAAAAAAAAAGGAATTGCTAGCTGTTGTCTTTGCCCTTGATAAATTTAAATCTTATATCATTGGTTCACCTATTATTGTTTATACTGATCACTTTGCTTTAAAGTATTTGTTGTCTTAATAGGATGCAAAATCGAGGCTAATTAGGCAGATCCTCCTCCTAACAAGAATTATATATGATCATTAAACATAAGAAAGAAGTTGAGAATGTGATAGTTGATCATTTATCTCAGCCTGTATTTTAGGACACGCAAGAGCATTTGCCCATTCATGATATTTTTCATGATGGATTTATTGGTAGGGATGTTCAAATTTTTTATTTTCTGCAATTTTCGACCATATCCCTACCCTATTGATTGACTAACCCGAACAAATTGGGTAGGAATGCGAAAGAATTGTTGGTCTTTCAAAAAAATCAGGTAGGAATACAAAAATACCCATAAAATTTTTGTATTCTTATTCTACCCTACCATACCCGCATAGAAATAAATAAATAAATATATATATATATATATATATATACTAAAAATCCTACTCGCCTCTCTCTTCTTTCTCTCTCTCTCATCTCTTAGTCGCTACACTCCCTAGCACCTCACTGCCTCCTCCTCGTCGAGTCTCAGAGTCAGAGACAATCGCCTCTATAAAATCCAGGAAAATTTTGAATTTTTATGAAATTGGAGGATATTTTTTATTTTGAATTAGTCGCTATGATACGGGTTGAAATCCCAAAATTTTTTAGAATTCGGATGACAAAATTTTAATTGATTCGAGACAAAATCGGATTAGTAAAAGGTGTGACGTGTGACACGTTATGAGCCAAGTATCCAAGGAGTATAAATAGATGAGACAATTATGATTTTCTTACCATTTACCTTTAGATTTTTAGATAGAGAGAGAGAGAGAGAGAGAGAAGAAGAAGAAGAAGAAGAGAGAGAAAATCAAGTGGGTTTCAAGCTTCTCTCTACGATCTAAGGTTAACCATTCATCGAATCGATTTGAGCTAAGAACTAAAGTTGATCTACTCAACGAGAGCTACATCTACGTACCAAAAATTGGGGATTTCACCAAAGTCTAAAAGCCATAATTTTTGAAAATAAAGGGTTAAAGCTTGATTTGGGTTCTTAGGAGTTTTTACTACTCGTATTACACTTCAAGAGATAGGGTTCTTCTCCTAACTAGGTTTATTTTCAACCTAGGGTTTCGTATGAAATGGGTAGTATGACTTGAGATGAAATCTCCTGTCTAAATGTATTTCTAGTGTAACTAGAGCATGGAAAATGGAACAAGAATGAATGAAACAAATTTTGCATGAATTGGGATTGTTGGGAATTGCTCAATGGGTGATTTTATGAGAATGTAATAAATTGGGCATGATTATGTGTTTATATGATTTTGTACCTTGTAGGTATTTGATAAAATGTCTATGAATAGTTAAGTATGTTATCTGAATGAAATTAATATAACATACTTGGTGATGATGATTGAAATGTAAGTATATGCTTTATGATATAAGTTATATTGAGGAATTACAAATTATTCATATTGTGCTCATGATATGTTGAACATGGTATTGTAATTGTAAATGAAAACTTGATGGCATAATGATATGAAATGCAATTGTTCATTACATTTGTATATGCATGGGTAGCATCACATTCGTGAGCAATTGGCATGAGTGTGGTTGTGTGTATGGTTTGATCAAACACCATTCCTAGGGAATGATGCATGGGTCGAGAAAGTTGGACTAAGGTTTGACTAAGTCAAATAGGTTTACATTGAGACTAGGGTTAGGGTTAGCACAAAGGGCTAGATTATCCCTCAAGTGCAAAACCCGATGATTTGACTATGCACTTTGTTGGTATTGAATCCATAAAGTGTGTCGGCGTATGCAAAGTCGTTGGTGAAAGTCTATAAATTTCATGTCGATTGGGTGTCTATTAGTGGACGTCCATAAATACCCACCCCAAGAAAGACTTAAGATTTATAAAGGGTCATTGGATGTGTACCATCAATGGCAGGGGGTTAGAATACTCTGATTTATACGTATGATATTGCATGTGTTATAGGAGCCGGTGAAAGGCTTAGGTTGCGTTGCATGTGTGAGTGTCACCTCATAACGTGGCATGTCATTATGACATTCATTCTTGAAGTTGTATATTCTTGGATGAATACTTGGTTGACTATTAAATTGTATATGAGCATTTCATATACATCTAGGTTGGGAAGTAGCCTCTTTCGGAGATACCCTATTGAACGTGACTCACCCTCTATGGGGACAACATTTTAGGTTTAGGACAAGTGTCAGTGGATGACTCTCACTTGGGCCCATGTTGATGAAGAAGACCGAGTTGTGACTTTTAGATTATATTTTTATAAAACAATCGTGTAATTAATTTTGGATATGTAACGTTGTATAAAAGATTGTAAAATGAACTCATGTGAACTATATTTTGTGTAAAATTTGATGTTATATGAGTTTGGATGAATGTTGTATGAGATTGGATGAGTTGAAATTGAAAAAGAATTGAATTGGGAGAAAACTGAGCTCATCTACCGGTAACAAGTCTTGACCTACCAGTAGAACAATTTTAAAGAGCTCAATTATCGGCAGCACATTCGTTTTCTAGGTAGAACAATTTCAGAGGGCTTAACTACCGGTAGCACATTGATTTTCTACCAGTAGAACAATTTCAGAGGGCTCAGCTACCGGTAGCACATGCACAAGCTACCGGTAGGTCCTTCAAAATTTTAAAAATTTAGAATAACTTTGTCAAGTCTTTGGACCTTGAATTCTTTTATTGAAAGGATGTAAATGAAGTAATAATAAGGACACATTGATGTATATTAGACCTTGAATGGTCAAGTGATTGAAATGAATATAGGTTATGCGTTTGGGAGTATCCGGTACAAGGAAAACTCTGCCCAAACTCTGTGTTGGTTACAATCCCAATAAATAAAGGAAGAGGACACTGAAACAATCAAGGAGGTGGATCAAACAATAATCAACCACCACCATCTTTTGACCAACAAGCCTTCATAGAGGCTATAGGCACAATAGGGGCTATCTTTGCACAAGCTAGCATCAACGTGGGTTAAGGGGGCACAACTAACCTCCAAAAATTTAAGGCATACAAGCCACCAAATTTCATAGGAGGGGTGGATCCAATGGTGGCCAACCATTGGTTTTAACAAGTTTATAAGATCTTAAAAGCTATAGAGGTCACCTATGATGCTACTAAGATAAGGTTAGCTACATTCCAGTTTGAAGGAAAGACCCATCTATGGTGGGATTGGGCAAGGGCCTCGAAGAACATTGAGACAATGACATGAGAAGAGTTTTGGGAGCTCTTCATGGGCAAGTACTTTCCGTCAGCTATTCGACAAGCGAAAGCTTGAGAATTCTTGGAATTGAAACAAGAGACTATGACAGTAATGGAATACGTGACTAAGTTCACCAAGTTAGCACATTTTTCCAATGATTATGTGGCCACAGACTTGACTAAGGTGAGGAGGTTCAAGGATGGTTTAAAGTTGTCCATCTAGGGAAAGATTATGGGTCATCGACTATAAGAGTTGGACTCAATGGTCGAGATGGTGATGGCCACTAAAAGAGATGTGGAATATGGAAGGAGCATTTGAGAGACAAGTGCTAAGGATAAGAATAAGGAGGCCAATCATCTTCTTCTAATTCGGAGAAGAAACAAAAAACTTTTACCCCACAAGAGTATCAATGACAAGGTCACAACTATCAAGGCCAAGGCCAAACTCAATCCTCTCAAGGTGGAAGAAACTTTAGGACTTCCTACAGGCAGACCAGAGGACTTGTTTCATATGCCACCAGCTGGGTCACAAAAATCAAGATTGTCCTCGGAGGTAGGGATCCCAGAATTGTGGGACATTTCAATCCTAGTCATCAGTAAGGTATCCACAGACTTATTTCATTCTTTCTTATCTCACTGTGGCCCAAGGAAACCAGTTTTAATTCTAGGGTGCTACACAGACCCCTACTATTTCACGAGCGGAGACTCCATAGTCAGGCCAGATGGGCCAGAGTATGGGCCGAGGCTGCAGACAAAGCTTACAGGCCAGGACTTCAACGATCCAGTAACAAGTTTATGCCATCACTACTCGATCTAAGCTGGTGGATTAATTGGTGATTCATGGTACATTCTTACTCTTTCGCTTATGGGCAAGAGTATTATTTGACTTTGATGTATTGCATTCATTTATTTTTGTATCATGTCTAAGGGATTTGGGCTTAAAGGTTAAGACCTTGGAATAGCTATTGCAAATGAGTTCTTTCCTAGGAGCTAGAGTATGCATTGATCAGATATGTCGAGATTGTGAGGTAGAGATCTCAAGAATTCTACTCACCGTGGACCTTAGGGTCATGGACATATCAGAGTTTGATATCATCCTTAGGATGAATTAGTTGGAAGTGCTCCGAGTCGTCATCGATTGTGATTGAAAGAGGGTCACTACCTACACATCAGAGGGTGTTTGTTTCAAGTTTTAAGGGAAAAAACATAATATTTTACTCCAAACCATGTATGACTCTCGTTGGCACAGGCAGTTGGTAGGTTAGCTTATGAGCCTTACACTAGAGGACAAGGTAAGACAAGAGGTGGGCCTACCTCAGGTAACTTGTGAGTATGCGAATTTTTTTCTGGACGAGTTATTAGGATTATCTCTACATCGGGATGTAAACTTCACCATTGAATTACAACCAGGTACATCCCATATTTCTATGAATCTATATAGAATGGCACCTGTAGAGTTTTAAAAACTCAATGGGTAGTTGCAAAAATTATTGGACAAGGGCTTCATTAGACCGAGTACCTCACCTTGGAGCACTCTGGTGCTATTTTCCAAGAAGAAGGACAAGACCCTTCGGCTATGTATAGACTATCGACAATTGAATCGTGTTACCATTAAGAATAGGTACCCTTTGTCGCGAATTGATGACTTGTTTAATTAATTGAGAAGGGCACGGGTCTACTCCAAGATAAATCTATGCACGAGATACCATCAGTTGAGAATTTGGAGGCAGATATCTCTAAGACGGTGTTTAGGACACGGAATGGTCATTTCAAATTCACAGTTAGGCCTTTTGGATTGACGAATGCCCCAATGATATTCATGAACCTTATGTATAAGGTGTTTCAACCCTACCTAGATTGGTTTGTGGTGATCTTTATTGATGACATCCTGATCTACTCTAAGTCTGAGGAGGAGCACAAGAGTCACTTAAGGGTTGTTCTCCAGACCTTGAGAGACTATCGAATATATGTCAAGTTTAGTAAGTGTGAATTTTGGCTGACATATGTCAAATTCCTAGGACACGTAGTGTCGTCTTCAGGTGTGTCAGTTGACCCAAAAAAGTTTGAGGTGATTATGAGTTAGGAGAGGCTCAATTTAGTCTTTGAGATACGTAGTTTTCTTGGGATTAGTTAGGTATTATAGGAGGTTCATTGAGGACTTCTCTCGACTAGCTGCACCGGTGACGAGATTGACTAAAAAAGAGGTCAAGTTTCAGTAGGAAGGCTCGTGTGAGAAAGCATGCCAGCAGTTGAAAAGGAGGCTTATTTCAGCTCCTCTACTGATAGTTTCAGAGAGAGGACAGAGGTACATAGTATATTGTGATGTCTCGAAGGACGGACTTGGATGTGTATTGATGCAGTTTAGGAGAGTGGTGGTTTACGTCAGTTGAAAAGCCATGAGTAGAAATACCCCATGCATGAGATGGAGTTGGCAGCCGTCGTCTTTGCCTTGAAGGCCTGACGCCACGATTTGTATGGAGAGTGGTTTTGAAGCGTTCTTGGACCATAAAAGTCTAAAATACATCTTCACTCAGCGGGACCTCAATATGAGGCAACACAGGTGGATGAAGTATTTGAAGGACTATAACTTTACTTTGTATTACCATCCCGATAAGATAAATGTAGTGGCTAATGCACTCAGTCGAAAGTCACGGAGAGTCTTGGTTAGTGTGGCTTCCCGAGAGTAACAGAGGCTCGAGACTGTGGGACAGTTCGTGCTACACTACATAGGTTAGACTTAGGGCACTTGGAGAGTCTAGTGGTTATGTCTTCCCTACTGAGTCATCAAATCCTAGGGAAAAGACACGGAGATATTGTCTATCAGGGCCAAGTATGATTAGGTACAAGTGAAGAAGGTTAGGCCATCCACGCAGAGAGTAGTCTTAGATTTAGGGAAAAGGTTACAGTTCCCCAATCTACGGATCTGAGAAAAGAGATCCTTAGGGAGTTTCATTCTTCCCGTTTTGTTGTACATCCTGGTGGCATGAAGATGTATCATGATCTTTACCGCTTATACTATTGGAGTGGGATAAAGAAACACGTCGGAGACTTTGTTACTAGATGCCTCACGTGTCAGCAGGTCAATACCGAGCACCAAAGATCAGCAGGGTTACTCCAGCCTTTAGAAGTGGCTGAATGGAAGTGGGAGCATGTAACGATGGATTTTTTGACCCACTTGCCATGGACTTCGTGTGGACACAACGCAGTGTAGGTGATAATAAACCGGCTTACAAAGTCGTCACACTTTTTTGGTAATGTGGATGACCTTCACACTGGAGGAATTTTTTAGGTTGTATATACAAGAGAAAGTCCAATTACATGGGATGCTCATATCTATTGTATCGAATTTGGATCCCAGGTTCACAACTTATTTTTGGGCGGGTTTCTAGTAGGCTATGGGGACACAGTTGATGATGAGCACAACTTTTGATCCCCAGATGGACGGTTAGTTAGAGAGGATAATCCAGATTATAGAGGACATGTTTCGAGCATGCGTCTTTGACCTCAATGGTAGTTGGGAAGAGACTTATCCTTTGTGGAGTTCGCTTATAAACATAGTTATCAGGCGACTATACAAATGACACCCTATGAGGCATTTATGGGAGGTCGTGTCGTTCTCCAGTGTGTTGGACGGAGGTTAGAGAGAGACTCTCCACCAGTTCAGATTTGATTAGAGACACTTTAGAGAAGGTGAACTTGATACGGAAGCGTTTTCTTATGACACAAAACCAGCAGAATAGTTATACCTACAGACGGCGGTGACCTCTAGAGTTCAAGGTTGGTGATTACATCTTCTTAAAGGTGATGTCCAAGAGAGGAGTGGGTAGGTTTGGGAAACGAGAAAAGTTGTCACCGAGGTATATCGGATCCTTCAAGGTACTTGAGAAGGTTGATGCAGTTGTTTGCCGGTTGGCGTTACCGCCAAATTTATTGAGTGTTCATGCGGTGTTCTATCTCTCCATGCTTGGGAAGTATACTCCAGATCCTATGCATGTGGTGGATTGGGATGAGCTAGTTATTGGTACAGATGAGAACTTCGAAGAGGGACTGGTGCGTATCATGGATAGCCGAGAGCAAATTTTACGAGGCAAGACAGTGAGGCAAGTGAAGGGGTTGTGGCAGCACTGTGGTATAGAGAAAGCGACATGGGAGAGTGAGGGCACCATCCGTGCCAGTTATCCATTCTTGTTTGATGGAAGTACATTCTTCTAGTCATAAAGTGTTATATGACCATTGCATATGCATGCAGTTGAATGTGAATACATGTGTAAATTTTGGAGACGAAATTTCTATTAAGAGAGGAAGAATGTCAAACTCGAGAAAAATTAGAATTTTTTAAAAAAATGACAAATGTAGTAATTTGTTACTGCAGAACAGGTTAAAAACTCAAAATTTTCTAGAACTTGGATGATGAAACGGACCTCACTGTTGAATTTTTCTCGTGAAATCTAGTTATCCAATCAATTTTTGTTGAATTCCAAGACAGTCGAATTTTTCATGTTTTACGATTTGATCGGGTGTCGCATGACCAATATAGATGTGATCAGATTTTTATTTTCAAAACATGGAAAATAATTTAAAGTTAGTTCTAATAAAAAAATATGTTGAACATAACATAAGACGAGATTTAATTGATTCAGAACGAAATTTGATCAGTAAAAGGTGTGACGTGTGGCGCGTTATGGGTCAAGTATCCAAGGAGTATAAATAGGAAAGAAAAATCATATTTTCTCCCCATTTAAGTTCAGATTTTTGAATATATATATATATATATATATATATATATATATATATATAGAGAGAGAGAGAGAGAGAGAGAGAGAAAGAAGAAGAAGAGAAAAATCAAGTGGGTTTTAAGCTTCTCTCTACGATCTAGAGCCAACCGTTCATCGAATTGATTCGGGCTAAGAACTAAAGTTGATCTACTCAACGAGAGCTACATCTACGTACCAAAAATTGGGGTTTCACCGAAGTCTCAAAGGCGAAATTTTTAGAAATCAAGGATTGAAGCTTGATTTGGGTTCTTGAGAGTTTCTACCACTCGTATAACACTTCAAGAGATAGAGTTCTTCTAACTAGGTTTATTTTCAGCCTAGGGTTTTGTTTAAAATGGGTAGCATGACTTAAGATGAAATCTCTTGTCTAAATATATTTCTAGTGTAACTAGAGTATGAGAAATGGTATAAGAATGAATGACATTTTTTTTTGCATGAATTGGGTTTGTTGGAAATTGCTCAATGGGTGATTTCATGAGAATGTGATAAATTGGACATGATTATGTGTTTATATGATTTTGTGCCTTATAGGTGTTTGATAGAATGTCTATGATTAATTAAGTATGTTACTTGAATGAAATTGATATAACATGCTTGGTGATGATGATTGAAATGTAATTATATTTTTTATGATATAAGTTATATTGAGGAATTATAAATTGTTAATATTGTGCTCATGACATTTTGAACATAGTATTGCAATTACAATTGAGAACTTGATGACATAATGATATGAAATACAATTGTTCATTACATTTGCATATGCACGAGTAGCATCATATTCGTGGGCAATTGGCATGAGTGTGAGTGTGTGCATTGTTTGATTAAACATCATTCTTGGTGGATGATATATGGGCTCGAACAAGTTGGAACAAGGGTTGACTGAGTCACACGGGTTTGCATTAAAACTAGGGTTGGGGTTAGCAAAAAGGGCTAGATTGTCCCTTGGGTGCAAGAACCGGTGATTTGAATATGCACTCGTTGGTATTGAGTCCATAAAGTGTGTCAGCGTATGTGGAGCGGTTGGTAGAAGTCCATAAATGTCGTGTCGGTTGGGTGTCCGTCGGTGGAAGCCCATAAATACCCACCCCAAGAAAAACCTGCAATTTATAAAGGGTTATTGGATGTGTAACATCAATAACAGGGGTTTGGAATGTCTGGATTCATACATATGGCATTACATGTGCTGTGGGAGCCGGTGGAAGGTTCGGGTTGTGTTATATATGTGAGTCTCCCCTTATAACATGGCATGTCATTATGACATTCATTCTTGAAGTTGTATGTTCTTGGATGAATGCTTGGCTGATTGTTGAATTGCATGTGAGCATTTCATATGCATCTAAGTTGAAAAGTAGTCTCTTTAGGAAATACCCTATTGAACGTGACTCACCCTTTATAGGGATAATATTTCAAGTGCAGGACAATCGCAGGTGGACGGCTCTCACTTGAGCTCTCGTTGATGAAGAAGGCTGAGTTATGACTTTAAATTATATTTTTGTAAAACAATTATGTAATTAGTTTTAGAAATGTAACGTTGTATAAAAGATTGTAAAACGAACTCATAAGAACTATATTTTGTGTAAAATTTGATGTTATATGAGTTTTGGGTGAATGTTGTATGAGATTGGATGAGTTGAAATTGAAAAAAATTGAATTGGGGAAAATTGGGCTCATCTATCGGTAGCAAGTTTTGACCTACCGGAAAAACAATTTCAGACGGCTCAACTACCTATAGCATATTGATTTTCTACCAATAGAAAAATTTCAGAGGGTTTAACTACCGGTAGCACGTACACAAGCTACCCATAGCTCCTCCAAAACTTTCAAAAAATTAGAATAACTTTGCCAAGCCTTTTGACCATGAATCCTTTTGTTCAAAAGATAAAAATGGAGTAATAATGAGGATAAATTGATGTATATTAGACCTTGGAATGACCAGGTGATTGAAATGTATAAAAGTTATGCGTTTGGGTGTGTCCGGTACAAGGGAAACTCTGCCCAAACTTTGTGTTGGTTATGATCCCGATGAAGGGGATGGTATGACGTGATGTCGGGTTATGCGGCATTCACGGGTACATTTGCAGGTTGATGGGTGATCAACGAGTTGACTAAGAACACTCGGTTTTAGGTACATCACAGCCTCATTGGTTGCCTTCTCTTTGAGTCCCAGGTACTCTCTCTCTCTCTCTCTTGACTCTTTAGGGGTCGAATCGATGGTTAGGGGTCAAATCGATGGTCCTAGGTGTTACTCTATTGATGGATCAATGGTTGGTAGTTTTGCTTAGGACTATTGATTACATTCTGGGACACTCTCCAAGTACTGTTAGAGGGTATGGAGTTATAATGGATGGTAGATTTAGTCCAATTGCTGCTAGTAGAAGTGGGTTCACTACATTTGGTCTTGGTTACGGAATGAGCTTGAACTTTGAACCTGGATTAAGACCAAATTATGGGGGCAATGCAAACTTTAATACTAATCTTAGCTATTAAGGGGTCAATGCAACCAAGTTTGCTCCATTTCATCCTGCTTCTGTTTTCATTTTCTACTTCTTGTTTCTGTTTATGCTTCCTATTTTTGCTTCGATTTTCTGTTTGTACTTCCTATTTCTGCTTTTGTTTTCATTTTTTTTGCTTCATGTTTCTGTTTCTGTTTCTATTTTCATTTTCTACTTTTCTAATTCTATTTTTGTGTTATGTTCCTACTTCATTTTCTGCTCTTATTGTTTTTTTATTATAATTATTTATGTGTTATCGAATTTATTATGTTTTCTTTAATGTTATTGATTTATTGTGTTGGATAATTGGTGCATGTTATTTAATTGAATTGTTAAAATGATCCAAAATTAATAACTAAAAAACGTGTTCATCCGATTTCCTACCCGATTAATTTGGACGAAATTCGGATAGAAATACTACACTTGATTAGGTAAGATACGCTAAAAAAAAAATTCACAAAATATCGGATAGGAAAATGAAAAACTATATTTTCTATGCGTATGGTAGGGTGAACACTCCTATCCTTTGGAGTCCATATGAAAGAAAAAAAATTTGGTGGAAGTAAAGAAGTTTTTCTTTGACGACCCTTATTTGTTTAAATATTGTGCTTACCAGGTTATAAGAAGATGTGTACCCATCGACGAGTAGCATGATGCTATCTCTTTCTTCTATTTAGAAGTGTGTGGAGGCCATTTTTCATCAAAGAAAACTACATCAAAAATCCTATTGTGTGAATTTTACTAGCCTACCTTGTTCAATGATTGCTTTTAGTTTTGCAAGAATTGTGACCGATGCCAGAAGTTAGTTAGAGTAACTCAAAGGAATATGATGCTTGTAAACCCTATCCTTGTCATTGAGGTTTTTGATTGTTGGGGTATAGATTTTATGGGTCCTTTTTTCCTCATCTTTTGGTTGTCATTATATTTTGCTAGCAATTGATTATGTTTTTAGGTGGGTAGAGATTACACCAACTAGGACAAATGACCATAAAGTTGCCATCAAATTTTTGAAAGAAAACAACTTGTCTAGATTTGGAACGCTTAAGGCAATTATCAGCGATAGTGATTCATATTTTTGCAATACACCATTTGGGACTTTGATGCGCAAATATGATATCACACACAGAGTGTCCACTTCTTATCACCCATAGACCAATGGTTCTGAGTTAGCCAATAAAGAAATTAGGCATATATTGAAAAAAAGTGAACCCTAACCATAAAGATTGGTCAATTCAATTAAGTGAAAATTGGGGTTGAGTCCCTTAGACAGACTTGTTTGGAGATAAGTCCGGTAAGGAAACTTATTTGGTTATAAGTCCATTTTTTGACAAGTCTTATTTTTTAGAAAAAACATAAACGACATCCAATTTGTCGTCTCTTTCCTAGACGGTAAAACCCTCTAACTCTCTCAATGTAAATCGAAATTTTCCCTTCTTTCAAGCCTTGAAATCCGGCAATATTCATCAAATCTTCCATAGATTCCTTCCCTGAAAACCGGTAACTGTCATTACCTAAACCAATCCTATTCAAATTTTAAAAAAGTTACATACCATAAGAGCAAAATCCGAATATACTCTTCAAAGTTTAATCTAGACTCCATTGAAGAAGTTATTGTTGTTGTCTCTGCATTCAAATCATCATCAACAATCTTTGGGATTCATAAAAAGATTGAAAGGTATGTGATTTTAGATGAATGTTAATGTATATTTTTGGGTTTTAGGAAACCATTGCCTGATGTGTCGTTCTTACTATCTGGGTTTTTTATTTTTTATTTTTTGCATTAATAACATTAAAATTAAGATGAATTGTTACTATAATAAAAGTGTTATGTATTTTATTTTTGTCATTCTTTTTGATGTGTTTGACAGTTGAAATTCGTTGGTTATGTTTCTATGAAATATATGAGGTTACTGTGTGAGGAGTTGAATAAATTTATCTCATAATTTAAATATCTTGATGTTATTGATCGGTGTTGAGTGTCCTAATTCAAGCATTGACAGTGTGTTACAATTGTGAATTTTTTAAATTTTAAATTTTAGAATTGTATGTTTACTATAACCATTTGAAATTTGATATTATTGTAAATACAATATAGCCTTTGGGATGAAACTATTCACGTTAGTGTTACTAATTTAATGTGCTATGTATTTACATGTGAACATTTTTTTGTTGCTTTATGCGTTGTTCAAAACATTCGAAAACTATTGTTTCAAAATAACATGAAATATATCATGTTACTCTATCTTAACATGAAAAATTGATTTCTTAATTTCAATGGATTGATGTGCTTAAGTACTGTGGATGTTACTATGAAAATGATGTTACTGCACATGTGTTACTGATCACAACCTTGGGTTTTTACCTTTAATGCATAATATGTTGGTTACGAAAAGGAAAATATCACAAGTTTCCTCAAAAAAATGTTCAAGTTACTTTTGAACACTGTTACTTACATTCCAAAAATTGTAACATAGGGACTCAATGGATTTCCAATGGAAACAATTTTATAATGAAAAATGTAGTTACTTAATTAAAAGTCTATTATATAATTATATGTATAATTTTTTTGTTGTTTTCTTCATTGTTTAAGAAATTCAAAAATCATTGGTTCAAGAGTACATTGAATCTTTTCATGTTATTGTGTGATAACTGAAAAATTGAATTCATATTTCCAATGTATGCTTGTGTTTTTGGTACTATGGATGGTACTAACAAATTGATGTTACTGTAGACATGTTACTGATCAACTCCCTTTTTTGGTTTTTACTTTTAATGCACCATATGTTGTTTATGAAGAGTTCAAGGGTTGTTGTTTGATTTTAAATGTAAAAAAGGAACACAATGAATTTGCAATGGAATTATGTATTGAAAAATAATGTTACTAAATTGTGTGTGTTTTGATGTTACTAACTTGATGTTACTATATTTACATCATGTAATTTGGTGGAACTGTTAATGTTACTTTTGCACAAAATTTTTCATAATTGGTTTATATCTATTATATTTGGTATCATGTTATTATATTATGTATGTTACTATTCTGTATGTTACCATATGTTGTGTGTTACTATTTTGTATCATGATACTATATGTTTGTGTAGGATATTGATATTACAACTGTCCAATATATTCATATTGATATTACAACATCGTGCTATAGGTTGATGACAATTACAGAAAATAGAAAAGAAATTGAAACCAGCACAACTTAACACTCTACGAATACATATGATGACTACATTCATAAACCATAGGAATGTATGGACTGTTGAAGACCACAAGACAAGATCAAAATTGAAAAAAAGATACCAAAAAAATAAAAATTGGTGATGTTGTAAAACTATTCATTCTTTAGCTACTTGTGAGCTTGATTAGAAGTTGGTTGTAATTGTTTATTGATTGATACTTAGTTTAAATGGAGTATTCAAACATGTAGAATTGTGGTTTGGATGTTACACCTTGATATTAAAATGATATGTTGATGTAAGTTTGGGAATTTGTTTGTAATGGAATGTTTGGAAAAACAACAGTAACTTAAACAGTAACATGTTAAAAAATGTTCCAACTAACATAACCATTCAATTTTAGAATGCTAAAATTATGTTGTATGTGGAATTGATATGTTAAAATCCGTTGTAATTATTCATTATCAAGTGAACTTGTAATATTATTGCACGATTGGTTACTGTATGTAATGATCATTAAATAGTAACTTTGACAGTAACATCATTAGTAACACGGAGTCTCGCGACTACTTCTATCACCTTCAAACCCCCTGTCAAACACAAAAAACTATTATTCAAAAGTATAACATACTAAAATTGATTAAAAATTCAAATTTGAATTTAAATTGATAAGGAAAACTTATGATCTAATTAATTCGTCAATTAGGTTTTTATATATAGCTAGCAGAGTATATACATTCCATATATTCTTCATTTAATTATTAGGATTTTTAATGAAAAATGATTTCCATATATAAGTCAAACTAAGGTTTCTATATATACTTTAAAGATTTAACTTATTGGACTTTCTATAATTGGACAAAACTAACACCGTTAGGGGTAATATTGAGATTTACACAAAAATGAACTTAAGTACCTACATATAAGTTTAAACATGGACTTAGACTCCAATAAATTTCTTTGCTGGACTTATCTCCAAATAAGTCCACACAGAGGGACCGACCTCCAAATTTCCCTTCAATTAATTGATGTTTTATGGGCCTACCAAGCATCATATAAGACTCACTTAGGTATGTCTCCCTACAGAGTTGAACTATGGCAAGATCTGTCATTTGGTAGTAGAGATTGAACACCGAGCATATTGGGCCATAAAGTCATTGAATTTTAGTTTGAGTTCAGCTAGTGAACACAGGAAATTACAATTGAATGAATTAGAGGAAATACGCAGGGATGTATATGATAGTACTAAGATTTATAAAGAAAATGGTAAAATTTTTCATGATAAATCAATATTAAGAAAAACTTGTGTGTCACGTCAGAAAGTACCTTTTTACAATTCCCATCTTCATATCTTTCCAATGAAGTTCCCTTCGCGATGGACTAGCCTATATATAGTTTGTGTTGTCTATCCTAATGCGGCGGGGGAAATTCAAAAATTTTAAAAATGGTCAAATTTATAAAGTTATAAAATAGACAACAACTTAAGCCATTCTTGTGGTTTTTTATTCGAGGAGGTTGTGGAAGAATTTGTTGATCCTGTGTATTAGGATCCTATGCCTAAGTAGTTCTTTTAATTTCATTTGTAGTTTAGCGTAGCAAGTTTATTTTCTTTTAATGTACAGTTTTATTTTGTTTTACTTTCCATTTTTTGCATATATTTTTACTGTTATTTTGCAACCGGTGGTTTTACTTTAAGGAACTTAATGTCAGATGCATCTCATTGCATGTTTATTTTTGTACTTAGTACTTATAAGTTGGACACCATAATATGTCATTTTGCATCTGATTTAGGCTGTATTATTCTTTCCTAGAGGGAGAAAGAAGAGAGAGACAATGGAATGGATAATAAAATAGATGATCAAGAGATTAAAAAAAAAAATCTATCGTGAAAAGGTTTTCATTACTGATAAATTTGTCTTTTTTAATAGATTTATCTGTTTCAACAAAAAAGTCTTCCGTTTGGACTTAAATCGGTGGACTTGTCACCAAATCTAAAAAAATAAAAAAGAAAAAAGAAAAGAAAAACATAAAGGCGCCTTAAATAAATAAATGTTCAGACACAGTTGAGGTTCGAATTGACTGTCCCGAAGACTTCTCTTATCTTGCTCCAAACTGGAAAGCCAAGCTCCGTTCAATGACCATCGCCATTCAGCCCACAAAGACCCTTTCAGAAACCTGACGAAATCTACACAGTAACACATGGCCTCTGTCCTTCAATCGCCATGGCTTTGTCCTCACAAACCCATCAAACCTTTTGTTTCATCAGCAAAACCAAATTTCATAAACCCCACATTCAATCCCCTCAAAGTCTCGTCTTCGTTAGCCCCCTCCAATGCTGAATCTTCATCAGACTCAGACTCACCGGGAAAATCTGCTGAAGCTGAATTGGGCAAAACAGACCCTGTGAAGCTCGCGTTTGAGAAAGCTAAAGCGTACAAGAAATCGGTACCCACGAATCCAACTCCAAAAGTTGTTCAAGACCCAGTTCAACAATTTGCTGAAACAGGTGATAAGAATGGTGGGTTGGTATCAGAAGTTAGCAAGGCTGAAAATAAAGAGGTTCCCATTGCTTTTAAGCTTGCAATGGAGAGAGCAAACGAGTATAAGGACAAAGGAATAATGGATAGCAGTAAAAGCGTGGAAAGAAATGAGACAACTTCAGGTATTGTTGGAATAAAATGTGAGTTTCTTTCGTTGTTTTTATTCCCAATTTCTGATGAGATTCTATTGGTTTAAGATTTGTGTAATCGCTTCTAAATTGTTTAGATATAGTTAGAATAGTCATGGAGAAAACATAAGAGAATTGTTTTGGGTGGATGAGAATAAAATATTTCAAAATTGAGTACTCTACCCAACCGAAGTGATGAATTGCAAATAATTGAGTTGAAATTGTGTCCGGTCTGAAAGGATCCTAAGGAAATTTGCTATTTATTTTAATTGGACTCTTAGCCGATTTTTTAGCTTCCAGGGTAGGACAAGGAGACCCGTTTTTCGATTCTCTTGTAATAAGAGCTTGTGTCTCAGATTGAAGAATAATTTTTAGCTGGGTGCTCTAACATTGTATCATAGAAGAGCTTTCGGTGGTAAGTGGGCCAAGTATTTTACCCATTTGGTTTTGCTAGTATCCATGATTGCTTATTTCATTATTTGTTAGCCCCACGTGCGAGTTCGTATTCCACATGAGGAAGGGTATAAAGAGAGTTTTTGTTCTTCATCGAATGATTATGGCCACTTAAGGTTGGCTTTTATGTACTTAAAGGGTTACTCCACTCATTACCAATTGATTTTGAGTTGGATGGTATCAAATCAGGGTTTTGGATGGTTAGTGGTCAAGTCTCTTACCCATTTGAATTTTCCGGTAAGCATACATGTTTGGTGTTAGCCCCACGTACGAGCCCTTATCCCACTAGAGACTTGTGTCCCACATCGATGTAATTAAAGAGGAGTTATATCTGTAGCATTTGATCAGTTGGGAGGGTTTATCTGGTAATTCAAAATGAAATTTATTGAGTTTGTATGTAGACTAACTAGCTTTTATTCTAGGATTTTTTTTTTTTTTTCATCAAGACTTTTATTCTGTGATTGAAAGAAGGAAATGCGGGGAATTTTGGAAAAGGGTTTGTTGAGAGGAGGGTTGATAAAAAGAAAGAACCACAGGTTTCAAGCATTGATTTTATGGGGCTCAACTTTGCTGATAAGAAGGATAGCAGGGGATTGCCTGCTGGATTGGTTCCACCAACAGACCCCTTTCCAGAAGGGAACATACCAGAGGTGGAGATAATTGTTGGGGATGCAAGCAATTTTGGAGATGCAGCGGCCACAAAGGCAAAGCCAATCCAAAAAGACAATTCTGATCTTTACAAGCCGAGGGTTTCTACATGGGGAGTTTTCCCTAGACCTGGCAACATTTCAAAAACTGTAAGATTTCTGTCATTTTATATGCTAAATCAAGAGGCTTGGGGCATGCTTGGTTTTGTTTTTTTCTTTTATGATTAACATAAACAAAACTCTGAAAAGATGTTTGGTATTAATTTTTTTAATAAACGTCTTGTTTTTGGAAAGAACATGAAACAGCTATTTTTTGTTCCTTTACTCAGAACCACATGGACGACACACTGAACCTATCCCAGCCAATTATAAGAACATGACATTGCTACTCCAGTTCAGTTGTAAATTGTAATCGCTTTGTGTCTGAGTTTTTTTACCCTTTTTTTGATTCTTTTATTTATTGCCGCTGATTGCAATTAGATATTTTTGTCGTCTTTTTTTTGCATATTTTTTCTTCTTGCACAGGAGACCACCGTGAAATCAATCCCAATAGTCAAAAGCTTCACTACACCATATATAACTCTATCGACCCATGTTTTTAGTAAAGAATCTTTAACATATGTCCAAGTGCTACTGAAGATTACCAGAAATTGATCAACCCAAGAGAACCAATGATATCGGTGCAACGACCCCAGAAGGGATGGTTCGCAATCTAAATCACTTAAATTTCTGACCCTAAATTGTAACCATAACCTAAATTGATTCAGCTTGAAATTGTATTACAAATAATTTAAAAAAAAACTAATTAACTATGTGAATAAGTAGCTATAGTTATATATAACTTCAGATAATAGAAAATGATCACAAGCGTAATATATATATGTATATATACAATTTGTATATTAATAAAGGTATAGATAAGAGTTTTAAAACGAATTGCTATCTCGACCATTGTTGTCGTAGCCTAGAAAGTGTCATATCGTGGACCACCAAATTGACCTATGATCTAGATAACATTAGTTTGAACTTTGATGTATCACCCCAAGTATACCTTGCTATGGCGATTGTTAGCTATTAGGATGAAGAGAGAATTCTCCAATAGATATAATATATATGTAACAAATAAATATTGGAAGGTATCACATACATAAATCTTATACCACAAATATATGACAGAAGCAACAAGAGCTTTAAACAATACATATTAGAATATGTACATGATAGCATCTATGAACTTCCTAAACACATTGTCTACATTTTAGTTCAATAGCAAACTTTTAAAAGCTTTTCGAAAGAAGTCTATTGTTGCCACCTTTTGAAAAATTCTGACGATAACGTACTACAATTGAGAGTACACTTGATATTATCAATTTAGTGGATATATAGATATCAGATATAATGGTAACTTACTGAAAACTACACATTAATAATGTGGACTAAGACAAATTTTAGTGGCTGAGCTTCTTTTGAGAACCCTTCCAAAATTTCTAACACTTCACTTAACAGGAATAAGTTGAGAAGGAAAAGAGAAGATCAAATTTCTTGGCTAACTGGTGTGTAGGTTTAACAACTCACATAGAAGATCTCAAATTTATGCATGTTGGGTATATCTAAGTTCCCATGGAGGAGTTCTGTTTCCTAGTTATTATGGATTACTTAGACAATTATTCAACTGGATATTCAAATTTCCATTTTTGTGGGATTATTTCCATCAGGTAATCCTTTTAGTTATTTAGTGGACTAGAAACATCTTTTTGTAGTTCTTGAAGTCATCCATGGGAGTTTGTATCTCTCATTCAATTTTTGCTGATTCATATTCCTCGATAGTATGATCAACTATGAACTTATTTTCGTAATTGTACCGTGGGTTTTTGTTTTCATTCTATACATTTCTATATTACACGGGCTCCCTAGTACCCGTAGTGGCAGAAGCCTCGTGTACTGAGCCACACTTT
This sequence comes from Ilex paraguariensis, assembly GCA_963454935.2. Lineage (NCBI taxonomy): Eukaryota > Viridiplantae > Streptophyta > Magnoliopsida > Aquifoliales > Aquifoliaceae > Ilex > Ilex paraguariensis. The sequence goes on from CAUOFW020006536.1 coordinate 166,710, forward strand.
TTTATTATGGTAGTTGATGCCATGAACGTTGTAGGTGGACCTTTATAAATTATATTTTAGAATTTGTACATGCAAGCCTTGTATAATGTGATTTGAAAATGACTAGATTGGACTTTACTTCTTTATGGAGTCGTTGGTAAAAAACAATGAGATAAATAATTTAAGAAAGTTAGTAACTCAAGGTGTAGGTAGAGTTAGAAACTTGTAGGTAAGGATTAAAATTTCGTTTTGGTCATCTAAGAAACAAAAACATTTCGACGTATTTTGGATCAATCCGTTTCGGAAACAGAATGAAAAAAATAAAAAATTTAAAAATTATTTTTTCAAAACTTTGGTCGAAATATACCAAAATACCTTAACATACCTTGAAACATTCCTAAAACGATTGTGCAAATGCATTGAAATATTACAAAACATTTCAAAATATTAAAGAACAACTCGAAGTATTAGAATTTCAATTTCATCGCTGATTTGTTTTGGTCTCGTTGAAAACGGAAACGCTTTGAAAAAAAATTTGATCATTGCTTGTAAGCAATTAATAACCTATGATATAGATTTTAGAGACCTAATAGGAGGGCTAGAATTTGTGTTCTAATAGGATATTGAAGGAATAGGGAACTTAACACAAAATTAAGCATAAATTTTAGAAAACAGAAGTAATATCAAAAGACATGTTAGGATATATTTGACTTTTAATATTGATTGGGGAGAAAATAGGAAATCAAAAGTTTACTCAACTTTCTGACATTTATAATAATATAGATTTTAGCAGGTGCATATATGGTTGTGTTTCTACTGCAAAACATCTTGGAATAATTATTATACTTTTGGGGCCACTTTTTTGTATTTTGGCCTTATTTTTGAGCCAATTGTCACTCAAAAGCTAGTTTCACCACTTATCTTTTTCTTTGTTTCCAGTATGGTGGTGGAAGAAATATTCGCCCTGGGGAGGTGCTTGAAACAGTAGAAGACAGAGTTGCCAAAGAAGCTCATACAAAGCAATTACTTGCTGCATACAAGAGCCAAATAGGCTTAAACATTGATCCCAGGCTAAAATCTGAATGTGAGAAGGTATGCTTTCAGTTGCAAGTTGCCTTATTTAAACAAGTCATGAAGGAAAAGCAAATTCCAAACTCTCCTTTAAACAGATCCTAGTTGGAAGTTGGAACCATCTACGAAACTACATAAAATTAAGAATAAGAAGAGGTGTTTCTGTATAATGTTGCATAATCATTTTACAAATAGTTTGGATTGTTATTGGAAATTCATTTTCAGTCTTGTTAAGAATTATGTTCTTTAATGGCATTTGCTTTATTAATTCAATTATCTGGCCATGAATTAAGGTGTGAAAACAAGGGTGTTTGAGCTGAGAGCAACCACTTTCTTTACAACTATCCCAAACTTTGGGTTTATATCTAGTCTCCAACCTCAAGTAAGCAGAACTCAACTAGGTAATAACCTTCTTTTTTAGTTCATCTTAAGTTGCAGATGTTAAGTTGTTTAAAACGATATAGTAATTAATAAGATTTGGTCATGGCCCATGATTCTTCGATTTGCTTTTAGAAAGTATGCGTGTACATGGGTACGAAGATTATAAATTCTCGCAGTGAATAAAAAAAATACTGATTTCATGTACTTTAGAAGTCACGATGGATCCCAGATAAAAAATGTGAATCATGACTATGAGCATAATTGAAGATGCAGAATCTAACTGTGACCAGATTGATGAGGGTAAATAAAAAAAGGCAGCCCAGTGCACGAAAGTCATGGTACAATGGGTTTGAAGAGGGTCAAATATATGCAGCCTTATCTATGTATTCAGAGAAGTTTTTTCCGCTGATTGATGAGGGTAAATATGGATGATTTACAGTCATTTCTATTTCTTTCCCTTGAGAAAAAGGCCAATTTGAGCTGAATAAGTTACTTGCTTTGAATCTTGCGGCCCTAAAATATGTCGAAAATCTACGAAGTGGCAACGTGAGAAGCTCTATAAAAAAGTCATGATTACTCCATTTCACTGTATTTTTTCATGACTTTTAGCATGCATCTTTGACTATGTGATTCTTGAGTGAACTTAGTGCAGAAATTTCTTTATATTTATAGTGCTGCTACACATAGGTATTGAAGGATGGAGACTCCTTGATGGATCTTGGAAAGCTTAAGGAAGCATTACCATTCTATGAAAAAGTTATGGATAAGTTGCCATATAAGGTAATGTGCTAACGGTATGAATAATCTGAGTTGCCTCATATTAAGAGGATTTTCATTCCTTGGTTCTCTGTGAAGATAGATTGTAGTTGTCTGTGTAGAGTGTTGCTATAGATGATTGTTCTCTTCTTCATTTTTGCACTAAATTTCATTTCATTTTGTCTGTGCAGAGTGAACTTCATGGGATAGCTGCATTGCAGTGGTCTATTTGTCAAGATTCACTTAGTAGGTATATATATGTGCGATTGTTTCAAAATCTTTTATAATTCTTAGAGTGTGATCAAATGATCTGTGTAAAATTCTGTTTGTTATGCTTTGTGAAAACTCTTTTGAATTTCTTTAAATCATAGGTGCCGGAAACATGGCTGCGAACCCATTGTCCTGCTATTTTCAGAAATGACTTTGATGAATGAGAAGAAAAATTGTTTTCTGGGAATATGAAAAGATATTTCTGATTTCCAATCAGAAGAGAAACATTTGTAGAAATATAAAATTGTTTCAAAAATGTGTTTAAAAGATGGTTGTCATTAGTCCAGTATGTTCTGTCGGAAATTCAAATGACAGTTTTGTCCCTTTAAACTTCTGTCCCACGCCACTAGTGCAATCACCGGGTGTTTGAAACATAGTGGACTGAATAAATCTCTATTAGATGCAACTGTTAAATAGTCATTGTTATTCTTTTGTTCATTCCTTTTTTGGTTAATTGTTCTTTTGTCCTTGTTTACTTAGAATAAAGGTTTTGGGAATTATTAATTTAAATTTTTGTTAGACAATTAATGTAAGTACAATGATGGTGCAAACTATACAAACACAATACTTCTATTGGGTGTCATGGTTCTATACAAATGAAAGTCTCCCAACCTTCAAAATATTTATTATATGAGCAGTAAAAATTCCAATTCTTAATTCCACATGACAAGTAGTTTTTAGACAATCATACTAAGTACAATGATAAACTATACAAACATAACACTTCCATTGAGCGTCATGGTTCTATAAAAATGAAAGTCTTCCGAACTTCATAGTATTTATATGAGCAGTAAAAATTCAAAATTTTAATTCCACATGACAATTAATTAAGCACAGTAACAAATGATAACCATGATATAATATTTTTGAATCCTGAACATGAAATTGACCACAAACTTTAATGAGGGAAGAAATCTACTGTTGACATTATGGCATTTATTAATGGTGCAGGACAACACTGCTAGAGAAAGTTTAACAAAAACACTCGAGTAATGGAACATACCGTATTAATTGCTTCAGGTTATGAGAAAGCAGAGTTTTAATTTAGTTTTATGATTTGATGTATAATTTGGAGGTTGGATGGATAAGGTGTGCTTGAGCTTGTTGGAGTATAGATAGTCTAGGTTTATTAGGATTTCTCTTTCCTAGGTTTATTAGGATTTCTTTTCCCTTTAGGATTTCTTTTCCCTTTTTTACCCTTACTATGATTTTTATATTTTGCCTATATATACGGGGTTTTACTCTTAATTTGAGTATCTCCTTTTACTCACAATTATTTCAAGTTGGTATCAGAGCAAGGTTAGGGTTTGGGGTAGGGTTAGTGTATGGCTCTACCAGCCATACCGCCGAAACCACCCTGGCCATCAGCTGCCCAGCGAAACCGACCAAACCAGCGACAAAACCAGTCCACCTACTGCCCATACCAGGCCACACCGACAGCCCCAAAATCCATACACCGACGGCCCAGGCAACAAACAGTCTTCCACCGACTGCCCATCCTCATACCAGTCCATACACTGACTGCCTATCCTTATACCAGTCCATACCAGCCCCTAGCCGCATCCCAGACAAACCAGTCCATACCAGTCCACCACAACCTTAATCCACGACAAAGGCAGCAACCTCAATCCATACCAGTTCAACCAGTCCATAACCATATGCCAAACCAGCCCATAACCATATGCTAAACCAGCCCACTGTCCAACCGACTGGCCATATATATCCTGTCCCGCGCCCTTTACCCATTCTCCATATAATAATAATAATAGATCCAACCCAATAAACCCAATAAAACCACTCCTACTGCTAGATCATTGTCCAGCCCACTGCTGGGTCACAACTTTCGTTGTGATTTTATTCTAGGACTTTTTTGGGAGGGAGCGGATCCTCTTTTCTGTTGATCTGCCCTTGATGCAGTAGATCACTTATTTATATATTTTGGATTTCTGGGCACCGTGACTTGATTATTTGGGAGCTTTTTGGACCTTCCCTATTTGTCGCTACTGTTCGACTGAAGGTATATTGTTCTCCCTTATTTTATTCCTCTATTTATCTTAGAGTTATTTGGGAGCTTTTTGGACCTTCCCTATTTGTCGCTACTGTTCGACTGAAGGTATATTGTTCTCCCTTATTTTATTCCTCTATTTATCTTAGAGTTATTTTTCTGTCACGGGTGCCCCAGTATTGTTGTTGATATGGCTACTACTGAGGGATTTGAGAACCCTACTGTTGACACCTCTACCGTTGAGACATCTATGGGTACTTCCACTTTTATGTTTGACCAGTATACAGTGCCTACTAGCACAGTTGCATTACCAGCATTACCGGGCATGATCTCTCAAAAAGTTACGGCACAATTGTTGAATGGTCGTAACTTCGCTGAGTGGTCACGCTCATTCCAGCTTTTCTTAGGCCGTGTAGGGAAGCTTGGTTGGCTGACGGGATCTCACCCAAAGCCAGCTGATGCCGACCCTGGATATTCTGCATGGTTCTCTGAAAACTGTGCCATTCTTGGATGGTTATTTGGCTCAATGGAGCCCTCTGTTTGCAAGATCCACCAGTTTCATAGCTCTGTTCCGAAGTTATGAAGCGCATTATCAGAGATGTATTCTCAGTCAGGACGGGGAGTTCGTGTTTATGAGCTTTCTCAGGAGCTCTCATATGCTCGGCAGGGAGATATGACCGTTCAGGATCCTTAGTCAGGGATAGGCAACGCTCAGACCAGCGTCGTCAGGGCGCCCCAAATCAGCGCAGACGGGGGGATTCCCGTCAATGTGATTATTGTGGCCGACCAGGACATCTCAGGGCTACTTGCTGGAAGCTCCATCCAGAGCTTAAGCCACCTTCTCGCAGCATGATCGCCGTCCAGTTGATCGATATGGTTGGACCGCAAAGATTTTATATCCGATCTCTGCTTATGTTTCTTATGGTAATCTGTCTCCCACATTTCGAGCTTATACTATGGCCTTATCAGATACGCTGGTTCCTCGCTCTATTTCGGAAGCTATGCGGGAGCCCCAGTGGGTTCTTGCCATGCAGACAGAGATGGACGCTCTTCAGCGTAATCATACATGGGATCTTGTCTCCTTACCTTCAGGGGTGAAGCCTGTTGGCTGTCGCTGGGTTTACACCCTGAAGTTTCTTGCGGATGGTACTATTGATCGTTACAAGGCTAGACTTGTGGCGAAGGGCTTTACTCAGGTACCAGGTCGTGATTTTGGTGCTACATTTGCCCCCGTGGCAAAATTGACTACTGTTCGGTTAATTATTTCTCTGGCTGCGGAGTACTCTTGGCCTCTTCATCAATTAGATGTGAAGAATGCATTTCTTCACGGTGATCTGGACGAGATTATTTATATGGATGCACCACCGGGCTTTCGTGGTGAGGGGGAGTATGCTGGAAAGGTATGTCGACTGTCTGGAAAGGTATGTCGACTGCGTAAGTCTCTTTATGGACTGAAACAGTCGCCACGAGTCTGGTTCTCTCGCTTCAGTGATGTAGTCATACGATTGAGGTTGCCCGTAGAAGCAGAGGTATTGTTCTTTCTCAGAGAAAGTATGTTTTGGATCTTCTTTCAGACACTGGGATGTTGGGGTGCAAACCGGCATTATCACGTATGATTCCAAACTTGAAGCTTACTGCTGAAGGTGAGGAGTTGAAAGATCCGACAGTTTATCAAAGATTGGTAGGTAGACTTATCTACTTAGCCAATACTAGGCCGGACATTTCATTCGCAGTCAGCCGAGTTAGTCAGTTCATGCATAGGCCATGTCAGCCTCATCTTGATGCAGTTTATCATATTCTTCAGTACCTCAAGTCTTGTCCTGGACTTGGGTTGTTTTATGCATCAGGATCTCAGACCGGTTCTCTAGCCTGTTATTCAGATTCAGATTATGGGGGAACATGTGATGATCGATTCTTGACGAGTTGGGTTTTTCAGTGACCTCTCCATCCACATTATATTGTGATAATCAATCTGCTATTCAGCTCGCTTCTGACTCTGTACTACATGAGAGAACGAAGCATATAGAAATCGATGTTCACTTTCTTCGGGAGAAGGTCAGCAGTGGTCTTGTTACTCCATCGTTTGTGGGGACCAGTGATCAAGTTGCGGATATTTTTACCAAACCTGTCACTCTGTCTATTCTTCGGGACTCCGTTGTCAAGCTTGGCTTAGTTCACATTTTTGCGCTTAGCTTGAGGGGGAGTGTTGGAGTATAGATAGTCTAGGTTTATTAGGATTTCTCTTTCTTAGGTTTATTAGGATTTTTTTTCCCTTTAGGATTTCTTTTCCCTTTAGGATTTCTTTTCCCTTTTTTACCCTTACTATGATTTTTATATTTTGCCTATATATACGGGGTTTTACTCTTAATTTGAGTATCTCCTTTTACTCACAATTATTTCAAGTGAGCTTGAATGGACCATTTTACTGGTGGCTGAGGTTCAATACATTGCTAACATCTATAAAAAACAAGCATTCGACTTAGAATATAGACGAAAAAGAGAGGCTTGATATGTTTAGTTACAAGTCAAGGATCTAAAAGGGGAAGCGGCAGAGTATGATTGTGAATCCAATTTTTTTCATGATTCTTCACTCTTCTTATCCCATAGATAACTAGTAATTAAATGACACAGGAAATTCTTTTTTTTCCATAGAAATATTATTCGAATTATTCACTATGATCTTTTTGATTGCTGAGAATATGTAGCATTCTCATGAAAACTTAGACTATATAACTGGTTGGGTACTGGAGTGGACCAAGAGGCCGTTTCAGGTCTTCAAGTTTTCTCCTCCTCTAGTAAAATTGGCGACTAAATAGAGCATAGGAGAGATGAAATCTATGGAGAATAAGAGTTAAAGCCTCCCCAACCATTAGGGCACATATTTTTTTTCTCCCAATTTACCTATTTACTTGTTTTGTACTTTCATGCAAAGTAAAACACTAAAATCTCATTGGTACACTTCTTTTATGGCAATTGCCTCTAGCAGGATCATACTTTGTCCTTGAGTTTTTACCAAGTGACATATCATTGTAGTTATCTCTGAAAAAATAGACAGCATATTAGCGAAGGGTATCTTTATATGAGGATTTCATTTTGGTACATAATTTTAGTCAGCTCGAAAACGGAAATGTTTTGGAAAAGCTGAAGCTTGAATAATTGCATATTAAGGTTTAGGAAAAGAAAGAAAGAGAGAAAAATAAAGAAATTATGAAACAATACCTATTATATTCAACTGATAATGAAGACAGTTACATACAATACTAGGAAAGTAGAAAGACAGGAAAATAAACACTTCCTCCAAGTTGGAGCATAGTGATAAAAATGCCTAGCTTGGAAGAGAGGTTATTAAACGTGGACATGCCAATGGTTTAGTAAGAATATCATTGAGTTGATTACCCGACTTTACAAATAGGGTCACAATATCTCTACATTAACAACAAGTATAGTAAAACCAACTATAGATGACTGCTTTAGACCATGCAAAGACTTTTTGAATCGACACACAATATCACGATACTTCTTTTGAGCAACAAACCCATGTGGTTGCTTCATGTTAAATCAGATTGAAAACTCTGAAATTGGTACTGAACCAAAGTGCAAACGATTGAACTGACACTGAACCAGTTTGGAAACCACTAAATCAACACTAAATTGGTCTAAAATCCATTGGGTACTAAAACGAACTAGAAATACTAAACTGACGCTAAACCATTAAATCAACACTAAATTGGCCCAAAAACCATTGAACAAACACTAAACTTGATTGAAAACTTTGAACAAGTGCTAAATCGTGTTGAAAGGCACTAAACAAGTATTAAACACAGTTGAAAGTTCTAACTAGATAGTAAACTGAGCCGAAAACATTGAATTGACATTGAATCTGGAGGAAAAGTGAAAACTATTAAATCAGCACCAAACTAAGCCGAAAATTAGGGAACTGATACTAAACCAGAATAAAACATTAATCCGGCATTGAACCAAAATAAAAACAACTAAACTAGCACCAAATTAGGCCAAAAACCATTAAACTTGCACTAAACTGGGCCAAACACAAAGACGACAACAACTGGTGAACATAGAGATGAATACAACTCGATGTACGTAGGGCCAACCCAACTGCTAGGTGAGTAAGGCGCTCGCCTATGGCCTTACTCGCTCGAATATCTTGCTTTGATCCTAAGTTGAAATTTGAATAATCGTATATTAGAGTTTAGGGAAAAAGAAATAGGAAGAAGGAGAGAGCAAGCAACACAAATTATGGAGCAATATTGTGTGTAGGGTGTGTATTGCCTATACCTTATCACCTATTTATATTGGACTGATATTGTAGACAACTACCCTATTAGGAAAGTAGAACATAGTAGGAAATCAATATAATATAAAAGTAGAACCATTGGAAAGTAACATAATAGGAGTGAAGGGAGATATCCCATATTGGAAAATTAAGTAGCCTTGTGGCCGTGTTTTATATTTGAGGGGCCACTCCATTCATAACTGATTTGTTTTGGATTGGATGCTCTAACATGGTATTAGAGCTGAGATTTGAATAGTGGGTGGGCTAAATCTCTCTTCCACTTGAATTTTCCGGTCTGTTTCCTGTTTGTTTCAATACAATCCCAGTCTGTTTTTATTTTATTTGTTATCCCACATGCGAGTCCGAGTTGCACGCAAAGGAGGGTGTGAAGAGAGATATCCCATTTTGAAAAATTAAGTAGACCCAAGGTTAGTTAATATATTTGAGAAGCCATCTCTCCCATAGTCAATTGGTTTTGGAGAATGTTCTATCAATATAATAGGAAAGTAGAACAATAAAAAAGTAACACTCTAATAGGAAACATAATGGAAACAAATAAAAATTGGATTTTGACTCTAAAACATTTAGAAACATTGGAGTTTTGATTTTGAAACATTTAGAAGCATCTGAAAAAATTTCAAAATATTTCGATCATGAGAATTTTGATTTTGAATTCTTTTAAGTTGTTTTGTCTAAAACGAAACAAAATTTTGATCCTTGCCTGCAACCTTTCTTGCCATTCCTTTTAGTAAAGTATTGTGTTATTCTCATGCAAGTATCAATTACGTTGCACAATTAGCCATATGGGATATATTAAACCTTCGGTTGTAAATGTGTGATACAACTTTCTGGGTTTCATCTCAAAGTTAACCATATTTCAGTTTTGACTCAATAGAGGTGAACTTAACAGTCATATTGTTGACAGGTTCAATGAAGCTCGAGTTATGTATGAGAAGCTTCAGTCTCATCCCAATGCTCAAGTGAGCAAGAGAGCTAGGCAATTTATGTTCAGTTTCCAGGTAACGAAATAGGAGGTAATTCCTTAATGCATGAATTACAGGAAAAAAAAATTTGCTACAGAGGAGTTGAAGATTCATAACCACTAATCTGTATGAAGTTTATGACATGGTGTCGAATAAAATGAACCATGATATGCATGATTTTTTTTTGAACAGAGATATGCATGTTGATAATGAAGTTGTTACAGGTATCCAATCCAAAACCAAAGGTAATGAATAGAAGGGCCCCCAAGGTTCATATCCCAGTTCGGGTTTCTTTTTTTTTAATATGGGGCAAGGTCTAACACTCCCCACACTTGCAACCCCCACTTGCACATGGAGAGAAAAAAGGAATTATATGATGAATTTAGCGACGTAACAAGTGCACCTATTGCGCAAAACAGGGGATTCAATTACCAATCTAAAGAAGTTGAGATTATTTGGCCGGCTCTAATGCCAGGTTAAATCCATCCAACCAAAACCAAATGGGAATGTGTGGAGAGGCCTACGAGGCTCACGTACTAGTTTGGGAGGGGGAGCTCTGACAAAAGTTGAGACATGTTTGACATGCTTACAAGGTTATATGGGTAGCATAGCAATCAACAATAACATTGAATCCTTTTATTACATTGTTTTGGTTAGTGTACAATGAAAGGGGAAATTGAGGGAGGGATAGAGGAAGGGAGGAGACAAAAACTTGTTATGTTATATGCGCAGCTGATTGCAAAGCCACATGGTGGTTTTCCTATATTATTTTTTCACGGCACTTTAGCTTACATAAGAAACAGTGACACAGAAGTTGTAGAATCTTATGAATTCAGAGTTATATTTAAACAGGGAATTTTTTCCTTAGTGTGAAATGTAAATTGTTGTTATCACTTTCATCTTGCTGAGACTTTCAATTAAAGATCACATGGTTGATGGCAGGCCATGAAAATGATGAAGGTTACAGGTTCATCTTTTCCTCTGGTGAGCATGGGTTACCAAAATTATTTTGAAGCATTTATTGAAGATAAAGCCAACTACCCTTTAAAAGAGCCTGAAGATAAAGAAGGTGCACTAAGTCAAGCCCTCCTTCCATATATTATTTTTCTGGTTTCTCCAATATTCATTCTAGTATTTTTTGCTGTACATAAAGGCACATAATTTGAAAATTTAACTCTTGCAACTCAGATGTAATTAACAGGTTATGTCCTTCGGCAGTTCAGCATACATATTACAGACAAGTTGTCTTTTTTAACATAATGTAAAGATCAAGTGGCAGATTGAGTGTATGTATAAGCTTCTCCATGAAAAAATGTAAAACAAGTGGTAGAAGTTACATTTTATGATTGTTTGGGCATTTAATAGCTGTGTAAATTCCACCAATCACAATAAGGATAGAAAAAGAGGGGCAAAGGAGCACAGCATATTTTGTGCTTCCTAAGGGGGACTGATGGGTGGCTGCAAAAAATGATGGAATAATGGGCTATGTTGCAAGATGCAGATATATTAAAAATATTCAAGCCTAAGAATTGTCTTTTTAGAATGTGAATTACTGGCTAGTCAAAAATTTTAAGCTGATAGGGGGTAGTGTAACTTAAAAATCAGTAATCCCCTTCATTTGTTACCCTCCCAACTTTTTTTTTTTTGGGAGGGAGGGGGAGGGGGAACGGGGCTTGAACTCTTGACCTTAAGAAAACAAAGCATTCACAAGGTAAGGAGTACGAGTGGACCAAAGACCCATTACTCTCCTAACTGAACCATGAACCTAAATCTGTTATTATCAGTGAGGTAGTTGAGCTTTGGAGCACAGTATCTGCCTGTTATTATACCATCTAAACAATTGACTGCTTACAAACTTACACTGGAAGATGGATATTGATTTAAGTTAATTTTGGAACTTTTCTATCATACAGTGATCTTGTTAAGAACATCATGGAGGATAAAAAAAAAAATGCCAATATATGGAGATATAAACTAAATTTTAAGTGTCGAATGGGCTGAATTGGTGTTGGGCAACAGGAGTCAGACAGTTAATCTGCGAGCAAAGTTGCAAGGTAACTTGAAGATTGACTTTGCTACATGCAGGCAAAAGGTTTTGGGCTTATATGTTTGAAATTTTTCTGTAAAATGAGCATCAGAAATGGATGAAATTATAGGTTTGTAGGATATGATGCAATCTGAAAAAGGATATTAGGAGGAGATTATGTGTTATCTTTACAGGAAGGAAACTCAGTAGCACAGGTTGACACTCTATGATCTGGTGACTCTCTTGTATTCAATGATACCTATCTAGTACTTTGGTTTGGTGCTGGCTAAAGGAAGATAAAGGGAAGGTGAAAGCAATGTAAACTAAGGAGGTGAATGCAAAAATTATACATTCTCAGGGTTGGCTCAGTATATGTATGGTCAGTACTAATATTATTGTTGAAACAACTAGCATAAGTTGGTCTGTTGCTTCTGAAGGTGATGATGATGAAGATGGTGATGAGTGATGGCAATCCTACCAATGAGACTAAGATACAATAGGTTCAGACCAATGTAATTTGTATTGTGGGTTGATGGCATGTGATCAAGATCTGCAGTACAATAGTTTTTTTCGATATGCACTGCAATGGGGTAGACTTAATTGGTATACCATTTTAGGTCGAGGTCTGCTTTATAACTTTTACTTGAGTCGCATTCACTCTTATATGAAATTCTGCATAACTATGCATCCATATACATGTAGCTAAACTAATTTTATAAAAAGAGTTCTAAATCGCACCATAATTGAAAACAACACACCAAATTATTGATATAAATAATAAAAGCTGATGATTGCAAATTTATATTAGGAAAAAACATTCAAGTCTCACGAATTAAAATATGTTTAGAAATCACTAAAATAAAATTATTAATTAGGTTATAATATGAGGCTTGGGCTATTATTTTGGATTACCTATATCGTTGGTTAATTTAGAGTTTTAGTTGTAATTGAAGCTTCGGAATTTGAGCAAATTTAGGTTGCGAATCCATTTCGTTTCGAGTATCTTAAATTTGGGCCGCTTGCAGTATCCACAATATCAATTGATAGAATTAATCATAGAGAATAGATAATAGAGAAGAGAAAGTGATTATATTATTAGACTAAAAGTAAGTCCTATAATGAACATCTTAAATCTAGAAATATACAAATAACCCTTATATAGTAGGGCAACACAACAAAAATAAAATGCCTAAACTACCCTTATTATTAATACTCTAACACCCCCTCTCAAACTTATGATGTGGTGGAAAACATCAAGAGTTTGCTAAGAAAAAATCGAAAACGTGTTATGGTGTGAGACTTTGTAAAAAAATTCGTTATCTGCATTGTGGAAGAAAGCAATAGGAGAGTGATAGTGCACTGTTGTAAATAATGACGCATAAAGTGACAATCAATCTTAATGTGCTTTGTGCACTCATGGAATAATGAGTTTGAGTAATCTGAATAACACTAGTATTGTCGTAGAACATAAGAGTTGGAGAAGATATCGAAATGTCAAGATCAGCAAGGAGCAAATCATAACCAGATAATCTCAGTTGTAGTAGATGCCATAACACGATACTCAACTTCAGGAGAAGAACTAGCAACAACAGTTTGTTTCTTACTTTTTCAGGAAATAAGAGAATCCCCAAGAAAAAGACAGAAAGCAGTGGTGGACTTGCGATCTATAGAGTCACTAGCTCAGTCAAGATCAGAGTAAGCCCTGAGTTCCATAGAAGAAGAGTGAGAAATAGTAATTTATGATATAGATTACCACAGAGATACCGAAGAATGCGAAGAACAGTAGTCCAGTGAACGGTGGTGGGTGAGGCAACAAACTGACTCACAATGTGAACAACATAAGAAATATCCGGATGAGTGATTGTAAGATATACTAAACTCCCAACAATAGTGCGATAAAGTGTTGGATCAGACAAGGGAGTACCATCAGACGAAGAGTAGCGAACATTGAGCTCTAAAGGTGTTCCAATTGTCCGATTATCTGATAAGCGAGCTCGGTGAATAATGTCAAATGCATACTTGAATTGAGAGAGAAGATAACCTTTAGGAAAAAAGACAATCTTAATGCCCAAGAAATACCCAAGTTGTCCTAAATCTTTCATTTCAAAATGATCTTGTAACTGAGTTTTCAATAAGCATATACCAATAGTGTTATCACCCGTAATAATCATATCATCAACATATAGTAAAAGAATAATAGAGCCGGAGGAAGTAGACTATAAAAAGAGGACAGAATCATGGTCACTAGCGCGAAAATTCAAGTCACAGATAACCAAAGAAAATTTGACAAATCATGCCTTAAGAGCCTGTTTAAGACCATATAAGACACGATGAAGTCGACATACTTGACCAGGATTATAAGATAATCCGAGATGAGGTGTCATAAAAACCTCTTCAATCAAATCTCCATGTAGAAATGCATTTTTCATATTCATTTGAGACAAACTCTATTGTCGAATGGCAACAACTGCAATCACAATGTGAACAGTAGTTATTTGGGCAACAGGAGCAAAAGTCTCATCATAGTCTAAACCATATTCCTGAGCAAACCTCTTGGCTACTAATCGAGCTTTATATCGTTCTACAAAATCATCCGACTTGGTTTTTATCTTATAAATCCATTTACAACTAATTGGGTATTTACCAGGTGGTAAAGGCACTAACTTCTAAGTTCTGGTCTTATGTAAGGTAGATAACTCATCATCTATAGCCTGTTTCTAAAGTCGATTAAGTAAAGCTTCCTTGTAGAAGGTGAGTTCAGATAAAGAATGAATAGAAATAAATAAAGAATAAAAGTTAGAAGAATAACAAGTATTACTCAAATCAAACCTGTCTGGACATTTGCGAGAGTGATGAGGATAGCATGAGGTATGATCCACAGTGTCTGAACCTAATTGGATAGTCGAAGGAGAAAGGGGAAGCACTGCATCCGGAGAGGAGATAACTGGAGTCTTGCAAACATATGTATGCATAATAGGGGGACGAGGGACAGTCAACTCGGAAAAGGAAGGATCTGACACAGGTAAATCACCAATATACGTGTAATGAGGAACATTAGTAGGAAATGGATCGCTATATAGTAGGTCAGACTTATTCAATGAGGAAGAACTAGACATAATAGAAAAGAAGAGAATATACTCCATAAAAACAACATGACGAGAGACATAAAGTTTGTGGGTGATGGAATCATAGCAACGATACCTTTTTTACCCTCACCATATCCTAGAAAATACACATAAAGCTGAACGGGTAGAAAGTTTGGTACGAAGAACACTAGAGAGAAAAACAAAACAGGTACAACCAAACACACGTAAAAAAAAATAGTTAGGCGGCTTACCATATAACTTTTCAAATGGAGAGAATCCAGAGGTGAGAATAGTAGGAATAATGTTGATCAAATGAACTCCTATCAAAATTGCTTCCCCCCAAAATGAACTGAGAATATGTGCTGATAATAGAGGGAACATGTTGTCTCTAGAATAAGACCGTGTTTTCGTTTGGCAACACCATTATGCTCAGGTGTGTCAGTGTAAGAGGACTGATAAAGTGTACCATCATATTTTAACAAATCATGAAAAGAAGTAAGAGTATATTCACCTCCCTGATCACATCGAAAATATTTAATGATTGCAGAATATTGAGTGTGTACCATGTTACGAAAAGTAGTGAAGATGAAAAAGAATTCAAATCGACGTTTCATCAAGGATACCCAACAGTATCTCGTATAATCATCAATAAATGAAACATAATATTTGGACCCTCCTTGTGTAGGAATAGGAGCCGATCCCCATATATCAGAGTGCATAAGATCAAATGGTGCAAGTGAACAAGTAGCACTTTTATTGAACGGCAATGCACTAAATTTAGCCAACTTGCATCCACTATAATCAGAAAATGTCATGACTTCCTAAACTACCAAGACGAGAATGCCATAAATAAAAACTAGATGACTCTGGACTCAAACGAAAAGAAGATAAATCAACAGTAGAAGCAGCAGCAACAACATTTGGGACAGGAAGCTCCTCCAACACGTATAACCCACCCTTTCTACGGCCTGTCCCAATCACCTTCTTGAACCGTAGATCCTGTACAACATAACCAGAGAAAGAAAAATGAACCAAAAATCCAGAGTCAAATAGTTGACTGACTGAAAGTAAATTCAAAGTAAGTTGAGGAATATAATAGACATCTAAAAGTGTAACATTTGAAGAAATTATTGTCCCAACACCAACTAATGACATTTGAGAACCATTGGCAGCAAATACATACAAAGATGGAGGAGAAACTATAGATGCAAATAAAGAAAAATCACTGGTCATATGATGTGTGGCACCTGAGTCAAAGACCCAGGCGGTTCGAGATATACTTGAAGGGCTTGAGTTAAACGAACCTATAGTGGGAGAAGTTGTGAGAGCACTAGACTGATGAAAAGAGAGAAACTTCTATAGCTGATCTGCTAGTATAGTCAGGTTGGGAGCTGATGAGGCTGACTCATCCATTGGCGGTGCTACGGCCGTTGTATGACGATCTTTGGACTTAAATGACTGATTTTGAGACGCTCGTGCATTCTTGTTCATTAACTTTAGACATTGGGCCTTTCAGTGACCCTTTTTACGATAAAAGCTACACTAATCAGAAGCAACTCGACTTTGATATTTGTTTTGAGAATTAGAGGTAACTTTGGAAGGAACAGTCAACACAGTCTGATTTGGCAGTGAAGAAGGCTCTTTCCAAAAAGGCTTTTTCCAGAAAGGCTTTTAAGGTGAACCTCTTCAGCTAAGAGCTCCTTAACAACTGCATCCACTGAGGATAGTGGGTGACGATGAAGAATGGAACCACGAAGTCCCTCAAAGTCATCTCTAGGGGTCATCAAGAATTGCACCAGCCTCTGTTCCTCCCTGAAGGTGCGATATGTCAAATTAGTGCTCAACTCAGTAGGTTCAGTAAGTTCTAGCTAATCCCAGAAGCCAATCATAACTTATTAGAATTTTTGTATATTTTAGTTACCTTGATGCGCATCTCGAATCTCATACTGTAACTGATACCTCTTTGCAAAATTAGACTAGACAAAAAGTGTGGTCAAATAATCTCAAATTTTGTTAGTTATGCTAAATTTGGATAGATGAACCCCAATGGTCTGATCAACTGAGTTATTAATCCAGGTAATAATTTTTGTATTGTTGATATCCCAAGTACTCTTCAAATCTGCATATTTTTCGACCTTAATATCATTTGGAGCCTGTGCAACACCAATAATATAATTCCACATATCTTTTCCCATTAAATTTTTTTTCATAATATAAGTCCAATAAACATAATTTCCACCTATTAATCTCACACTAATAGCTTGAAGTGAATCAGAATTTTCACTTGTCATTGTATCAAAATCAAAGTAGTCAAAACCCCAGCAGCCACCAAATAAAATAATAACACCAAAAGAACAATCCACGGTCAAAACCCAATAGCCACCAAATAAAGCAATAACTCCAAACACCAATCAACAACAAAGTAGAAACACTGTTGCAGAAGCCACAACCAGACTACCCAGAAAATCAAATAACCCAATAGAGGGTAGCCAACAATGGAACAACCCAATAGAGGGTCACCAACAATGGATCAACCACCAAGGCAAACTAGCAACACAAATTGCATAGCAAGCTAGGAAGAAGGAGAAAACAAAACAGTAGCAACAAACCAGACTAACCTCCCTCCAAATCAACAGACAGATTTGATGCCACAAGACAAGAAGAAACGAGTCACGACAAAGAAACAAGGGCAATAACGCTTGCACACATTGCTGCCGAGTGCTTGATCTGCCCAAATATCAAACCAAATCCACTCTAAATGGCTCGAATCAGGAGTATCAACGCTACCATGGTGAAACCCATGCAAAATCAAGAAGGATGGTAGTCTCTACTGTTCCAATTTGATGATATCATCCTATGCAACAATGACATTAGCCCCTGTTTTCATTCAAAAATTCTGCGGCCGAGTTCTACTATTTTATTACTTATCTTTTGGGATCAAAATCCACTTTGATACCATGATAGAATGAATCAATGAGAATAGAAAATAGAGAATAGAGAATAGAGAATAGATAATAGAGAAGAGAAAATGATTATATTATTAGATTAAAAACAAGTCTGTAATGAACATCTTAAACCTAGAAATACACAAAGTAACCCTTATATAGTAGGACAACACAACATAAAAAAAATACCTAAACTATCCTTATTATTAATACTCTAACATCAATATCTATGGTCTAGATGATAAAATTAGTGGAGTGCGATATGAATTGAAGTCATTTGATGCCACTTGATTGTGCTTATTGGCATGAAGGTTGGTATAAAGTGCACAAGTACCGGAGTTGACAAAACATTTCTCCCGGATTTTGACAACTTCTAGTTGTACCTGCACCTCTAGGTTTATCTTTCATCCTTTGTGAGGATTCAATGGAAGGATTCTTCTATCAATGCAACACAGTAAACTCCATTTGATAGAACAACTTCCGTTGAGTCTCTACACTATCCTTTTGATGTTTGTTTCGTTTTCGGAAAATAGGATTTGGCTCAGGATTGCCCATTTTTATTAATTCTTTTATATATATATATATTATAAATTTCAGGGTTTCTTTGAATTTGAAAATTATCACTTAGTCAGTTTCCATACCCAAGCTCAATGCAATTAAGTCTGTAGCGTCTACCAATTTCTCAATATCCCCCTTTCCCCTCTTTCCTTTTGTTTTGAGATTAGGACCTCATTGTGTTGTCGTTCCCCTTTTTTCTTTCATTTATAGCGGAACCATGGAGAATTCATTAGGATACCGATTTCGATCTCGAAAAAAGTGTTTTGTCTTCTTTGATTTTTTGACGATCTTCTTTCATCATCAACATTACTAACCTTCCATGGATGTGAAAGGTATTCAGTAGTAGTAATTTATCACAAAAATTAGCTAATAATTTTATCATGATCATCAAAATGGTTTATAATTGACTTGATTATATGATTTCTTTTTGGACTCTTTAGTCAGTGCTCTCTAACAATCAAAAGGGTAGATGATGTTGGTTTTTCTTTCACAGGAATGACATAGGAAGAGGATCAAACTTTTTCAGCTATTGTCCACTTTTCGGGTTGTAAAAGAAATATCCCTTGTTTTGGGATGAAGAAAACAAAAAGCTGATTCCCACTAAGTTCATTTTCATCTTTAGAAATCATAAAGATGCTACAGGATCTATGGGAAGCCTCACAATCTCTCTTTTTCACATAAAAAAAAAAGTGATTTGGTGCCTCCACTGAAATAGCATAATGTGGTTGAGGCTTTGGTGTTTCATTTGTCAATGTTTACCGATGGGTTTTAGGCTTAATGGTACTCTTTATATTGTGAAGACTTTATTTTTTTGAGGTCAAAGATTCAAGTCATCTAGATTACAAAAAACGTGATTAGTTGACAGAATGGGACTCAATTGCTTAGACGAATTGAATCCAAATCTATGGTGTGAGTCTGAATTCTTACCGAAGCTCAAGTTCTAATTTAACTAATGTATGGGTTGAGGGAATAGTTCATGTACCCGGGGTTTGCCCTCGGTTTTACTCGGATTGATGAGCCTGAGCGACATAAGCGCGTTTCTACTCGTCGGGGACAGGGCAAGGATTTTTCCCGTTACCAAAAATGAAAAAAGTTTAGCAGTAAGCATTTGAAAGAAGTTTACTTAGAACGTGTCCTTCAGAGATACATATGCAGCCTTTTTTTTTTTTTGTCTCTGGGCTAATTTATCATGAATGAAGCTGTGAATTGCAATTATTCATAGTTATTCGTGCTTCCTGAAGTTCACCACTGTGTTTGTTCTTTTTTTCAAAAAATTTCATGGTTTTAATTTTAATACTCTTCCCCAATTACTTCATTATTGAGAAATATGCATTTTAAGGCGCCTCTTTGCTTATGCAAACACTAAGCATTGGATCTCGTTAGAACCCCACAATTATACGTGTTCGAGACGAAATAAATAGGATAGTATCAAAACGGCCTTGATTGTATAAGAATGAATAACCTTGCAGTTGTCAAAGTGAATTTGCAAATGTTTGAAGACTGGAATTCCCACTATGAGTTCTGTTATTTTAGTTTCTGTATTGTTATTCTTGTGATGTCCTTCATTGGTGTAGAATAGTGTTTTCTGGATTACAACATCGCAGGCATTTGAACAATTTTTCAGTTTTCCACAATTTGTGTTTTTCTGAATCACAAAAAGTCCACGATCTAAATTTATTATACATGATTGGGCTGTCAATGGATCGAATTTTGATTCGAATTCAATCTGAACCCTGATCCGATTAGTTAGATATGAATTAATATTTTTTTACGGATTATCCAACAAAAGATATCGGATTTGGATATACCTATACCCGATCCAATTTTGATCCGAACCGAAATATTTGTATATTTTTTGCATAAATATTAAAGAAATTAAGTGATTATTTTAAGAAATTTAGTTAAAATTTTAATATAATTTTTAAAAATTTAGTTAAATTAAGTTATTCGGATCAGATCAAACTTCAGGTTGTTAACGAATTTGGATTAGGGGTGCAACTTGGGTTGGACAACCTGATTTCAACCCGAGCCCAACCCGAAAAAATTAGGGCTTGGGCAAGGATTTTTAATACTTGGGTTGGGCTCGGGTTAAGACTTTGTGAACCCGAGTTCAACCCGAACCCGACAAATTAAAAAAAAACCAGTGCTAATGCTAGTTTTTCATTTTAAAATTAGCACTGGTTTTTTATTTTTGTATTATCATTATCTGTCTCTCTCATTCTCTTTGTCTCTCTTGTTCTCTTTGCCTCTCTCATTCTCCCAGCTTCTCTCCTTAAAAACTTGGTTGAAGTTATTGGTTGTTAATTTAGGTAAATATTATGTAATATATGTATTAAGTTTAGAACAACAAACTTATTTTTGGGTCTATCCGAATTGAACCTGTAAAGTAACTCGAAATCATCAACTTGAGCCCGCCCGAATTAAACTCGGGCAATACTCGGGTTGAGTTCCCCAACCCGAGGTAGGGTTAGAGTTAGGGTTAGAGTTGAATATTATATACATAGGGTTGAGCTAGAATTGATTGTCTAATCCGCCCGAGTTGCACCCCTAATTTGCATACAAACCACAAAAATATAATCCATCGAATTATCAAATTGAACTTTCAAAGTCAAATTCGGATCAATTAAAATTCAATCCAAACTTGATCCATTGACTGACCGATAAAGCCAAGTTATTAGATATTTAGTAATTAGTCATGACCCATCTAAAATACAATAATTCTATACTCATCAAGATGTTCACCAAATTTTTTATACGAAGTAAATTTGAATAGTTCGATTAGGGAGTCTCACTAATTTTCACTAATGATTGTCAATATGCCAGCTATTTGGTATCTAAAATTTAGTAAAACACTTTGATATGCATAACATTATGAGCTTTTCCCCAAATTCACCATCCCCCAAATCTTTATTCTCAAATTCAATTTGTTTTAAACTTATTCTTCAAACTCAGTCTCTTTTTAAAATGTCATTCCAAATAACACCTTCATGGGTTAAAACGTAAACGTCATTATAAATAACGTTTTCTACTCACCAATTTTTTTTAACGCATGTTATGTTGTTGTTTTTAATTTACATTTTTTAACGTCATTCTCACTGACACCTTTAAAGAGGTCATTTCAAATAACGTTTTAACCATGAAGGCGTTATTTGGAATGATGTTTTTAAAAAAGAGACTGAGTTTAGAAAATAAGTTTAAAACAAGTCGGGTTTAAGAATAAAGATTTGAGAGAGGCTGGGTTTGGAGAAAAACTCATAACATTATATTCTTAAAAAAAGTTTTTGTAAAAGTTGGGGTATTTTGCTGCTCTATACTCGTCACTTGCATCATCCCACCTCTCAATCCTTTGAACTCAATTTGAAAAACAGGTATTTGTTTAAACTCGTTATGTTTGAATCGGAGAATAAATCATACATATTGGACGGTAGACGTATACGAGAATATCATATAAACCCATGTGGGAATGGACTGAAACTCATCCCTATCCCACTAATACACATTTGTTATACATATTATTTTTGTGAGTTTTTATGTTTGATTCATTTGTTATATAATGACATTTCATCCTTTTTTCAAATTTGTTTGTGTAGTTTTATGATATATATATTTTTAATTTTTTTCTTCAAATCATAGAAATTAATAGTTATCGGCGGAAACGATGATCAAGGAGTAAAATTTTCTTCGCTACCGAAAATGAAAGAAGATTTTTAAAGATAACACAAGAGTTGTGTGAAGTTGTTGTCATTTTATATTTTCTTCATTACTTAAAACCGTTTTATCCATGTATCATATGAAATCGTGGTTACGACAACGTATACTTAAGTCGTAGGAAATCACTATCAAATCAATATCAGTCAATTGAATGCGTCTCTAGTAAGACTGAGACTTGGAGCCTTGAAATATGTCCTTTGGCCTTTCCATTTCTCCAATTGTCCTCACGAGCATTACTCTAATGATAATGACTGATGATATTTTTTCTCCAATGAAATAGCTATATAACTCCATCCCTTTAGCAATACCGATTTAGGATTGCAGCATTCTGGTCTGAACAAGCCCTCAAATTAACTGAACAGAACATAGCTTTTGAGGTACATCCAGATTCTATAGTGATCCCTAAAGTATTGATTACTGCCCTGAAACAAAGATAACACATGCTTATTAAAAAAGTTTCCTTTATCATTGCGAGATTAGTGTGCATGAGACAAGATGAAAAGTCCCTGCTAAACAGCACTCCTTTCCACAATAGAAAAGAAAAGAAAAACAGATTCCCAATAAAGATTTTTGTCAACTTTAATTTTCTACCAACGATTACCTGAGGATTTATGACCTAAATATGCTGCTGGATACTGAAAGGTTATGCACTCTGCTTTTACTTTTTGATGGTATTTATTAATGTCTGCCTTTATCACAAGCTAATTACAAAAACTTTTTTTTAGGAGGGGCATAACTTTAGGATAAATGGGTGTGGGCCATATATTGGGTTGACCCACCAAATTTAAATTTATCAAGATAATTCTAACTAGACATAATACAAATTAGAGATCATATACGAGTGTGTCGATATAAATCAAACATGGTAATAAACTAGAGTATATTTCCATCATTGTTAGGAAGTGCACGAATAGATGCCCTTTCTCCTTTTCACCATGTTCAAGGAGTTGCTCACATGTCAATGGAATGAATATCCCTAAACTTCTCACATTGTGAGTGCTAATATCCTAGAATCAAAATGTTTAGTGAATCTTTGTAAACCCTACCTTTCCACTATACCAAAAAAAGGGAAAGAAAATGATTAGGGGTTTACTGTAGGATCCTGAAAAGTTATTTACACTCCTCTTTCTTTTTTATGACATTTATTTTAGAGCGATGATACTTAGACTTACTTTACTGATTGAATGAATTATTGTCATTTGATAGATAGTGAACCCTAATATTTATTGAGACCTGCTAGCTTATTCAAACAGGCATGAATGAGAAATCCTCAGGCACAAAGCCAACCTGCTTGGCTCTCCAATTCAGGACATGACCTTAACACACTAATGCATTTGGGATGCACAACAAACTACTGGGAAATTTTGGTTTGTATCGTGTCAGTTGTTTTTGTGTTTTAAGTTGTATTGTGTCATAATTTGTTTAATTCATATATGACCCATTTATAATTTTGTGTAATCAGGTTTGTGAAGTTTTGCTTTTAAGTGTTGTACATTTTGGAAAATTATACAAATAGTAGTTATATATAACATACGCATTTTGGGGGCTATTTAAAAAAGAATAATTATAATTTTATGAAAAATTGTGAAAAATCTTAACTTAGAATCCACATTGAAAAGTGAGAAAAAAAAGAATTTCTTTATCAATAGACACTTATTACATTTTATTGATTTAATGCTAAGAATGCTAGTATTCATGAGAGCGTACACTAAGAGGATGTGAAGCACTATCCGTGTGCACGTGACGCGACGGAAATTTTGGGCATTTTATGAGTCGACACCATAGACACACACAACACACTAATGGAACCATAGGGAACAAACTCATGGACAGACACATGGGAAATTTTGGCATAAAAGGATGCTGCAAGCAAATACACACACGGTAGGACAATTTGGCATCATAGGAGGGTGCATCCTATCCATGATCAATACATATAGAGCTGTATTTTCTTTCTGCCCACATGGTGTGTGTGTCTTCTTCTTTGCTAATAACTTGCATTTATGAACTTCCAATGTTGGCCTTGGCCAGTTAGCCATTCATGTAGGGCAAACAAAAGCTTCATACATATCCATTTTTTTTTGGGTCATAGAGAATCATTCATATCATACATTCTTTGAATTCAAATCTTTCATATACTAAATTCGAATCTTTCATATGTAGCTAGCTGTCAACTAAATATGTGTATCGGTTAATCTCTTGTTTTATACGACTACTAGGAGACTTGAGTCATCTGCATTCGGACCGAAAAAAATAATTTTACATTACTTTAGTACTTTGGTGATTGAGCTGATTCTTACAATATTATAAAGAATACTTAAAGCTTTACAAAATTGATTGTAATGTCATAACAATTTGTTTATGGGAGGTTGCAATGTTGGTCATGGCCAGATAGCCATATGCTTGTAGGGCAAGCAAAAGGCTCATTCACATCTCGTTTGGCTTTGCCCTCCATGCAAGTTTTCAACACCCAATTATTAGGTCGAGAATTTGGGGGTCAAAAAGCTATATATACTTTTTCATTATGCGTGGGAGTGTTGTGTTCTTTATCATTGCAATGGGAAATATCAAAAGCCATTCACATCTCCAGGGATCAATTGTAGTAGTGCAACTGACTTATTTAAACTTGTACGTACATATTTGAAGGACATCTAGGTGTTATCTTGGATTTCATTAAAAATTTTAGGGACAAACACCTTGTAATTATGAGTCTCTTAATGAATATTATATAATTGTGCATATTTTAGAGGCCCTAAAAGTAGTATCCCTGGAGCCCGATTTTCTACAACACTAGACGTCTTGCACATTACGATTACTCGTGTGAAGAGAGAATTAGGTAGTTGAATAGGGTTAAGAAGGGAGTTGGATGATTGTTTTGAGAAGAAATAAAGGACAATATTACTATAGCATGAATGGAAACAGTTCAAAAGAGTTTAAGATGCCAAGAGTTTTTTTTTTTTTTTTTTTTATGAACACACACAAGAGACACATGCAAATTTTGAACATATTGTACCCAACATTGTACTTCAGTTGTAAAAGTCAACAAGCTCGAGTTCAAACACCCCCTCTAAAAGGACCTAACATTTGATAATTATTTAGTAAGAAAAAAGGGGCATTATGAACATTTTGTGAGTGGACACCAAATTCTCTCTTTATTTATAGTATAAATATTTTTCTTAAGATTTTCGCGAGTTAGCGACTAGGACGGGAGCACTTGCAGAACCCATCATTTAGGTCCCTAGTGGACTACCCCAGTTGATTTAGGCTTTTATGGTCACGTCCCGATAGGATTTCTATGTTGATCGCCTCGTCACAACCCTTTTCTATTAACAAATATAAAAAGGATAACATTGTTGAACATTAGACTCATTAAGCAAACAATAAAAAAAAAGGTGTTAGTTAAAATGGCACCTAACAGAAAGATATGCATTAAGATTACATTATTGTTTTGTCCTTTAATAATGAAACAAGAGATAAAATGCTATCTGATGCGACAATGAAATCACTGTCATGGGCCTAATTTGGGTGGCTTCGGGGAGTCTCAAAGAGGGCACAATTGTCTTACGATATAGAGTTTTGGATTCGAATCCCCTCCACATATAAAATGAAAAAATAAAAATAATTCAATATGAAGTCCTTTCAATAGAAAAGATATGTATTAGAACAAATTAGAGCTTCTATACTTAGCCTTTCCAAATTTATAAACTTAATCCATTTCTATTATTTTTCATTTGTAGTACCAAGTATTCAAATTTTCTGCCTACTCGGGAGAGACAAGTGATAAGTATATCACAACCATTATAAAGAAGTTGATTTTTGAATTTTTGTATTATAATTTAGATTAATTTTTACTTCATATCAAATTTGATTTTTCGGGTCGTTTGTTTAACAAGATAATGGTAAAAAATGCAAGAAATAAATTTAAAAAAAAAAAACTTCATGCATTTGATTAGCATGAAATGAAAAATAATTGAAAAAAATAATTTTTTTCATACTTATATTTTCTCACAATTAACCAACTTTTTTTTTTCCCTAAAAAACACAAGGAAAAGTAAGAAAATTGTGATATCCAATCTAAACTCCCATTTTATCATTACTTACCTTAGAATATTCAATTGGTTATGGATTTGAAAAACTTGGCATTGGTTAGGTTAGCCATAAGATCTGACCCGAAAATCTAGGTTCGAGTCTATTCTTGTCCCATAAATAAGTTAGAAGTCACTTTTTTTTAAAAAATTAAACTTTTAATTATAATACATTTTTTTTCTTTAGATCGATTTAATATAATTAAATGTAATTTAGGCAATTGAAAAAATTTTGTTGTAACTTTTTTTTTCAAACAATAGAATAAAATTTTTGTAAAATTTTCTTGCAAGTTTTTCATGCTAACCAAATATATCTATGAAAATATGTTTTCTCTCATTTTTTTTCTTTCACTTCACTTTCTATTAGTTTCACTTTCCATTATTTTTTTATTCTGAACCAAACGGATACTAAGGAAAGATAAATCGATGTAAGCATATCGACGAGTGAATATCGTTCTACAATGATGTGATCTTATTTGCGAGGCCAATATATAACCTCAATATCTTGTCCCATGCAACTTTTTCTTTTATTCAGATATTTTATGTTTATTTTTCGTTATTATTCCGAGACGATGCAATTAATGTGTCATAAATGTCTTTTGAGTAGATGACAAATAATCACTATCTTTAACCATGCTCTCAATTCCTGTCATACATGGGTGTCTTGTGTATTTTTGTTTTAAACCATATCGATACATGGGTAGAGGGAGTTTCAAACCAAAGACCTCTACATTAGAAGTGAAGTGTTTGTGTATTGAGATGATATATTTTTTCTGAAAAAAGAAATGATCAAAATAAACCCGAGTGCACAAAACAAGTAATAAATATGTAAAACGATGGGTTTTTTTCTTTCATAAATACACACAGATTTTTATTTTAAAATAAATATAAAAATATTATTATATATAAATTTTAAATATATTTTATTCAACATCATATTACAAAGGCAAAAATCCAACCAGACAAACAAGTCGAAGTACAAATCGGGTTAGTGATAGGATTTCTCTACCATGGGTTCCACACATGACAAACCATTTGGTGGTGTTTGAATTGAACCTTTCTTTACGGCAACATGCTTTCTACGGTAGCGGCGAAGAGGAGCGTCTGGTATGCTGTACCATACGCTCCTTACGGGTCCCACCCACTGGCCCCTTTTGCCCGGCCTATTGCCTAGCTTTTTGCCAAGTGCGACCGTCCACTTACCCCTGGAAATTCCAATGTCTTCTGCAGACTCCCAACTCTAGTCCCCATTCCTATCGATTTCCATTCTTGTCGTCCTAAAACAACCAAAAAATGATTTATTTGTAGGGTTTTTAATTGTACCATTAAATATTAAAGATTTTAATTTACACCCTCAATATTATGAATTAGCAATAATATGAACTTGAGTCGAATTTATGTTCACTTTTTCATCATAAATTAAAGTACGTAAAGTGCAACTGCTTTGAATATGAGGAAGAGGTATACCCATCGCTATAAATCTTCATCTGTGATCAATTTGATACTATTTTATGTATTAAAAATAGAATTTCATTAATCAAATAGAGGCTAACTCTATTATATGCAATTCACATGAAGTGTCAACAGTATCTGAATATACATAGAATCTCGTACCCGATACACTTGCAACTCACATTTTTAAATTTATGAAGAAAAAGTATCATTTTCACATAAAGATAAAGCCCGTAATAGAAATTCAATAAAAAAGTTAACATGAAAGGGACTTTTCCCAATTACTTGCAATTCGTGAAATTGGAGTTCCCAAGCAAAAAATGATGCTAACATCATTCAACTATGGATAATGTTCAAATGATTCATCAATTTTCATGCTCACAAACAGAAAGATTCTATGTATTTGGGAAAATAATCATTTTATCCCTTAAAAAATATAGAAATTCTTAATTTATCCTTGAATGATTAATTTTTTCACATTATCCCTGTAAAGAATAAAAATATATACAATTTAGTCAATTATCTTATTTTCATTTAGTTGTTCGTCCGTATTTTGATTTCTAATAGGTTGA
Organism: Ilex paraguariensis; assembly: GCA_963454935.2. Taxonomy (NCBI): domain Eukaryota; kingdom Viridiplantae; phylum Streptophyta; class Magnoliopsida; order Aquifoliales; family Aquifoliaceae; genus Ilex; species Ilex paraguariensis. The sequence goes on from CAUOFW020006536.1 coordinate 194,884, forward strand.
TTTGACACAAAAAGACAAACGACGAAACAGAAATAAGACAACAGACTATATTGTAATGTTTTTTATTTCTTTAAGAGAACAATGCGAAAATTTTAATTATTCAAAAAGTAAATTAAGAATTTTTATATTTTTCAAAGGATAATCAATAGGTGAAGGATTTACAAGATTTATTTAACTTTAACAAGTTTTTAATCTAATGATTTCAATTAAGTCACATCATTAAATCAATAAATTATATCAAATTTTTAAATTTAAATATCATTATTCTTTTGGTTGATGGAGTGGTTCAACCAACAAGAGAATTTTGCTACATTATTCAACCACCTCAGCTTATCCAAAAGGTGAGGGGTACTTCTGTCATTCCATCGAAGTATGGGAGAGGATATGTACTTGAGGCCGACTTATGATTTACAACCCTAAAACATGTACAGATTATTTAGCCGCTAAAATTTCGATTATAACAATTAAATCTTTGAAATATTAACCAAATTTCAATTCAACCATTCCATCCAATCTCGGTAGCATTTCCTAACAAAATATAATACATCACTTTCTATCAAACACATTGGTGTTTCTCTTTTGTTTAGCACTAGTTTTCATTTTATCTTAGAATTAGATTAAACAAAGTAAAATTTTTTAGCTCGTACAAGAGCTTATTTTTGTGGAAAACAAGCATTCTCCCATGGCTAAGTCATGTATTGGTCACCTGAGGCTGTTAGAGCAGAACAAATTAATGAATCATCAGTTCGACTTTGAAAACTTGTTTGTTGCAATTGAAATTTTAAGGATCAAAACGAAACATAACATGATACATACTTTTAAGGGTATAAGTCATAAATTACCCATTCTTGCTTCCGTTAAGAGATAAGAAGCAGAGGTCCCTTTTATCAAATCAACAAGGTTTTGCTGATCAAAATTACTTATCAAGTTGCATCTCAAGTCACAGTTTTTTTTTGTTTTTTTTTTGATAGGACGTCAAAACTTCCTATCAGTGAAGGTCACGGTCAGCGTCAAACACGTACCTCAACCTTATTCAAATATGATATGATGTCAAATCAACACTTCAAATTAAGACAAAAACGCCCACTCTCAACCTAAGCAAACACCAAACTTTGGAATCTCAGCTTGCTGGGATTTCCGCCCCCCCCTTTTCTTCTTTTCTCTGTACCTTCTGAAAATTTCATCTCAAGTTGAAGAAAACCCACGTCAATCTCTAACCGCCCAATGTTTCTGCCTCTAGTTTTCCCTTGAAGATGGTCCAAAGAAAGGTACCCAACAAGCTTGAAATCCAAGCTGATGATTTTCAATCCAAGAAGCTGTTGGTAAACCTCAATACATCTTCTCAGAACCATGATGGCAAGAACAGAGGAGCAGCAGGAGCTGAGTTGAAGAAGAAGAAAATGAAGAAATCAAGATCAACCAAGCTTATTGAAAGCTTGCAATCACCAAGTTTCAAACGGCAAGTACCACAACCCGGAAAACCACCGCCGCCACGGCCGCCTCTGGAGGCTCCGACCACCACAGCAACCCCTCAGAAGCAGTCTCCGACGAAGTCTTCAGACATGACCCCGAACTATATGAAGTCCACAAGCTGTTTTGATGCTAGGAAGGAGCGTTCCCCGGGGAGTTCCCGGAATTCTCCAACTGGGTATGATCGGAAAAGCCCTCGCCGGAAGAATTCAAATTCAAACAACTCAAAAAACAGCTCAGCTTCTGGTCATAAGACGTCTAGTTTGAAACTTGTGAGGACTTTGACAAAGACTCCAAGTTTCAAACCAGCAAGGTCCACCGCCAAGAAATGTTCCCCAGTTGTTCTCTGTGAAAACCTTGATGTTCAGAGAGCAACATGTTCTTCAACCTTGAAAGATTCAAACTTTCCAGATTACCTGAAACTTAATCATGGAGGAACAGAATCAGAAGGAACCTCTGTTATGAAGGTTTGTCCGTACACTTACTGTTCACTTAATGGCCATTATCATACTCCTTTGCCGCCATTAAAGTGCTTCTTGTCAGCAAGGAGGCGTGTGATGAAGACCCAGAAGAGCATAAAGTTGGGTTGTCTATCCCCACGTGAATCAAGGGCCTCTGGAGAGAGAATGAAAGAGATTGATCCATGGCAGGGGATATTTGATGAGAAACCTGCAATTGAGGAGAAAGATTTCAATGTTTCAGTAATCTCTCCGCTGATACAAGAAGAGAATGAAGATTTCTTTGTGGAAATCTATGGTAAAGAAAGGGAAGATAACAATGAAGATGGACATACCATAAATGGGTTTTTTGTTGATGGAGTTAGGGGTTCAGGTGAAGGCTTTGATGAGAGAGGATCAGAAAATGATGATGGGATGGTTGTGGAGAGCTTCTCAGATGAATCCGCTTGTTCTGAAAGTGATTTTGACGACAATCTTGAAGCTTCTGATATGGAGTGGGAGGCAGGGGAATACTCTGTTTCATGTGTTGATGGTGAAGTCGATAATCCTATCCAATCCAACGATGCATCTGATTGGGGAAAAGGTGATTCACTGGAGGTTCGAAATCTTACTTTCCATGATGAACCCACCTTAAAGTTAGATGACATTGTTAGAAGCTGCTTGGGGGAAATTCTGGCTGATGAAATTCACCAAGAATTCTTTGAGGAAGAAAGTAAGTGCTCTGAAGCATTGTTTGTCGACAGAGAATTTGAATCGGATCATGACGAAGTATCTCTTCCTGATGTTGCATTTGAAGAACCAAAGACCAGAGGAGAAAGAAATGGAATATCAGTAATGGATCTTCAACTTGGAGATGATAAAACTGAGTGGATCATTGCCACAGAAGATGAAGCTCTGATTGACCATGACGAGAACGAGTCCATTCAAGATGATGACACAACTGCATTTCTGGGACACCAAGAGCCTAATCACTCTCGAGATTTCTCTGAACCAGATCAGAATGAAACAAATGAGAAAAACAGTGCAAGCCAAAACAACATTGAAGTTCACCATGCTGATGATGATGATAATAATAAAAATAGATTCAGTGAAGAGGTGTTTGTTCGAAACCTTCCTCCCAAATCAGAGGATTCAGAAACGGATCAGAATTGCCTCGAGCAAGAATTTATTTTTATTCATGCTGAAGGAGGAATGGAAGAGAAAGAGCAAGTTGATTCTGCAAAGTGTTCGGTTGGAGTTCAATCTGATTCGTCTCCGGGCTCCTTTGAAGCTGTCCAGGACAGTACTAGTGAGGACAATGATGAAAGGCGGCTTCACGTCATCCCTAAAGATGGTGAATCCATCCAATCTAATGCCGATGAATGCGTTCCAGCTGAATCACAGGATCACTCTTCTGATAAGCAATCCCCTACCAACTATCTTGTGGGAAATCAGAATCACTTGGAGAAAGATCGAGTTGAAGCTGGGAATTTCAAAACATCAAAGACAATGGACTCCGAAGATCAGACTCATTCAGGGATGACTACACTCGGTTCATCTCAAAATAGAGATCAAGATGTTGACCAAATAGAAATGAAACACTACATTAAGCCAGATGAAGAAGAGACACTGTCCGTGTTCGTTGCCCACAATACATCCTGCACAGAAACAAAAAAAGCACAATTCCATCCAAGAAATAATCCCAACAAACTGCCCGAGCCCTGCAAAAACTCGAGAGGAATAGCTAGAGGCAAGAGGCCTATCAAGGATTCGGAGGAACAAAGGGAATTCAATCCACGAGAACCGAATTATCTGCCATTGGAGCCAGACCCCGAAGCAGAAAAGGTTGATCTCAGGCATCAAATGATGGATGAAAGGAAAAATGCAGAGGAATGGATGCTAGATTATGCACTCCGACGAGCAGTCACCAACCTCATTCCTGCTCGAAAGAGAAAAGTGGCATTGCTTGTTGAAGCCTTTGAAACGGTCATCCCAGCACCAAAGTATGAATCCCATCTGAGGCACACTTCTGCTGGTTTTGCCCATGGAAGAACCATTCAAGCTTGCAGCTGATACTACCACCATGGTAAAGACACAACTTACTAAATTTCACAACCCTTTGATTCCGATTATCTCCTTATTATTAATATGAATTAATAGCTCTATTGTGCCCTAATTCTGTTGAAAATTGATTTTACTGTTTAGATACCTATGATATTGTGCCCTAATTCCCCTCTAAATCTAAATTACTTTCCCAAAGAAAAAGAAACGAAATTCCCCTTCAAAATATGCAACCAAACAATTATTCACATTGATGTCATAGAGATTAGATCATTTTTTACTCATTTCAACAGGTGAAGATCAGAGGAAGCAGTTCATGCATATTGAAACTGTTACAAGTTTGTGGAGTAGCAAAAGCTGCTAAGGTGTAGCCATGATCAACATTTCAGAAGCAACCTACAGTTCATCAGAACTGAGTGCTTGTTGTGTTCTTTTCCAGAGTTGCCGAAGACGGGCTTCTCCATAGCTTAATGGGTGAAATGCAAGTTAAGAGCTATCAGTTTAAGTATTTATGCAGTGATTAATAAAAGTGTGATGTTTAGAACCTTCAGTGATCAATCTGTAAGTGTTTGCTGTTGTAGAGGGTACTTTTACCTTCAAATATTTCTAAGTATTTACAGTTAATGGTCAGTGTTATTGTGTGTGTAATTATGGGTCCTGAAGTTTCCACCCCAACCCCAACCCCCAAATCATTAAATGATTATGCATTTCACTAGCTTAAATTAAATAGATTTATGCATTACAAAAGTTATTTAGCATCGTCTTCATGTTAAGCAGACAACTACTACAATGAACACTACTACTATTTGTACCTACATTGCTAGTTTAATTTACCGACCTAATCTATCATTGTCATTGAATTGGTAATGAGTCCAAACCAATATTGGGATCCACTATCAATGTAATGGCAGTGTTGATTAAGTCAACAAATTAAGTGAAAGTAGCATTAACTGTAATGAAAATGAACTGTTACTGTTCACAATGGAATTGCAATTGCAAAATGTAAGAATCACTAAAGCCCAACATTTATACAAAAAATGTAATAACATATGGAGGTTGGCAACTTGCAAAAATATTGGTCTAAAGAAACAATACTGTCAATTGTTGCTTTTGGAGGACACAAATCTTCTTAGTGTTAGTAACGCTTTCAGAGTATTGCCACACAATCTTCTTAAGAGTTAGTAATGCTTGCAGAGTATTGCCCATATTATTGAAATTGTAGAAAAGATCTTTGAAGGTCCAGCATTATGCAAATCCATCACTGATTTATGAATATTCGTGTCAGCTATGCACAATTCAAATAGGAATCCAAAGAAATTACGTTGAATCTGACTTAGTTATTCAATCTCGTGTCTACTCTTGCATTATAGTTGCTCTATGGAAACTAACAGTGTTGAGCCAAAAAAAAAAAAAAGCAAATAGATCACAGTGCAAATCTCATATAGTAGATATACCCCTATGCTAAAGCTTGGGGTGGATGACAGATTACAATATTTTTATTCAAAGAATATCTTAACCAATACAAGTATTAGCATCAGATTTGAAGTTGATTTAAAAAGCAAAAAGAAAATAACTCATAAATGTACCTGTTATTATTATAGGCCCTATGCTTTAATATATGATAACATCTATTGATTGAGATTTGCACCCTGATCTTTTTGCTTCTTTGTTGCGCAACATCGCGTAGTTAATTTCCATAGCCAGACCATGACCAAAAATAATGTAACACAAACAATAGTAGATGCCAGGTTGAACAACTGATGCAAAATTCAACCTAAAATCTTTTGATTCTTCTTTGATTTGGGCATTGTTAAAATAAATATTCATACACCTTCTAGGCCATTATAGATTGTCTCTACAAACTTGACCCAACCATGAATTCCTTGAATACGTTACCCACTCTGAGAAGCCTGTGCCCTCGGAATGCAGAAGTTACAACACTGTTCAGCTAGACCAAGATTTTCGCAATTTACCAACCTCCATGGGTTATTGCTGGCAAATATTAATGCATGTAATAATACAAACTTACTACACAATCATTGAACAAATAATAAACACCTCTTAAGAAGTAATGGTCCAATCACTTCTTCTAGAGAATACCTAGATTCTTGAGGTTCCTTCTCTTTGCTCCAATTTAGTAGCATATTCTTCCTCAACAAAGATGAATATGTATGTATGAAAGCACCTACTGGTGAGTCTCTGAATGCACTTTGATTGCAGGTGATTCAAGGATAATTGATTGAAGCTCTTCGTAGTAATTTTTCAAAAGAAAGCCATTCGGACTATGATCAGGCAGATCCGCTGTGCGAGAACTGGACTCAGCATCATTTCTCCGTTCAACTGGTTTGTTTGTTAAGTCATCATTGAACAACTTCAGTGCATCAGTCGTTGGAAGAGAATGCACCACTTCATACAAGCTTTGGAACTTGTTTCTCTTTGCCGGTGTTTCAACCAACCTTTCCCTTAATCCATCCGGAACGCAAGCTAGAGCACTTTGCCAAGGAAACAAAAGAAAGGGATACTAAAATATTAGGGCCAGACAAAAAAAGTAAACCATGTTCACAAGAAGGCTAAATAAACTCAAATATCTAGCATACCTAGTAATGCCTCTGACGAGACCCCAGTTAAACCCAACAGAGACAGATTCCCTAAAGCCAATATTAAACCCCTCTTGTGCAGAAGTTTCTTTGCCCGCCATGAGACCATCACGATATCCAATCTAATAGTGCATTAAACATGACACTACGTTAGCTGAAAAAATAGTACATAAACTCATCTCTCTTTGTCTCTCTTTCTATATATCGATGGTACAACAAGCAATGAACTACAACTCCAAGTTGTGCAGATACCGTATGGAATTGGTAGCGCCTCCTATGCCACTCCCTGTCCAAATCAGACGTATGATCCAATTCCTTAATAGAACCATTCCATGAAGATCCATCTTCCAGCCACAAGTCATCCTCGTGATAATCTGAAATTAAACAATAGATTAAGCATCACCATTTAGACATACCAAGGTAGAAAGGTTCTAAAAAAGAGGTACACAGCTAAAATTAATTATAATGATGTTTTAATACTAGATTTCATATGTACAATATTGCAAAAAGTGCAAAAGTGAACATAAAATGTCAATTCCCTTTGATAGATACCATTAAAAATATCTAATGCAGTTAGATGGAGAAAGAGGATTAAGGAGAATTAAACCATTACAACTTAACCAGACAAGAATTCAAAGCCATAAAATTCAACAATCAGGGGTCGACCCAGAAATACAAAACCTTAAGGAGTCTAATAAACATAACAGAATTTCAGAATGCAAGTGGCCTTTAGAATAGAGGGTATTACGTATTCTTTTTAGGTTAATATTATGACGAATTATCCCTTAATTGTGCTTACAATGAATGGCAAAGATAGTGGGGCCATCTAATAGGTGACCATTTTGCATGGTTGGGAAGTGGAGTAAGCCACAGATCAATGATAGCATCTTGTCCCTTTCCTGCTGTGCTATGGAATATAAGTACAGAGGAAGAACATACTTCACGGCCCGACAACCAACCTAAATCTTATGAGTGAAGGACTCACGTTCCTTGCAACTAGCGACTGCTTGTTTAACTCTTTTCTTCTATTTAAGCCATATAATCTGCAGAGGGTTCCACCAACATTTGGATGTTTCCATCCTAACATGAAGATGTTCATCACTAGCTAACACTCATCACTAACAGGTTACGGCAACTAACCACACACCGAATCATAATTTTCTCAAAAGGAGGGTGACAACCGACAACAAAAAAAGTACCTACTCCTTACATCAAACAAAGAATTTGTAATAACGGGTCATTACCCAATTCGATCCCAGATTCCCAGTTAATTGAGGTGCGGGAGGGATGGACTCAGCATAGATCTACCTTTCATATTCTTTGCACTATGGAACAGCCCTCATTTTCAGGCAGGTACCAATACTTTTGTGTCAGCATCTAGATATGGTCTCTTCAATACCCTTGGTTTCACCAACAAAGAACCTAAAATGTGCAATCAAATACCCGTGCCGCATTGTGTATTGCATACCCTGCCTACTGTAGAAAATAGTTTAGCCATGGAACTCATACCTTGTGAATCACTCTGCTTGCTGTTAGCAGTTGACATTGGACCCAATGCAAGTTTCGATAGCTGCAAGGTATCTGAGTATAGCTCATCAGCCAGACTGCGCTCCATCTGTGAGTGCACAGCAAATACAAACAAAAGTCGACAATCAATGACGCAAATTGTAAATGAAACTGAATACAGAAGCAAGTAAAATAAAATGAAACCCAAAAGGACTATTCAAGGACTTTACAAGATAAAAAAAATTGAAGAATTAGTAGGATCGTTTGACTTTAAACTCTAGAGGACACTAGAGAAAAATTGAAGAAATTTAGAAGAGAAGTTGCTAGATGTAGAGGAAACTTAGTGAGAGGACACACACCAACGGGGAGTATGCAGGGAGAGCAGGGGATGTGGTTTCTTTGCAGTCTAATTGAGATTGAGATGGAAAGTAGACATAGCAGGCTGCTGGGCTTCGTGGGATCCACAACTTCCCACATTCTATTGTTTACAATTATAATTTTTTGCCCATAACTTAAAAATACACATGGGCCTGTCTTGTACATTTAAATCAAATAAACACATCAGGGGAGTGCAGGGATTTGTCTCTGGTTAGTATCTTCCTTTCTCAGCCGCTCCACTAAATCAAGATTCCCTTTTCCTACCTGATCTCTCTGTCTCACACACATTTGACCACATATCCAATTGTCTCTTCTTAATCTTTTTCCCTCACTCCCTCTTCTTCACATCTTTCAAAAGCAGAAAACAAAACACACTAGTTAAGGAGTTTCAAAATATACTAAAAACTCTCTAATTAATGGGGAAACTTTGCACACCTATATGACTGCCCATAGTTTTTATTCCCTTATATTCCCATAGTTTTTATTCCCTTATATTTAAGCTCACAACTACAATTTCATTTCCAATGGCGCCACGGCAAAATCGACTTGGAATAAAGGGGCCCAATTCCAATTCTGAATCCTATTTTCACCCCAGCTCCATGATGCAATCAAGGCCTTAGAGAAATCCCCATCTTTTGGGCCATCAACGCTAGAGAAAAAGATCAGACAATTTCAATTGACTCAATTCCAATCAAGTAATTCTCGTGTAAATTGATGTAAAAAGTGAAGGAAAACCCCAACAAAAAAATAGCTTGCAGCATTTTGCACAAGAATGTGAGATATGCAAAAAAGTGGGCATCATTCATACAAGGTATGACCTCAAAAAAAAAAAAAAAAAAAAAGTACTGCAAGGGCTGTGCTGCAACAAAAACGTCAGACATGGGAATTTTGTAAGTGAAGAAACCAAAACCTAAAACTAATCAATCCTGAATGTGATTTTAGCATTTACTAACACCTAATTAGGAAACATAACGTGGATGCAAATTACTAGATTCAAAAGGGTAGGGAGGGATAGACACAAAGTTTTCTGCAAGATTGTCGCAGTAGATCAGAGGATGGGAAATTAAGACTGAATATTCCAGATTCACGCTGTTATAGTCTTTCATGCTAGGCATTTTGTAAAGCTTCAATTCCATACCAATAAAATTTCAAATTGTTAATGACAAAAATATGCCTAAATCAATAGAGAGAGAGAGAGAGAGAGAGAGAGAGCCTGGAAGATCGTGGAGTTGGTGAAGGCTGAAGAGGGAAGTTGTCAAATTGATTTTTTTGCTCATGTATGCTCAGTTGGTCCCTGAGTTCAATTCAGGCCTCTGCTGTCTGAGTTCGAGTGACGTTCGTCGTCTACTGGAGAGAGAGAGAGAAGAACAGGGCACAGTGGGAAAGGGGTTATTTATTTATTTATTGGGGGTAAATGAAAGGGGTTACTGTAAGAGAAGCGTATTAACCAATAATATTATAATCGGACCGGACATTAAACCAACAGACGAATTAAATTGGTAATAATTTATTGATTTAACCGTTGATCAATTAAACAAATTAGTTATATAATAAAAAATTATAAAATATAATAATTTAACTAATATATACGTACTAGTAATTTCTCGTATCTGAAGGCATAATATTACTCATAAATTAGTTATAAATATTTGACAATACATAAATGTAAAATAAAATACAACATTATAGTAAATGATGAACAAAATGAGTCCGCTAATATTTTTTATAATATCAACCTACATGTATAACATATATTTCCACATTAAATTATTATACCACGAAAATTATATTATAACTACTGAAACATAATAATTCAAACATCTGAAAAAAATATATTAGTTGACTATATTCAATGTTTTGTTTTTGATTCAAAATCCACGATTTTAACATTTATAATCAACTTTATCTAAATAATAACAGAATTGATAACTAATAGAATGAAATTAAAAGGAAAATTTTCAACAATACCCCCTCTAGTTTATCATATATTCAAAGATATCTCTTCTAATTTCTGAATCTTCAATGACACCCATTCTAGTTTAATTTAAACATCACTAACACCCCGTACCATTAAACTATTATTTCTAACAAAATAAATTCATCTAAAATATCAAAAATGCCCCTACATAACATAAAGTAATTTTTTTACATAAAATTTTATTAAAATTCGAGCTGTTAAAATTTTTAAAAAAATCATAAATAACAATTTTAGTAAATAATTTGTTATTTACTAATTCGTAAATTTTTAAAAAAAAATCAAGCCAATTAAATTTTTGTTTTACATATTAAAATTTGAGTTAATTTGAACTCTACCCGAGTTATTAGCGCCGATTAAAATTCTCTTTCGAGTCAATTAAAATTTATACTTTTTTACTTATTAAAATTCGTGTCAATTAAAATTATATTTATTAAAATTTAAGTCAATTAAAATTCATATATTTTTATATATTAAAATTTGGGCTGATTAAAATTCAATATGAATTAATTAAAATTTGATTTGAGTCGATTAAAAATAATTTTTTATTGGCTCAAACAAAATTTTAATTAGCTTAAATTCTAATACATAAAAAAATATAATTTTTAATTGGCACAAATTTTAATATGTAAAAAAATAAATTTTAATTAACTTGAATCGAATTTTAATCGGTTCGAATTTAATTACGTAAAACAAATTAGAAAACAAATGGGGTTTCATTGAAAATATACTTATCTAGAGGGGGTCTCATTGAATATATGTTTATCTAGAGGGGGTGTGTATGATGTTTGTCCTCAAATATATTATGGGCAATTTAGTAAAATTGCATTCTACTTAATATTTTTAATCTGACAGGGGTGTCATTGAAGATTCATAAACTAGAGGGGTGTTTTTGAAGATATGATAAATTAAAGGGGGTATGGTTGAAATTTTTTCAAATTAAATCAATATTCCCACAAATAAACTAAGTCTTCAAATGTAGTCAAATGACCAAATATAACTATCAGAAATTCAACCGACTTCCAAAAGATACGACCTGATTATTGAATTTGTATGATTCAAGTTTATAGTAGTGTTTTTAATTTTATATCATTATTTTCGGTTATTTATATTCTTATTATATTTTCTTAAATTAAATGTTATTTAGTATTGAATTATTTAGTAAATATTGTTACTTCGTGTTGTTCACTAAATATTAAATTTGTATGATTCTTTTTTATAGTATTGCTTATAATTTTGTATCATTTCTCTCGCTTATAATTTTGTATCATTTTTCTCAGATATTTAGATTTGGATTATTTAGTAAATATTGTTGTTTTGTGTTGTTCACTAAATATTGAATTTGTATGATTCGTGCTTGTATATGAATTTAATCTTGTATATTTTGCTGAAGCACCTCGCAAACGAAATTTAAAGACAAACCATCATGCTTTTGCTGCTGTGGTCGAGGCTAGTCATGCCTCCACTAGTAATTCTGAGAAAGCTTCCTCTTTCATTGCTATTTCTGGGAATGTGGGTAAGGCTCTTCATGTCTCTGTTAGTCATAGTGAATGGATAATTGATTCAAGTGCCACAAATCACATGACTTTTGACAATAATCATATTCAATCCATAAAATCCTCAGACCAACATATAGTATCCACAGGCGATGGTAACCCCTTTCTCGTATTAGGAGAAGGTTCAATTTGTCTTACAAAAAATTTGAATTTAGATTCAATTCTGATTGTCCATTCCCTTAATCATAACTTATTGTATGTTGCTCAAATAACCCGCACTTTAAATTGTGTTGTGATTTTTTGGCCTAACCTTTGTGTCTTTAAGGACATTTGGACTCAAAAGACAATTGGTTATGGTACTAGGAAAGGGAAACTCTACTATCTGGATCTAATGCCGGCAAGCTCAAATCAGTTGGCTCAAATTTTTTTAGCTAATACACCTGATAAACATCAGAGTTCAAAAATTTGGTTGTGGCATAGGCGTTTAGGCCATGCATCTTTTGGATATTTACAAAAATTGTTTCCACACCTTTTTTCGCAATTGACTGTTTTAGATTTTAAGTGTGACATTTGTGAACTGGCTAAAAGCCACCATGTTCCATTTCCTATTAGTATGAATAAAAGTCTTGTTCCTTTTATGGTTATTCACTCTGATGTATGGGGGCTACAAATACTTCTTTGAATGGAGCACATTGGTTTGTTTTATTTATTAATGATCACACTCGTATGACTTGGATTTTCTTGATGAAATCAAAGAGTGAAGTGAGTTTTGTGTTTCAACAATTTCACAAAATGATAGCAATCAATATCAATCTAACATTCAAGTCATCTGTATTGATAATGGAGGCGAGTTTATCAATCAAGACTTGAAACAGTTGCTGAATTTACATGGCGTTGTTCATCATACTACTTGCCCTTCCACCCCTCAACAAAACGGGGTAGCCGAACGAAAAAATCATCACCTTCTTGAGGTGGTTCGTGCTTCCTTGTTTGGAGCTCACATGCCCACCAATTATTGGGATGAAGCTGTCACTGCTGCAGCGTACCTTATCAACTGTGTACCTTCTAGTTCCTTACAATTTCATACTTCCTTTGATCTCCTTCATCAAACTATAAGTGCTCCTACCACACCAAATTTGTCCCCTAAAGTTTTTGGATGTGTAGCCTTTGTGCATCTTCACAAAGGCTTGAGAACTTAGTTGGAAACTCGGGCACTTCGATGTGTATTTGTTGGCTATGCCTTGCAAAAAAATGGCTATCGGTGTTATCAGCCCCCTTCTCAAAAGCTTTATGTTACCCTTGATGTGGTCTTTCATGAAAATAATATGTATTATTCTGAGTCTTCACTTCAGGGGGAGAATAGAGATGAAGTGCAGACTTTACGTCATCCTTTCGACAACTTGGATTTTATAAGAGGTGATAACTTGGAAACTAGTGGTGAATGTCCAAGTGATGGTAACACCATGGATAACAGGGAGGAATGTCCAGGTGAATGTCCAAGTGATGGTAACACCATGGATAACAGGGGAGGAGTGTCCAAGTGAGACTGGTGATGGTCCAGAATTTTTTGGGGATGAGAATCAGGGGCAGATAGAAGTTTAGAATCAAATGGAAGTGTCGTCAGTCTCTCACGATGTATCAGCTAACCAATTGTCTTCTCCAATCGATTCCATGCTTGAGTCTCATGAAAATTTTGAATCTGAACCTCACCTAAAAGTGTTACCCAATCGAGTCACAAGAGGGAAACCCAAAGTTAGCTATGAACTTGTCATCAACTCCAAATCTAAATATCCCATAAATAACTATGTATCCTACCATAGATTGTTAAAGGAAAGTATGACATTTGTGAACCAATTATCTGTTGTATCTATTTCTAACAATGTGTAGAAAGCCTTGAAAGATCCCAGATGGAGGGAGTCAATGAATGAAGAAATGAAGGCCCTTAAAAAGAACTCAATGTGGGAAGTTGTTGACTTGCCTGAAAAAAAGATACATGTTGGTTGTAGGTGGGTCTTCACCATTAAATACAAAGTCGACAGAACTATTGAACGGTGCAAAGCAATACTTATCGCCAAGGGATACACTCAAACATATGGAATTGATTATATGGAGACATTCGCACAAGTGACCAAAATTAACATTGTTCGTATTCTATTATCTCTGGCAGTGAATCTTGATTGGCCTTTACACCAGTTTGATGTAATGAATGCATTTTTGCATGGAAATCTCCAAGAAGAAGTGTATATAGAGTTGCCCCCTAGCTGTAATCTACAGATTGAAGGTAATAAACAGGTCTGTAGGTTGAGAAAATCCCTATATGGTTTGAAGCAATCTCCTAGAGTATGGTTTGGAAAGTTCACAAGTTTTATGAAGTCTATTGATTACAAGCAAAGTAACTCAAATCACACTCTATTCTTAAAGCATAATGAAGAACAAATCACAGCTCTTATTGTGTACGTCGATGATATGATAATGACTAGAAATGATCTTGAAGAAAGGGAAACACTATAGGAGCATATTGCCCGTGAGTTTGAGATGAAGGACCTTGGTGAATAGAAGTATTTCCTCGGAATTGAAGTGTCAAGATCGAAGAAAGATATTTTTCTGTCACAAAGAAAATATGCCTTAGACTAATTAAATGAAACTGGTATGATAGTATGTAGTCCAGCTAGGACTCCTATGGAAGAAAATTTGAAACTATGTGTGCATTCAAATCACGTTCCTGCTAACAAAGAACGCTATCAGAGACTAGTTGGAAGAATAATGTATCTTGCACATTGTAATGCCCCAAAAATCACCCTGGAATACATTACCTTCTAAAACCATTCATACCATGAGAATAACTAATAAAATTCATAAATAACTGAGGGTCCTTAATTTAATAACATTCAAGCAGAGTCTCTTTTGTTCGGGGAGCTCTACCCAAAACAAAACTTGTGCAATTATACTACATTGACCACACCGGATCCATTTATCCATAAAATATTTACAACATTTTCCAAAAGAATAAGCCCAAACCAGGGCTACTACATTAAAAGAATTACATTTGAACTTAGCAGCAGAATAAACAAAATACTAGACTTTATATGATTGTACATAATCGTTCCTAGTCTAGCACAAAAATAAATGACATCTCTAGATGTCCCACTCGGGATCCAAGTACCTCTCTATTAAAGCTTCTCCATGGCCCGGCTCGTTAGCACCGAGCTCCTCATCTGACCCATAATCTGTAAAATGTTTAACTGTAGGGGGTGAGCACGAAGTTCTGTAAAAAAATTCTCTCAAACTCGAACAAGGTTTAGAAAACAGATAAAAATCGGTCGGTCTCATTTCGTAAATAACATATATCAATTTTTAAGGAAAAACAGGACATTTTAAATAGATCCCCAGTTTAAACCGTAACAATAATCAAGTGAAAGGATAAAGTAAATTTCACAACAATATACCATTTTCAAATTTAAGTCATTTAGGAAGGGCGTCTTCCGATGCATTGTCTCATACCAATGCACTAGCAAGAACATCCAACCTATCATCCCATGTATTTTGGTTCATCTCCTTATCCTGTATGTTGATTGCTTCTCATGAATTTACCCAACGATTATACCTAGTCCACCAATTACAATCACGATCACAATCACAAGCACTTTAGGAAAGGGCGTCTACCATCCCAATGGTAGTTATGAGTCTCTTCCCAGGAAAAATATATCATTCCTTGTTCGAACTCCAGTGAACGATAGTGGTCATATTACCAGATGACAACCCACTACAAGTATTAGGAAACCATCTCATCCCCACTAGGATAGACTAACCTCTAATACTCTATGACATCTCTCGATGGCAAGTCAAGTCCATCACAACCACCATACAAATGAGGAAACCAAAATATTCTCAATTCACCAACAATTTCAAATAAATACAAAATCCATAATTTCTCATTTTTACAAGCATATCTCAAAATCCTCAAATTTATCATGTAATAATTCCAATAACCAATTAAGGAAAAATACAATAGATCACAACAACATTATTTATTACTCAACACAAAGCACTAAAGTTTTAGAAATCAAGAACAAATGAGTATTGAGAGAAAAATTCACCTCTCATGAGAACAAGGGTTTTCAAAATAAGAAATAGAGGTTTCATGACAATTCAATCATAGCCTTGTTTTAAACATGACAATATTTGCAAGAATATCAAACATCAAAGATTTACTGACACATATCTAAGATTTAGAGTCAAACATATATATATATATATAGCCCTAGTCTCAATGAACAAGAGTGAGAGAAACCCCTACCTTGAATCAAATTTTCAAGCCAAAAATCCAAGCTCTACAGACCTTCTTTCTTCCTTTCCTCCTTTCCTCTATCTTCTCCTAGGGTGCTAAGAGATTTGGGGTGAAAGTGGAATGAAAGAAATAGAAGCAAATGGACTGAAATATGTGTTTTAAACACAGCAGTCCTGACGGTTACTGTTCACAAGCTAAAAATTTGGGTTTTCTCTAAAATTACGGTTTTACCACTAAAAATCTCCAATTTAATTCATATGACTACCCTAAGGTTTTTCGACATTTCAGATTCATTTTTGATGTTATTTTAACCTAAAAATATTTATTTTTATGATTTATTTCAAAACTAAAATAAATTTACACTTGAAACATTAAAATTATTATTTTATTCCTTCATAGTATTTATTCTTATGGTTTCAATATATATGGTTTATTCTTACATCATTACATATATAAGAATCACTAAACAAGTACATTACTATATTAAAATAAACATGTGGGGGTTTACACCTTCAAAGTCTTAGAAGAAAGTACAACACTTTACTATCCAAGAAATACCACAGTGCAGATTTTTAATCAACTTCGGAGAATAAACTGATTTGATTCAGATATTTTTAGTATGTGTGACCTATATGGTTGGAAAGATATACGAGTTAGGGTTCTAATAAAAATAACGGTGCACAATTTGGACTTTCCAACAAAGAGTTATGATCAAATTGGTGAAAGGTAGTCTGTTGGACTGTTTGGTTCTTCTATACTTGTCTAACTCGAGTTTGGGTATCTTTTGTCACAAATTCTATCTCGTACCCATCTCCAATATATATAGTATGACTTGTATAAAGATCCATGTCTAGCATTATTCATTAACTAAAACCAAATTATCATCCGTCTCCTAGAATCATTTATAACAACATGATGTAGAACTAGTATATCCATCAATATTTTTCTTCAATTCCTCTAAGCTAGCTAATTGATGAGAATGCAAAAATGTCATATTTTTTTCCCTTTTAATAATTAGCCTTTTATACTTATTTGGAGCCTAAATATACTTATTATTCTTATATTTTTATTTAGGATGTAAATGGAGACGTTAAATGCAAAACAAAACTAATTGAACGATTGTTGATAGTTTAGACATGTGGGGATTTACACACATACTTCGGCTTGATTTAGCTTATGCGCTGAGTGTGGTTAGTCAATTCATGCACTCCCTAAGCGAAGAACATATGAATGCTATCATCTGTATCTTACGCTACTTGAAGTCATCTCCAAGAAAGGTAATTTTATTCATAAAAGGAGACAATTTGGATATTAACGGCTATACAGATGCAAATTGGGATAGGTCAATTCAAGATAGATGTCCTACATCTGGCTATTTCACATTTGTAGGAGGAAATTTGGTTACTTGGAAAAGTAAAAAACAGGAGTTAGTTGCAAGATTTAGTGCTGAAGTCGAATACAGCGGAATGGCTAAGGCAATATGCGAATTATTGTGGATCAGAAATCTGATGCAAAATTTTCATATTAAGCAAGTCAGCCCTATGAAGTTATATTGTGATAACAAGGCAGCGTGTGATATTGCACATAATCCTGTCCAACATGATCAAACCAAACATGTTGAGGTTGATAGGCATTTTATCGAGGAGAAACTGGAAGAAAAATTGATTGAAGTTCCTCATGTTCGATCTCAAGACCAACTTGCTGATGTGCTAACCAAGGCAGTGTCAAACCAAGCATTTAATGACTGTCTCGACAAACTAGCCATGAACAACATCTACGCACCAACTTGAGGGGGAGTGTTGACAATTAGGAGTAATTATCTCCAAGTTGGTTCTCCAATATTCTAGCCCCTAATTTGTCTCTACTACTAGCTGTATAGATAGACTAAAATTACTAGAATCCCTGTAAATATGTGATTGTATCTTGATAGCTATAGTTTCCTTACAGTTAGTCAATCAGTCCTAAACTATAGGATCTAAAGTTGTGTACAGTGGCTAGTAATAGAAAAAAGATCATAGGAGTATTCTCCTCACAAACTCCGTATTTTTGACTATATCAAATTCTTTCCTACCCCGAATTCTCTCCACAATGTATTTTAACTCCGAAATACTTCCAAACTTCTAATATATCTCATATTAGCTCTTTCAATGTTTCTCGACTTTCTGAATTTACTGGTAACCTTATTTTTACCATTAAAAAATTATCTAACCACCCTTCTCAAACTTAAACACCTTCAAAACTAAATTTGACTCAAAAATTAATACTCGCGAAACTCAAACTAAATGATCAATCTATCAATAATAGTTTAAAGTTTCTAATATCTCTTTATTCATCTTGGGAGAAATTTTAAGATGATATTATTTTTATTTAATTATATTACAAAGTCTTACAATATGACTAAGAAAAAAATAAACAAAATGAAGTAAATATGGACTTTAAATTTTTATTATTACCCCATTGCTTGATATTGGTGTATATTTTATATGCACGTTTCCTCCACTTATTCATTAATAATCTAATATTCTCTCTCTGTCTCTTTCCATACATGCAAAAGTGAGGCCTATAATAAATTGTGAGTTGTTAAAAACAATGACGTTTGCCAACTGTACCTCATTATTGACACATAAAATACCAAATACGATTAGTGAATCTCATTATTTTTTAATAAATTCTTGTCTCGCCGTGCACATCGTTGCAAAATGTTGTTATTGCCAACAAAACTTGATCTCAAAATGTTGCTTTTCCATCTTTCTTTTTTGAAGCAGTGACGAAACTATAAGGGCCTCGTTTTTTGGACAAAAACCCTTATATAAATATTATATTTGTAAAATTATTTAATTTAATGATCTTTTAAAAATATCACAATTATTGTTTTTAGGGACAAAGACATAACAGAAAGTCCCAAAAGGTTAGGTAGTCACTGATTGAAGTCGGTGTTATATGTATGACTTTGTACTTTGTTGGAGGTCCTCTTGAGAAAATGCATCTATTTATTTTTTAAAATAATCAAATAATCTTTTTAACTAAGCCAAAACAATGGGTTGTTTGTGTAGTGGAGCATGTATTGAGTTATAATTTTTAGAATATTTGATGAATTTGCATTGAAATTGTTGACAATTTAATAAAACTAAATTGGCATTTAGTGGTACACAAATGATTCGTTGATAAAATCAAGTTGAAATTATTTATTATCATTATTTGATCAGTATTTATAATTAATTGGACAAAATTGAATTAATTCTATCAATTGAATTGGTAATAGATAATATCGTAATAAAGTTAATTTTTATAAGTTTTACATCATTAAAAAATTTAACATTAACAATCTTATAAAATAATCTCACCAAATATAACTGTGGTCCTCTTAATTTTATATCCTAATTCCTATGGAGAGTGGTCAGAATACCTTTGTGGAAGAACCAAAACTTCTACAAAATTAATTAGAGAAGAGTTGACAATGAACTTACAATTTGTAACGCACAAACATCAATTCAAACACACCTCGTTGGTGGGTAGCCCAATTTTGATGGTTTTCAATAATGTACTCTCTCTCTCTCTCAAGTCCTCTACACTCACCTCTCTCCTATAAATCTTTTTTTTTTTTTTTAAATTTGGGGAGGGGGAAGGGGAAGGGGGAGGGGGAGGGGGTTCTCTCCTATAAATCAGAATCTGTATCTTCGCTCTAAGAAATGAACTGTCTCTCCCTGTCTCTCTCTCTCTCTCTCTGACAAAAAAATGGGTATGGGAATTGAGATCTCTGGCTTGATAAGTCTTGTTGGTATGTCTGTGATTTTTGCATGTCTCAGCTTAGCTAAAGCTAGAAATGTTGGTATGAAAAGTCAAACAAACCAAAAAAGTTGCAATATGTTCCAAGGGAGTTGGGTTTATGATGATTCATATCCACTTTATGATTCATCCACCTGTTCATACATTGGCACACAATTTGACTGTTTGAAGTATGGTCGTCCGGATCATCACTCCCTTAAGTATAGATGGCAGCCTAGCAAATGTGACTTGCCAAGGTACATCTCTCTCTCTCTCTCTCTCTCTCTCTCTCTCTCTCTCTCTGACATTAATACTAAGATACTTTTCAATCCATATAATCTACAGCATATTAGTTATTGACAAAATAACCGGCCGGTGAATATATCGAAACATAACATTTTCGATTCGCATCGTAGAATGTTGTGTGATTTTTGTAAACTTGACTTTTAAAGCATGTATAATAAATGTTAAAAGTTCACACTTACATATCAGTCAGATTTCACCAATGTAGGATCTGGATCACCAAAATCTATAATCTTAAGTTCAAATTTGCTCGGTTGGGTCCCCACTCCAACCCATTTTTTTAACACTAAAAGAAAAGTTAAACATTCTTGAATAATGCTATGTGATCTTAAGACAAGTCTATAATCTTAAGTTCAGATATATTTTTGAATAATGCTATGTGAATATAAAAATTTAACTTAATTTGCTGACATAATGATATGGGTTCATAGAAATCATTGGATCAACATTACATTCTAATGTTTAATAGGATCTACAATCAATCCAAAAGTCACAAAAAACTAGGTCAATACTTTGTTTTTAGGAACTACTTTTCATTTAAAACCTACAAGATAATTATATACATCTTATTTGAGTAGAAGACATAAATAACCAACAATAATTCAAAAATGATGAAATCTCCTAAATCTCGCATAACAGAATCAATAATTTCTTGTTTTTTTTTCTTGATCAATGTTGGCGTTGAGAATTGCCCCACCCTAATTACATTATAGATTTATTAAATTTTTTTGTCAAAAAATTTGATTAAAGTTCAATCCTATTATTTGTATTATAATAATATGATATTAAATATGACATATATTTGACTAAGGGTGTTCGTGGGCTAGGTTATCCATGGGTCCCATCATCTGGCCCGAAAAAATAAATTGAAAATCTGATAGGTCTGATAGTTAGTCCGCTCGAGCCCAATATTCTTAAATAGAGGGTTTGAGTTTGCCCCCAAACCCATTACCAACCCAATAACCCGTTAAAACCTGGCCCAAGAGCCCACCCTTCCACCATGCTTTTGAAAAAAAGTTATACTTTTAAACCATTAAATTTGAAATTTTGAAATAAGTTTCCTAATGTCGGAATTTGAAGTTTAAAAATTTAGATACTATAAATAATGTATTATTTTTATTTTCACATATTAAACATACAAGTTTTAAATGGTAGAGTAATGCAAATGATAGATAAGTATGTAGGTGTCAACCTAGTTGGGATATATTCATTCTATTTGATTTAGTTCATCCCCTAATCAAAAATAAAATTATTCATTATTTTATTTTTATTTATTTTAACTCTACTTTTCATTCAAAAATATAAATTACATAAATATTATGTTATAAAAATATTCATTATTTTTAAATGAATTTGTATATAAAAAAGCCCGTAATCAAGCCCATCTTAAAAGCCTGCCCAATAGACTCTCGGGTTGGGTTACCGGTAGTCTAACCCTATCCGAAACCCTGCTGATAATTTCATTTGGGTGAGAGTTTGAGCCTACATTACCCAGACCTGCTTCAAAAAAAATTTCGCTAGCTTAGCCCATCCCGGCCATGGACACCCCTATATTTGACCATAAAATATAATCCGACAACTGCATGTATATAATAATAGAATATAGATTGAACTTTATTTCTTCATATAAATATAAACATAGATATATAAAAAGTCAAATAAGTGAGAAAATAAAAATTGGAAGAAAATAATAAAGAATTTAGAAGTCAGAAATTGTTAATAAAAGGGTCAAGTCAAATAGGTATACGAAATAATAATTGGATGAAAGTAATATGTGGGCTATAACAATAATTCGGGATAAAATAAAAAAATTAATAGACGTTGACATTTATAAATAATATAAATATAGATACATATAGATAGATAGCTATAGATATAGATATACTAGTACAAAATTAAGATTTTGTTCATTATTTACTAATGAGAATGACAAAAATTTTAAATATTATTATTATTTCCAATGAAGAGAAAAATTCCTATCGATTAGATATAAGCACACCACAATTTCTTTGGGGAAAATTGAACACCTTCTATACTTTGTTTTTAGATGACATAAAATGGGATTAATTTTAAGGAAAGGGGTTATAAAATTGCTTTAACTGATCATATCAATTATTTCAGACTTGTAGTTCATGTACAAGATTACTCGTATGAGTGATATGAAAAAGAATAAAATAGGGAGTTAATGAAAGAGAGAGATATGTGAGTGAGAAGAGATGTGGAAATTATGGGTGGTTAAAACAATGGTTAAATGTAGTTAAGTAAAGTTAAAAATAAATATGTGAGGTTAAAGAGGAAGAAATGAAGGGCGTTTTGGGTAATTTATGGATGGTCCCACCTCAACCTTTATTAATAACTAGTAATGTACAACCTACATTGCATATAAATATATTTAAATCATAATTTTTATATTTATGGGTTATTAAATTGAATAATAAAATATGTAAAATAATTTTTTTTTAATTATTGATCTATTTTATCCTTTTTTGAATACTTAATCTTTCATTTTTTTGGTATTTCTCTGACTTCTTAGATAGGAGTGTCCATGGGTCGAATTGCCTACGAGTCCCATTACTCGGCTAAAAAAATAGGCCTAAAACCCGATAGTTAACCTAAGAGAGGGTTTGACCCTACCCCCAAACCCATTACTCAAGCCAATAGTTCACTCGTAAAAAAATCTGTTAAAATCCAGCCAAAGAACCCACCTGACCTGCCCAACCCGAACAACCCGCCTATCTTCCTTTGAAAAAAAAGTTAGGCACATTTAAATTTGAAAAATATAGTTAAGTGAATAACAGTCAATCTAGTTGTATTGTAATGCAGGTTCTCCCTTATTTATGAATAAAATTCTTTATTATTTATTTTTTGTCAATTTTGATTCTACTTTTAAATCAAATATATAATTTACAAAATTTTTTATTATTTTTAAATAAAATTATATATAAAAAGTCTGTCTAGTAGCCCTGCCCGTATACCTGCTTAACAGGGCTATAGAGCAGTGCCAATAGGGGTAGCCCAATGAGTGATGGGTTGGGCTGCAAGTAGTCTATCCTTACCCAAAGTCAAATTCAGCCTACTCGATAAATAAACACATGTAAGGGCTTGAACCTCCTCTATCCAGGGCTACTAGAAAAGAATTTTGCGAACACCCTTACCTTAGACATTTCATTTTTTGCTTATAATGAAGTTTACTATAAAATTGTCGTTCTTAAGTATTTGTACATCTAAAATTTATTACATTTTTTTCGTCACAGAGATTGCTTAGATTGTAATACTATTATTTGTATTATAATGTTATTATATTGTTGCATATCAAAAAAATAAAAATTGATATATATTTGATCGTAAAATCTAATATGAAAACTATATGTATATCATAATAAAATATAAATTAGACTTTATTGTTTAATATAAATATAGACATAGATATAAAAAATTATATATAAGTGTACTACTAATAAATGAGCCTAAAAAAAATAAAAGTCAAATACTACTAATAAAAAAGATCAAAAGAACTTGAAAATCAAATATGTATAGAAACTAATAATTGAATGAAAATATATATGTGGGTAAAATTGAATTTATAGTAATACTTAAAGATAAAATCAAAAATTAAAATTTTTTTATAAATATTAATCTATACTACTAATAAAAGTATCTTAAGATGAAAAACTTTTGAATCTCTATTTTACTCTTATAAAAGATTACAAAGACTACTCTATCATTTCACAATTAAATATATAAATTATCATCATATCCTTATGTTTATAAATTTCTAAATTATCTATAACATCCTTTTTAATTATTTAGTTAGTTTCTATAAAATGTTTTGATTGATTATATTACTCTTAAAAAAATATGCATCACTATATTTTCAATAAAATGTTCAAAAAATTAATCGTACATATAATTTTTAAAAATGAATTTATGTTATATCAGTATAATTCTTTAGTCACAAATAAATTTTTTAAGTTGTACGATTAATTTTTTAAAATTAATTTATGTTATATCAGTATAATTCTTTAGTCACAATAAATTTTTTAAGTTGTACTAAGATTTTATGTAAAAATAGATATTGTAATATATTTTTATATACAACTTAAATTTTTAGTATGTTTGATAATATATATTATAGAGTAATATATTAAATCTTATTCCAATTGACATAACTAATTCCTAATTTGAGCAAGGTTCCAATGTGATTAGTATATTGACAATTACTTTTACTTTATTTAAGACATTATAAGTGAAATCATAATCAAATGAATATCAAAAAAATTAATTTTTTAAACATCACTAAAAAATTAATCTCAATCACAAAATTCTAAAAAAATAGAACTTTAAGTATTTCTTATTTTTTTAATTATAACAAAAAATTTTGGGAACATACAAAATTTTTATAATTGTATAATAAATTATGAACAATAAAAAATTAAATTTCATAAATTTGTGATGATATTTAATTCAAGTACACATATGCATAATATATTTTATTAATTTTTATATATGAAAACTATTCACGTGCAACGCACGTGGTGCATTGCTAATATTTATAAGTAGTGATGATGCATAATCAACAATCGAGTGTGTTATTCAGAGTAATCAATAAAGCAATTAAGGAAGGAGACAAAGATTAGATCAACACAAACAACACACAGATATATAGTGGTTCGGTTATGGTGACTTACTCTACTTTGAAAATCGCAACGGTGGCCGGTGGTCTTTATTGATGAAGGAGTAATCCTATTTGAACCTAAAAATCTAACCTAATTTGCTAAAATAATGATGTGGCTTTCAGTGGAACCATTGGATCAACTCCAACTTCTAATGTTTGATAGAGCTCATAGTCGATACAAATGTCATAGTGAATTAAATTAGCAAATTAAATCGCTAAATTAGGTCCCAGCAACATTGTTCTTGATGAAGTAGTAAGTGAGAGAAAGAGAGGGATAAGGTATGCTCTTGATGTGGTGAGTAGGTATGAGAGAGATATGTGTGGGATGTGGAAGTGTCTCTTTCATATGTAAAAAACTTACAATTTATAAGTACAAAGTCTTAGTTGAGACGGTGACGTGAAAGATATGTTATTAGTCCTACGAGAAGGATAATCTCCATTTAAGAGAGTGACTATCCCGATGATTACTCTCACGTGCTTTAATATTCTCAAATTCTTTGATCTTTGGACTAGGGCAAATTCCATGAACTGGGCTTGACCTTTCTTTTAGTTGATTCAGGCCTATCTCATTAATTGAGCTTGAACTAGCTGAATTTGGGGTAATAAAGTAGTATAGGTATAGAAACAACTTACGAATTCCTTGGTACAATGATCTACTATAGGATCCTATTTTAAGGAGACAATCCGGGTACGTGGAATAAAGACAAAAGTCATGCAATGCTAAACGGTGTGAATTTGCAGCATTTTCTTATATAGTGAGATTTTCTAACAAAACATAGAGTATGTCCAAAAATATGGGTTGTCAATGGACTGGGCCGACCCAAATAGTCCAAGCACTCGGGCCCAACCCCAAGTCAGACTGTGTGTTCTGGTAGGTTCAACTTTTCAATCCAAATTGGGTTGACCCAGAGGGCAGGCCTATGGCCGTCACATAACTGGGTTTGGGTTGCCCACGACCCAATGGACCTCAAGCCCAGTGTTGACACTTGTTGTAGTTCAAGTTTTGTAAAAAATATTAAGAGAGTTTGTATCCGACAACGAATAATTATAACTTGACAAAGTTTATTTATATGTTAAAAAGCATCTCGATTCATTGTCAATTGATTTTGGATAAATACTTTAACAGGTATGAAATTCCTTCCTCTATCTTCTCTTTCCTTAAAATACAATTTTTAATTTTCTTCCGAGGAATGTTGTAATAGATTGAAATAAATGGCGTGACCATAAATCCATCAAAATATTACATAAAAAATGATGACAAGTTTAAGTTCAAATAAAATCATTAAGAATAAATGTTATTTAAGTTTACATAAATCATCGCTTCCCAAAAATCTCTGCATGTTTATTTCAAGAAAACTTAATGGACGGTAAAAATAAAGACAATTGCATATTCTGTTAGAACATACATCTAAGAAACTCTTGCACCAAATCAATTAATTAAAACGTAGCATCATTCAACCATAATAAAATCTCCTCAAAACATCCACCTATCCATCAAATCTACTTGAAGTTTACGATCTAACATCTTCTACAGACAGTAGAATGGAAGCAAAACTAATACTATAGAAATTCTGAATCAAACATAGCCTAAAACATCTCTCACACCTTGCAAAGATAAAAGCTAACTCTAGAAGAAAACTCGAGCCTCGCATAGATAATCCTCAGCTATCTCCTTAGCCTCTTGATCGATCTCAAAAAAATGATAAATAGAAATATGCCATACTAGTCTAATATATAGGATAGCGTTTCTCAAACCTTTACAATGTTTTGAAAAATAATACATATACAAGCATCTGATAAATGAACATAATAATTTTGATACATTTCTATGGAAAAGCAGGATATACAATAGAAATTATGAGCATGCTTAACTTTTCGAAATAGTAGGAATGCACAAGTACGATAATTATAAATTTGAAGGTCCTAGAATGCAACATATATCAACTATGATAGTAAATGAATCGCTAGTCCATGCAGGGATCATTCTCAAGGAATTTTGGGGTCTTGCACCTTAGAGAATATGATACCCTGCTTATTTTTCTGAAAAATTAGTATTGGGAATTTGTGACACCGTGCAGACAACCACGACGACATCTTATACTATTAACCAAGCCTCCTAGTGATTTGTAGAAATTTTGTACATTCTTACAATCGACATTTGCAAACCCAATCAAATATACCGGTAGGAGTTATGTTATCATTGTAAATACCATGATGTCTACATAAATGAATGAAACCATGATTTTTTTACCGAGGGGAGTAAAAAGTGATATAGTGAGAGATTTTATTCAACGACATCATTCAATAAATTGTTAATGTCAAATTTTTAGTTGAGCACAACTTATTGAAATTAAACAAGTTAAATTAAAATATTATCTAATTCTAATAATTAACAAAATTAACCTAAACTTGTCCAATTACATGTGAAAATTTTTAATTAATTCATCAACCAATTATTTTTTTATTTAATAGCAAAAATGTTCGATCGCCACTAAATTTGCTTTCAATTGTATGACGTCATGAATAATTCTAACACCAATTCACCAAATAATCCAACAATTCTAGTGCAATATAACCCTAATTTCATCAAAGAACTCAATCGTTTTTACATAATTTCAAAATATAGTGTAACATAAAAAAAGTGATATAGTGTGTTGCCTCAAGAGTAGTCCCCTGTGTATTACACCTTCGTTAACTTTTGAGACTTAAACTCACGACTAGATCTTCTTGGGACTTTTAGTCATTACACTTTCACTATTACTAGGAAGTTAATTGAGCCAAATTTTATTAGCTTGAATTCAAGCTTATCGAGCTCGTTTTTTTAAATGAGTCTAAAAAATTGTTCAAGTTCAACTTGTTTAAGAAATGAGTTAAGACCGAGTAGCTCAATTATTTTATAAATAAACAAGTTGAGCCTTTTAGCTTTTTTTTTTAAATGAACTTAAAAAATTATTCAAACTCAACTAGTTTAGAATACAAGTTGGGCTGGAGCCAAACTCGAGTAGTTTATCTCGATTAACACGCTAACTATTAGAACACAATTCTTGTTATATTGTGAAGGTATATGTTGGGTGCTTTCCAAAACTTGAGGGGGCCATGATCCCCCAGGCCTTAGGGTACTTTGGTCCATGTCTACAGGTTCATCACTATCAGCACAGTGCTTCCAAAATTTCAAATTAGGCCAATAACAATCATAATTTACTATTTACAATCAAAAAGTCCAATATCATATCCATATATCATAGAACACATCCAATATAAATTTTTTAATGGAAGATTATAGTCATAATCCATAAAGTAATATTATATGCGACAGAAAAATGTGGTTATCATCAAAACTCTAATTTATTTTTCATCCGTGGTGCAATAAAGTTATAGATATTTTTGTATCTCCGCCATTATTTGAATTTGATATCCCAAATAAACATGTTATGCATCATTAAAAAGGAATATGAAAATAAATCATACATTTGATGGGAAAAATACTCAAAGACTAGAAAAACCTTAGCTAGCTTTCTCAATTCTCCCACTCTTTTCTCTCTTTGAAACAAATATTTTTGAGGTGTTTGGAATGGGTGCTAAGATGCGATGGAGGGCAGAGGAAAAAGGGGTATTTATGCCTAGGTTATGGATAAGCAAAAAAGGGCGAAACAAATTAGACTTCTCACATATGATTATCAGATTGCGTAAGTTTTTATCCTTCTAATTTTCAGAGTCCCTTTTTGTCCTCACCTAATTCCGATTCCATGTGTACAGTACACGATAATCACACACACACATGCATAATCAAATTAGTATTTAATTACAGGAATAGAAGTATGGGGTTTACAATTTGGTACTTGGATTGTATTGCAGGTTTGATGGTAAAGATTTCTTAAAAAGATTTAATGGCAAGAAAATCATGTTTATTGGGGATTCCATCAGTCACAATCAATGGATATCACTTGTTTGTCTTCTGCATGCGATAGTGCCTCAATCAAACATTACACAGGAGGCAAAGGGTGCAACCTTTACATTTACATTTCAGGTAAATCATCTTATAAGCATTACTTGTTTAATGGAGGGAAGTAAGCTAGTTTTTTAAAGAAGAAAATATAAAAACAAATCAAGAATAAGTGATAAGGGTTCTCGCTCTAGTTGTTTAAATATACAAGAATTACAGAAAAAAAAAAGAAGAAAAAACCAAAATAGTTCGGTCTTCCACTAAAACAATAAGTTGATGTGTGTTTTCATTAAAAACATTGAACTTCAAATCAATTGATAATGAGTGTAGAGACTCGTATATTAGCCTGGATCGTGTCATCATACACAAGTTAAGCTCCACTATTCCTTGGACATGCGATTATGTTAGAGTATGTGTGGCTCATATTTGCTGTGTGCATAATGGCAAGGAGGCAGATGTCGGAGCGGGCGGAGCGTAGCGGAGTGGAGCAAAGCGGAGCCCGCGACGGCATTTTGCTTTGCAGGATTTGTATAAAGAGGACGCTGATTAGTTGGGGGTGCGGGGGCAACGCTGATTAGTTGGTCCTCGCATGATACACCTGGTTCTTTGCTAAATAAATGACACTCTGACTGTCACAATGCAATTGAACTCCACCTTGCTGGGCACCCAGCTCCTTGACTAAACTTATAAGCCACAAAGCCTCTTTGGCAGCCTCAGCTACTGCCATATACTCTGATTCAGTAGTAGATAGTGCAACTATAGGCTGTACCATGGACTTCCAACAAATAGGTCCTCCCACAAGAGTAAACACATAACCTGTGGTAGACCTCCTGTCATCCAAGTCCCCTGCATAGTCTGCATCCACATATCCCATAACTGAAGGGTCACTCTGTTGTCTGCTAAACATGATGTCATAGTCTGTAGTGCCCCTCAAGTATCTGAAAATCCACTTGACTGCATCCCAATGCTGTCGACCCGGATTTGAAAGAAACTTGCTAACCACGCTGACAGCTTGTGCCAAATCTGGTCTTGTACAAACCATAGCATACATCAAACACCCCACTGCACTAGCATATGAGACCTTTGACATGTCATGAACTTCATCATCTGTCTTCGGGCACTGAGCGTAGACAATCTGAAATGATTCGTCAAAGGTGTACTTACTGATTTTGCATAACTCATGTGAACCTGTCCAACACCTTCTCAACATAGCTATGCTGAGATAGCCATAATCTCTTGGAAGCTCTGTCCCTGCGAATCTCCATCCCAAGAATCTTCTTGGCCGCACCCAAATCCTTCATGTCAAATTCTCTACTCAACAAAGTCTTCAACTTGTTGACATCACTCATACTCTTGGCAGCAATCAACATATCATCCACATAAAGTAACAGAAAAATAAATGAATCATCATCAAGCCTTTTTACATAGAGACATCAATCATACTCACACCTTTTGTAGCCAATTCGGATCATGTAAGAGTCAAATCGTTTGTACCACTGCCTCGGAGACTCCTTCAGCCCATAAAGTGATTTCTTCAAATTACAGACCAAATGTTCCTCTCCAGGGAGACTGAACCCTTCTGGCTGTACCATGTAAATCCGTTCCTCCAAGTCGCCATGAAGGAAAGCTATCTTTACATCCATCTGCTCCAACTGCATATCTGAATGTGCTACTAGTGCCAACACTGTCCTGATGGAAGTGTGTCTGACCATGGGGGAGAAGATCTCATCATAGTCAACCCCTTTTCTCTGTGAGTAACCCTTTGCTACTAGACGAGCCTTGAATTTTTCTCTCTCCTTTTCTGATACTGCTTCTTTCTTCTTATACACCCATTTGCACCCTATTGCTCTCTTCCCCTCGGGAAGTTCCACCAACTCCCACGTCTGGTTCTTATGCAGAGACTCCATCTCCTCCACCATAGCACCCATCCATCTACTTTTCTCTTGGCTTTGTATTGCCTCCTGAAAAGTTGTAGGATCCCCGCTACTAGTAATAAGCGCATAAGAAACCAAATCTTCAAAATCATACCTGGTAGGCGGCTTGATATTGTGTTTGGGCCTGTCTGTGGCTATACTATGATGCTGCTGATCACCTGAGATAGAACGCTCTACATGCTGAGCATCCTCTTCTCTATCATGATTCTCTAGCTCCACCTGCACCACATGGTCATTAGTGCTACAGTTTTCTGGTACTTGTTTCTCTTCTTCCTGAGTACGCTGCAACATGGTTTTTTCATCAAAAACCACATCTCTACTGATCACCATCTTGTTTGCCTTCGAATCCCAGAGCTTGAAGCCTTTCACTCCTTTCTGATATCCCAGAAAGATACACTGTCTAGACTTCGCATCAAGCTTCGACCTCTCCTCACTAGAAACATGTACATAGGCTGGACATCCAAACACTCTCAAACCAGAGTAGTCTACCTCACTGCCTGTCCACACCTCCTCTGATACTTTCCCATCTAGTGCTGCCCTCGGTGATCTGTTAATCAAGAAACATGCCATATTCAGTGCCTCTGTCCAGAAATTCTTTGCAAGCCCTGCATTCAACCTGAGACACCGAGCTTTCTCGGCTATCGTTCTGTTCATCCTTTCCGCTACACCATTTTGTTGTGGTGTCTTGTGGACTGTGAAGTGTCTCTTGATTCCATGCTGCTCACACAACTCCTGGAACTTTGAATCTGTGTACTCAGTACCATTATCTGACCTGAGGCATTTAATCTTTCTCCCTGTCTGGTTCTCTACTTCAACTTTCCACAGCTTGAACTTGGCAAACGCTTCTGACTTGTGCCACATGAAGTACACCCAGACCTTTCGTGAGTAATCATCAATGAAACTCACGAAATACATGTATCCTCCCCGTGATACTACGCTAACTGGTCCCAAACATCTGTATGGACATAGTCGAGAAACCCTTCTGTCTTGTGTGTGGCTGTCTTGAACTGCACCCTATTCTGTTTTTCAAGAACACAATATTTGCAAAAATTGAGCTTGCATGTCTTGACACCCTTCAATAGATTTTTCTTATGAAGCTCTATCATCCCACGCTCACTCATATGACCCAGCCGCATATGCCACAAGACTGTATTATCTGATTCAGACTCTACAGCAGCAACTCCACCTACAATTGTAGTACCCAGCAGTCTGTAAATGTTTCCTACTACTTTCTGTCCCTTCATCATTGTCAGCATGCCTTTACTCACTTTCATTACTCCACTTATAGATTTGTAACTATAACCATTACAATCCAAAGTGCCCAATGAAATCAAATTCTTCCTTAGATCCGGTACATGTCTAACATCACACAACGTTCTAACCATACCATCAAACATCTTAATTCTAATATTTCCTATTCCAACAACTTTGCAAGATGCATCATTACCCATCAGAACAGAACCAGAATTTACTGACCTGTAGGTGTCAAACCAATCTTTGTTGGGTGTCATGTGATAGGAACATGCTGAATCCATAATCCAAGAATCTGTTAAACGATCTGAACTAGACAAAACATAAATTATATCACCGTCACCACTCTCTGAATCTTCTTCTTCCACTACGTTTGCAGACTTTGATGCACCCTCTTTGTCCTCTTAATCCCCTTTCTTTTTCTCTGGACAGTCCCGTTTAAAGTGCCCCTTTTTCCCGCACTTGTAACATGAGACGGAGACGTCCTTCTTCTTCGTCCTCGACTTGGACCGGGCTTTATTGTTACCCGATCCATTCCAAGATTTGCTTCTTCCACGTTCCTGGTTACCTTTCACCACAAGCCCTTCACCTTGTGAAGCCTCATCACTGGCTTTCTTCCGCTGATGAAAACCTAACAGAGCACCTGTGACATCCTCCAACTCGAGGGTTTCTTTCCCCCACATCAGAGTCGTAACCAAATTCTCGTACGTAGGAGATGCCGGTAGGGAATTCAGCAACATCAGCGCCTTGTCTTCGTCTTCGAACTTCACATCAACTCGCTTCAGATCGCTGATGATCTGATTGAACAAGTTGATGTGTTGGGTCAAATCCGAGCCCTTTGACATCTTAAGACCATATAGTTTCTGCTTAAGATTGAGCTTGTTCGTCAACGACTTGGACATATATCGACTTTCCAATTTCAACCAAACTTCAGCCGGTGATTCCTCATCTATGACGTGATACATCACTTCATCAGTCAGACAAAGCCTAATAGTCGGCATAGCCTTCGCTTCCAATTCTTTCCAATCCATGTCGTCCATTCCTGCCGGTTGTTTTCTGTATAATGCCTTCACCATGCCCTGTTGCACTAACAGGTCCTTCACCCTCCTCTGCCATAATCCGAAATTCCCAGTTTCGTCGAACTTCATGATGTCGAATTTTGTAGAGGAAATCCCAAACATCGTAGTCTAGCTCTGATACCAGTTGTTGTGATCGTGCAACAATTATGGTGAATAGTAAGGAATCAAACAATTAAGAAAGCAGGAGAAAATAACACACAGAGATTTATGTGGTTCGGCAATGTGCTTACATCCACGAGAGCGAGTGGCCGTTCTTTTTTCATTATTAAAAGTAGGGTTACATCTTAAGCATTTATATAACCATAATATAGACGTATTTACAAAAATACCCCTGTACCGTACCGCGGGGGCCGCACCCCCAACTAATCAGCGTCCTCTTTATACAAATCCCGCTCCGGCATCTACCTCCTTTCCATTATGCACACAGCAAAATAAGCCGCACATACTCTAACATAAAAAACCTTGTTTTCTTTCTCCCTCTACTTACTGCATTTTATATTGCTTAATTGACGAGTGATGTGCATATTGATTTTGTGCATTATCAAAACCAAGAATAAAAATTAAAATAGCCTTTCTCAATGGAGAATTTGAAATAACTTGGAGATAGTTTTATGACAGAGAGAAAAATACATTAAATGGAGAAAACAATTGTATGCAGTTGAGAAAGACCATGCACTTACTCTCCCATAATATACATTGGAGAAGTATGTATATACATTAAATTGAGCTTATTGATCCAAAGTGAGAAAGAGAGAGAGATGATGTCGTAGAAACAAACCAAACTATTTTTATTTTTGTTGATTTGGTGGTCATGACTGTAAGAAGAGTTTGTTTACATCAATCTCTCAAAATAAGTAACACACAACTAACATAGATAACATTTACAGCTATAATAGACATTTCTAATATGTATCGTCACTATATATCAAATAAAACTTCCATGTTAGGGGGAAAAAGTAGGGCGTTTATTTAGCTTATTCTTTGAATATTTTCATCAAACCTACATGCTTACCTATCATGTCATAGATTCATTGCACATAGATCTTTCCAATATAATTTTTAATGGTCTGAATTCAAACTTCACACTATTTTTTAATCTAGGTTTAGAAAGCATTTTCATCAAGTACATAACTTAGGTGTCATTTATATGTGTCTGCTACATCGACTCCACCACTTTCCATCATTTATTTCCTTAAAAATTTGCTCTTTGTACTCAAATTTTAACAAAAAATAATACAAACCAACGATAAAAATACATAATGCTAGATCTTCAAACTTTGTATTCTAGCATGGTAACTTACATCCTTGTAGAAAATAGATAATAAGAAATATAGGCACTAATTGTCCCAATATGTGTTTTCAATAAGATTGTAATTGATGTTAAACAATAAACCATTTATCTGTCAATTTTGCAGGATTATGGAGTTTCAGTGGCTTTATTTCATTCTGAATACTTAGTAGACATCGAATTGGAACAGATTGGTCGAGTTTTGAAACTCAACTCCCTCAAAAATGGAGATGTATGGAAGGACTACGACATTTTGATCTTTAACACTTGGCTTTGGTGGTATCGCAGCGGAACTAAGCAACCGTACGACCAAGATGAACATGCATAAGAATTTTTTTTGATAAACAAAATATTTTTCCCCACAAATTTGTTCTTAGCAACACTCTGGTCTTTAAAATTTCAAGATTAAAAATTATTATTACCAGAACAACTAGAAATTTTTTTATGGGCCCAAAGCTAACTTCTATAATTTATTCTATAATTATTATTACCATGAGTTGCACTTATTTTTTTTCCTTATATTTTTAATCATATATGATCATGCCCTAAGTTTGTATCTTTATTTAATTGCAGATGGGACTATATTCAAGATGGTGACAAAATCTACAAGGACATGGACCGTATGTCTGCTTTTCGCAAAGGTCTAGTGACATGGGCGAAATGGGTGGATTTAATTATAAATCCTAAAAAAAAAGTTTTCTTCCAAGGAATATCTCCCTCGCATTACAAGTAAGATTTTATAATTTACATTGGCAATATATTAGATATTCGCATGTACACAAACACACACACACACACCCCTTTTATACAATGATAAACTACAGTAATGGACAATGTTACACAGACTTAAAAAACGGACTTGTTGATGTGGTTGTTATATTTTTCATTGATTTAACTATGAGTTTCAATATTTATTAAAATTCACTATTTATTCAATGACGGTGATTTATCAAATAAAGTTTTTAAATCAATTTTTTAATTCTATTTAGCATTTTCCATTACAATGTCAACGACTCATTTTGATTTCTATTCTTTTAATTGTATCACTTTCACCCTTAAAATTTTCAATATTTACTTTGAATGGTGCAATCTAAATGGTAAGTAATACTGCTAAAGAAAATGATCATGTATACAATCACATTATGTGCACGTGATTACTTTTGTCAGTGAGTTACGTTGCCGTTTTCAATTGGGCGATTGTAAAGTTAACTAGCTAGAAAAAAAAAAAAAACCCAATTAAATGAATGGGGACTAAAGTGAAAGGAGCACCTAGTCTATGTACACAATATATTTTGTGCCATATGTAAGCATATATATTATTAGTGGCAAGTTTCATGTAGCATGTCAGTCCATTTCATGTTTGGTGCTAAACTTGTACTCAATGTGTAAAATTCTCGAGTATAGTGAAGTTTGTTAAGTAGATGCATGTGATAGACAATCTTACCTCCATTTTGGAGAAGTTCATTCTCGGACTTGAACTAAACTCGTGACAGATGAACACTTGTCATCACTTCATACTCAATCTCTAAAATTATTGGTCAAATTACAATAATATTCTCTTCTTTTTTTTTTTTTGGGGGGGGGGGGGGTAAGTAAACAAATTCTATTAAAACCAAAAAGTTTATGTACAGAATGTTTCCAAAAGGGATGGTTGATCTTCTGAGCAGGAGAATAGAAGATCATCCATCCCAACAACAAAATGATTACAAATTCCAAAAGGATTGATATAAAAAAGGTGTACAGATCAGTAGCTTATCTGAGCTTCAAAGTTTGAGCAGTAGCTTGAACAAAAACCATCCAGTATAAATGGGATGGAGGAAAGCAACCAGCAACACCAGCAAGCTTAAGGATGTTGAAAAATGGTAGAATCAGCCTCAAGCATTAACAGCAACCAGCAATTACATATTTGCATTTTCCTTCCTTGAATGCCACAAAAAGCATGCTTGAGGGATTATTATTGTATTTTACCCTATATTGTTTACCATACTATTAGTTCTTGATGGCCCATTTTCTTTATATTTATTTGCTTTCATATAATTTACAGATTGATATGACCAGTTTCATATGCAATATATTAATTATAACACCTACACTAATGTTATGCATATTTTTGGTGCTATTGTTGCATACTTTGACATTGAATCAGTGGCATGGAATGGAATGAGGCAGGAGTGAGGAATTGCTTGAAAGAAACAGTGCCAATAAATGGATCAACTTACCCAAGTGGTTTGCCTGCTGCAGCAACTGTTGTGAAAGAAGTCTTAAGCAACGTTTCAAAGTCTGTCTATTTGCTTGACATAACTACTCTTTCACAACTGAGAAAAGATGCACATCCTGCTATTTACAATGGGTTAAGAGGCATGGACTGCACACATTGGTGTGTTGCTGGGCTTCCAGACACATGGAATCAACTTCTATCTGCAGCTCTTATATGAAAGAATGACCAAGAAAGTACAAACACATTTGGTGACCAACTCGAGCAAAATAAATCAAGAGAGCATTACGATACCGAATGTGATACCCTACCGAAATTTGTTGTGAACCATTGATCGTGTGTTGATTTGTTTGTGGCAATTGATTGTTAAAAAAAAAGGTAAAATATAAAAATTTTATATGTTTTTGGACTTAAAATATAAAACTATAAGAACATTCGATGCATGGGTAGTTTACAAACCTGAATACATTAAAGAGTTGCCACATATCGGAATCTAAAAAAGAGGCGGGAGATGATCAACCATGACCTTGTTTGAAAAAGAGAGTAACTGCCTGGGAGTTATAGGGCAATTAACTGCCAATTGATAGAGAAACTATCGAAGGGTGTGGTTATAAAAGGCGGACAAAAAGGAAGTGGAATGACAATTCAAATTCCTCACAAGATCCACGATCAGGGCATTTAGAAGTAGTGTTAAAGTTAGTTTTAGGAGTTAATGCTGTAATCAAAGACTGTTAATTCAGTCTCTCCATAACTGAAACTCATTTGATTGGATTAATTAAGGAATTCACTTTTATTAATTCATCATTTTGTGTGTTCATTGCTTTAAAATTTCTTCCAAAGAAGTCTTGAAATAAGGCAACTGAATCCATTCACAAACAATATCTATCGAATGAGAAATTCCGTCGATCAAAACAGATTTTAGAGCAACAATATGATATTTTTTAATTGGTGAAAAAGATGAGGCATGGTACTAAAGGTTGAAACTAAATAAATTAACATAAAAAATGATTGGATCTTATTATGTTGTTAGTCATCTGTTCATCTGATGATGAGCATTGTTTATGATATCTATTTGGCCAATAATCTTAGGGTGGGGGCTATTCTCACCACGTAAATATCACCCCTTCTATACCCACCCTATTTTAATTAAATTCACCCCTAGAATAACAAGTCCACCTTTTATTTTCTCATAACTAGGGTTTCATTTACTATCTACTCTCATACACCCTACACAAAAGAACTTTTTCAATATGAATTGATAAATAAGACTAGTACATCACTTTCTGTATCTGTCCATTATTCAAGCATAGCTTATGTCAAAATAACTTTCATTAGATTAACACGAGCAGAAACAACTTGTATTGCTATAGTGTGGGCAACAATATAATACAAAGTTTAGCAGAAACAACTTAACAACTCTGTCACCTCTATAACTATTCTATAAAAACAAAGTTCACATATAGTAAAAATACTCTTTCATCTCTTTGGGTCTTACATTGTTTTACATATAAATTATTCAATTGTAGATCATGGTTATATGAAATAGAGAAGTATTGCTCTATTTGAAATTTCTAGTCTTATCCTTGATCTCTAATACGTTCCTTCAAGCGAAGCATGTCTGGAACAAGGTTGAGCTTGTCTCGAAGTAGAAGAAAATGCCGAGTGGTTAGTGGTTTGGTGAAAACATCGACAATCTGACCCTTGGTCGAACGATAACAGACTTCAAGTTCTTTGGCAGCCACTTTTTCACAAACAAAGTGAAATGCAATTTCTATTTGTTTTATCCTATTATTAAAAAGTGGATTGATTGTAAGGTAAGTGGCATCAATGTTGTCACACCAAAGAATTGGGCATAGGGTCGGAGGAAGTTTAAGCTCTATGAAAAAAGAGTGTAACCATGACACTTTCGCAATGGCATCGGCAAAAGCATAGTATTCTGCTTCGATGTGAGAATGGACAACACATTTTTGTTTTCTAGAACACCACGAAATAAGGTTGGGCCCAAGAAATATAGCAAAATCGCCAGTGGACTTGCGATCATCTAGACATCTTGCCCAATCGGCGTCAGAGTAAGCCGAGATTCTGAAGTTGGTGGTATGACAGAT
The DNA here is from genome assembly GCA_963454935.2 of Ilex paraguariensis. Taxonomy (NCBI): domain Eukaryota; kingdom Viridiplantae; phylum Streptophyta; class Magnoliopsida; order Aquifoliales; family Aquifoliaceae; genus Ilex; species Ilex paraguariensis. Next base: position 233,650 of record CAUOFW020006536.1, read on the forward strand.
TGGCAGGGATAAATGGAGAGTATCTTTGAGATACCGAAGAATTATCTTTGAAGTGGTCTAGTGACCAATAGAGGATTGATGCATATATTGACACACTGTATTCACAAAGAATGAAATGTCCGAACGGGTGATGGTGACATATTGCAAAGCTCCCACAATGCTCCGGCAAAGAAGAGGGTCATCAAACGAATCACCCATTGACTTGCATAATTTTTCGTTAATGGAACATGGATTGCTGAGAGGTTTTGCACCAGCCATGTTGCTTCTGGTCAAGAGATCCACAAGGTACTGTTGTTGAGTGAGTTGCAAGCCAGTTGGTGTGTGGAAAACCTCAATGCCAAGGAAGAAGTGCAAAGGACCCAATTCCTTGAGAGCGAATTTCGTGCCAAGGTGGACAATAAGTCGTTCAACATAAGTGATACAAGCGCCATGAGTCAAAATAAAAAGTGAGGGATCTGTGTGAGAGGCAATAAAACCAAGTTGAATGAGAAAAGGACTAAGGCATGGAAACTAAGCCTGTGGAACTTGTTTGAGGTCATACAACGACTTCCAAAGGCAATAAACATGGGAGGGATAACGATCATCCACAAAGCCAAGTGGCTGACACATAAAAACTTCTTCGTTGAAGGTGCCGTGAAGAAAAGCATTAATGATATCCAATTTTTGGAGTGGCCAGCTATGTCCACTAGCAAGACATAAGATGGTGCTAATGGTGACGGGTTTGATTATTGGACTAATGTCTCATTGTAATCGACACCTTCTTGTTGGTTGAACCCCTTGGCTACAAGGATAGCCTTATAATGTTCCACACTATCATCTGCCCATTTTTTGATGCAAATAATCCACTTGTAACAAACGATGTTAGCATTAGGTGGAGATTCTTGAAGAGTCAAGGTGTCTTTCATTTGAAGAGCATGGAATAATTCAAGCATAACAGCACATCAATGTGGAACTTTTGAGGTAATAGTGACAGATGTAGGTGTGGCTTTAGTTGAAATAGCCAAGTAACATTCTGGTAACGGGTAATGGGTGGCAAAATTCAGAATCTTAGGGTGCCAAGTACCATCTTGCTTATGAGTGACCATAGATGAATACGTTACGGTTGTTCAAAGGAAGCAATAGATGAGGGTAGGGCAATCACAGAAGATAAAAAATAGTAGTACTAGAATGACTTGAACTATGTGGTTGGGATTCAGGGCCCATAATAACAGTAGTAGGAGTGGATTAGACAGTAGGCATGCAAGGAGCTATGGTGGTAGAGCACGGATTTGGGGAAGAGGTATGTGAACAAGGAGCCCTTAACACAGAGGTGGTGGAAGTGGCATGAGATACAGTTAGACAAGTAAAGGAGATTGTTGAAAATCTGAGTCGGTATACAGAAAAGAAGACTAATCAAAAATAACATTTTGCTATACATAGAGGCGTTGGGTCTTGGGGTCAAAACATCGATAGCCATGGTGGTTGGGACTATATCCAAGGAACACACAATGAGTAGAACGATAGCCGAGCTTGTTGGATCGGTATAGACAAAGACACCGATAACAAACACATCCAGAAACCCGTGAAAATTCATAATTTGGAGGCATATTCCACAACTTTTCTAGAGGAGATAAATTTTGTAAGAGTGGAGTAGGCAGCCTATTAATTAGATAAGCTGTAGTTTCATAGGCAAAATATCAAAAACATTGAGGAATAAAAGCATGAGCCATCATTGGTAAGGCAGTGTCAACAATATGCCTGTGTTTGCTCTCCACCCCACCATTTTCTTGGTGTGTGTGTGGACAAAATAGTCGGTGTCCAATACCACAATTATTTGAACTGAATAAAGCAAGGTAAAACATCGCTTTTCTTTGCAATAGGATAAATCCATATGAACTTGCTAAAGGCATGCATGAAATGCACATAAAATTTATTTCCACCAAAAGTAGAAATCAGGGCTGGTCCCCAAACATCTGAATACACTAAAAATAGAGGTTCCTTCAATAGTATAAACTTTGATGGAAAGGGAAGAGCATGACTCTTCATTTTTTAACAAGCATAACACAATATATTGGTTTTATTGCTAGAGATTGATATGCCAATTTGCTGCAACACTTGATGAGTTGTTCGAAAAGCCGAATGGCCCAAACGTTCATGCCACTGAACAAGAGAATCGTGAAGTAGCGCCACCTTATTACCTACACCAACTCCTTTATTGATATGAATTTCATAGAGACCACTAGTGCTCGGTCCACGAAGAAAAACTTTCCCTGTATGCAGATCCTTGACACAAAAATAAGATGGATGAAATTCGAACCAACAATTATTATCTTTAGCAAATTTGTTCATAGACAATAAATTGCAATTAACAGATGACACCAACAAAATATCTTTCATAGCAAGCTCGGAAGATGAGGTTAAAAGGGAAGATGACCCAACATGACTAATGAGAAAACTTGAACCATTGCTGATCTTTACTGTGTCACCACCTTGATAAGTAGAAGAGATGCCTAGATTTGCAAGGTCTAGAGTGATATGATTTGTTGCACCAAAATCAAGATACCAATAGCCATTTGGTGGGGAAAACAACAATAGAGGAGAACCCTGTGCTGTAGATTGTGAAATATTCATATCTGAAGTATTCATCTAGAAGGCTTTGTTGAAGCGATTGTAACATTGTAATGCCGCAACGTTGTGATTTGGACCAAGGTGTACCAGATGCATTGGAAAAGTTCGTGAGCGGATGGGAATTGCCACGACTACAGTTTCTTCCCCGATTGCAAAGGCCATTGTTATGGCCCTGAGTGGACTGGTATCTGCATGGTTGTTGTTGTCCATGAGGTCCATCAAAGTAGCTTTTACATGGGCAAGATTAATAGAGATTTCAGTTGGAGAAGAGTTATGAGCGATGCGAAATTCTTTTGTCAAAAGGTAGCCCAATAAGTTAGTAAGCGAAACTAATTCAGCCCGTGTGCTGATTGTGAGACCCGATCATGCATTGCATACACATTAGCATAATTATGTGGACTAATTGCAATTATGTGAAATTATTTGTTAGATGGAATTTTGTGTATGAAAATAGTATTGGGTTGATTTTGAAATCACTTAAGAATTTGGGGGGAGATAAATATAATTATTAAATATCTTTATACATGTGTCAAGGTTAAGGTGGTGGGTCATTTTGAAAAAGTCAAGTGCATGTGTGTGTGTGTGCCAAGTGGATGTGTTTGTCTTAAGGTGTAGTAAAGTGTGTGTGTGTAATTCATGGAACAATGTGTGTGTACTTTAATATGTAGTAAAGTGAGTAAAGTGAGTGTGTTTAAAAGACAAACTAGTGGGTGTGCATGTGTTTTGGTTTTGTTGAAACCGTGAGTGAGGGAGAATAAAGGAGAGGAAGAAGAAAGAAAAAAAGAAAGAAAGAAAGAAAAAAGAATTTGGGGGACTCCATGTCAAACCAAAAGTAAGAAAAAAACAAGAAGAAGGTAAGGGTGTGTGTGTGTTCATTTTAGTGTGTGTGTGTGTGATTCATTTTAAGTATATGTGTATATGTGTGGGATTGTTTTAGTGTAATTTCAAAGCATATTTTGGTAAGTTTAAATTAAGTGTATTAAACATAATTAGTGGGCTGTTTTGTGTTAAAATAATAGGCTGTTTTATTTTAAGTTCAAAATAGATTTAATTAAGGGTGTTACAAAAAATTAGGGGTTGTTTTTGTATTGATTAAATGTGTAAGTGAATTTAAGTGTAGTGGTTTTAAAAGAAAAGTACGATAGAAATTAGAAATGAGTGCCGGTAATGTCGCAACTCTGATTTCTAAATATTATTGTTACATGTGTAAATTTTAATCCAAATGACCTGAAATTTTGCATGCAGCATTTTTAATTGATGGTTGATGTGATAATGTAAACTTCAAATGCAAATGAATATAATATCTGGTGCGGAATGTACGAAATGTCAGAAGTGTAATTTTTGGAATTCGGGGTCGAAATGTGTGAAAAAGGGGCCCCGATCAATGTGCTTGATCTGCTAAATCTTAATTGTGATTAATGTGAGTAATTTTGAAGAATTAAGGAAGAAATATGATCCCTAAATCTAATGTGCCAGTATGTGAGTGAACAGTGCGGTAGCCGGGTTATCGGGGCACTTCGGGTTGAATCATCTTGCATGCATTAGTGATTAATTATTCAATGTGATAAACATGTTAATATTGATGTGTTAGGTGAAACAGGTAGGATAGTTGGTATAGAGACGGATACAAAAACACCGGAAGGATCCACCGATAAAATCGAAGGGCTGTAGATCGGAATATTTGAGGTGGGTGTATATCTTTATATGTTTTGAAAATGCTATTATAAGATAATGTTAGATGACAGAATTTAATAGCATTTCTCCAGGATTATGTGCTATGTGCTTGTGTGATTGGATGATGCTTTGTATTGTGTTGTGGAATGTGGCGCGCTATTTGAGACAGGAGCGTCAATGCATGATCACTGGCGCGTGCAGTGGTGTGTTAACAAGCATTATGGTGTTCCCGGTAGGTTTGGGAGACACGGATCCATGTGGGATCGATTACTCGACAAAGGGTAGTATGAATGCGTTATGGCCTGTGAATGTTTTAGAATTAGATTAATGTTGTTGCTTGATACGTGTATTTACGTAGTATTTACCTACTTCTGTGTATTATTATCATTTTTATTTCATACACGGCATGTATATCCACTGAGTGCGTGGTTTAGGTCACACCCCTATAGTTTCTCCATTTCAGGTACAAGAGAGGGAGACATAGACCAGTCCACTGTCAAAAGGGTTGAGTTTTGTACAACATTAGTATAATATTCTGTTCGTTATGTATTTAGTTTTAAATGAGTAAATGATACTGATTGAGGGACTGTATAATTATTTGTTGGGTTGTATAGTATGTTAAACGAGAGATTATTATCGCAGGTTAATAGTATATGTATTTGTAAACAAACTCAACAGGCATACTTTGTGAGGTATGCTATGTGGGTGTAGGATTTTTTATATGTCTGTAACCTCAGAAACAAACAATTGGTACAAGTATTATATATGGTACAGGTTATGAGACAGATTTACCATCATACTTATTAACTAAGGTGATGTGTGGTATTGTTTTACCTGCATGATTAATTAGTGTTTTATTAACCTAGATTCTATATATGTAAATAGGTGTATCAAAGACCTAGTCACGTCTCATCTGGACCGGGATGAGGCGTGACAATTAAGTTGGTATCAGAGCTAAAGTTTATAGTCCAGTAGTCTAGTTGAGTCTAGTGTGACAGTGGACTTAGGGGTTGGTCTGTTTAGGTGGGGTGTTAAAGGTCCATGTGAGTGTGTGGAATATATACTGCATGCTATCTTGATCCATATGCAATACTCACATTTGTTACAGTGATACATGGAAGGAGAAAGGTCTTTTGCTCATGCTGGAGATAAGGGAAAAAAACCCCAGGTAGACAAGAAATTAGGTGATCGGGAAACTAGATAACTGTGGGAAGCAGTAGCTTGGTACTTTGAGAAACATACAACGTGAGTGGAAACAGTAAGACCCAGGGGTACATTATACGAACAATTTAAAAAGTATGATTCATCAATATTCACGGGAAACTGCAGGCCTATTAGAAGCAGAGAATTGGTTACGATGCATTGAGAAGATATTCAGGGTGATGGGAGTCGGCGAGGAGGATAAATTGTTGTTGGCCACTTTTATGCTATCAGAGGAGGCCTAGTATTGGTTGGAGGCTATGAAGAGAGCATTGTTGCCAGTGTGCACTGAAGGGAGGCCAGTTTAGTTCCTAGAGTTCCCACATGACAGCAGTTTACAAATGCTTTTGATAAGAGATATTTTTCCTCTAGTTATCGATACCAGAAATAGAATGAATTCCTACATCTGCAGCAGGGAATTAGTCATTGATGGAATACGAGAGCAAATTTAATACTTTATCTAGATTTATGCCTTCTGTTGTCGTAGATGAGGGGGAAAGATGCAAAAGATGCCAGAATTATACAACAAAGCCCTGATTGTGGAAGCTGATTTAAACGAGATGGAAAGTGCAAGTGAGTAGGCAAAAAGGGGAAGATATGAGCCAAGTGGACAGGTTCCAAGGGAAGTTTCTTTAACCGAGCTTGGAGAGGAATGTTTTTGAAGGGTGCAAGTAAGAAGAAATCAGGAGTCCTATCCCAAAGTCGAGGAAAGGGAGTGAGTGGATCATCTTCATTTGCACCGGGTCGAGAGATGGGATAAACTTGAGGGAGTACAATAACTTGTTACCGTTGCGGTCAAGTTGGGCACATTGTACGGAACTGTCCTATGGGAGGATCAGGGCCTTCTATGTCACGACACTGCTTTTTATATGGACAGGAGGGATATACGAAGAGAGATTGTCCATAGTACTCTACCGAAAGTTCATTGGTGGGTAGTGTATCTACGGTGTCCCGAGGAGCAATGAGTGACAGAGGTCAAGGATGAGGATAAGGAGGCAGTAATGGAGGTGGCACTAGAGGTAGCAGTGTTGGTGGCAGGGGACCAAGTGGACCTGAGGCTGGAGGTCGTGTTTTTGTACTTATCCAATGGGATGTCCAGGCGATTCTAAATGTGGTCATAGGTATGATATCTATTTTTGGTCAACAGACACGAGTACTTATAGATTCAGGTGACACACATTCATTTATATCATTGTCGTTCTCCTTGCATGTTAATAGACCACCTACTTCGTTAGATTGTGGATTGACTATAGCTACTCCCACAGGTGATTGTGTGATGGCTAGGGTAGTATATAGAGAGTGCCTAGTTCAGGTGAATGATAGAGAATTATCTGCAGATCTAATTCCTTTTGAATTCCAGGACTTTGATTTGATTTTAGGAATGGATTGATTTTTTGCATATCATGCCACTATTGACTGTTTTTGTAAGAAAATAGTATTTAGACATGTTCATTTGTTTCGATTCTTTGGAGAGCGATGCCCTGAGTCGAGGAATTTGATATCAGCAATTAAAGCCAAAAAATTACTCAGGAAAGGATGCTATGGGTACTTGGCTTATGTGAAAGATACTCAGAGGGATACTCCTGAATTGAAGAATATTTTTGTGGTTAATGAATTCACTGATGTGTTTCCTGAAGAGTTACCAGGGTTACCAGTTGATCGGGAGGTGAAATTTACTATTGAGCTTGTGCTAGGAACTAGTCTCCTATCCATTACCCCATACAGGATGGCTCCAGCTGAATTGAAGGAACTTAAAGTGCAGTTGTAGGATTTGTTAGATCGGGAATTTATATGGCTTAGTGTACCTCCTTGGAGTGTACCAGTATTATTTGTAAAGAAGAAGGATGGTACTATGAGGTTATGCATTGATCACAGACAACTGAATAGGGTGACTATCCGGAACAAGTATCAATTGCTGCGTATAGATGATTTGTTGGACCAGCTATAGGGTGCCCGGGTATTTTCAAAGATTGATCTTCGGTTAGGATATCATCAGTTGAAAGTACGGGATAGTGATATATCAAAGACTATTTTTCGGATCAAGTATGTACATTATGAATTTCTGGTGATGCCATTTGGTGTGACTAATGTTTCTGCTGTATTTATGGACCTGATGAATTGAATATTCCAACCATATCTTGATTCATTTGTGATAGTGTTCATTGATAACATATTGATATAAGAGGAGCATATGCAACATTTGAGGGTGGTACTTCAAACATTGAGAGATAGACAATTATTTGCCAAATTCAGTAAATGTGAGTTTTGGTTGGACAGGGTTATGTTTTTAGGGCATGTAGTTTTTGGTGATGGTGTATGTGTTGATCCAGCTAAGATTGATACTGTAGTTAATTGGGAGAGATCGAGGACAGTGACAGAGATTCAGAGTTTTCTGGGTTTGGCAGGTTACTATCGGAGGTTTGTACAGAATTTCTCTATTATAGCTATGCCCCTAACTTGATTGACTCGAAAGAAGGGTGAAGTTTGAGTGGTCTGATAGATGTGAGCAGAGTTTCTAGGAGCTGAAGACCAAATTGACGACTGCACCAGTGTTAACCATTCTGTCAGGTAGTAATGGGCTGGTGGTTTATAGTGATGCCTTACATCAAGGTTTGGGTTATGTGTTGATGCAGCACAGTAGAGTGGTAGCTTATGCCTCCAGACAACTGAAACCACATGAGTGTAATTATCTTACCACAATTTGGAGTTTGCAGCTATTGTATTTGCACTGAGATTGTGGAGACATTTTCTATATGGGATTACCTGTGAGATTTATACAGATCACCAGAGTTTGAAATATCTATTCACCTAAAAAGAGTTGAACCTGAGTCAGCGGAACTAGATTGAGCTTATTAAAGATTATGACTGCACTATTCATTACCAGTCAGGGAAAACAAATGTTGTGGCAGATGCTTTGAGTTGAAAATCATCAGACAGATTAGCTAGTTTACGAGTGATTCGAAAGGGTCTATTTGTGGATTTGAAGTCTTTGAGAGTGTAGTTAAGGATAGGAGAGACTACAACTTTACTTGTTACACTGACTTTGAGACTAGTGCTGGTGGATAGGATTAGATAGGCACAATAGTATGATCTCCAGATTGAGAAATTGAAGAAAGAAGGGAAGACTGATTTTATTGTTGACAGTGTTGATGTGTTGTTATTTGATTCTCAGTTATGTGTACCTAACGATGCAGGATTAAAAAGAGAGATTCTGGAGGAAGCATACAGTTCAGCATACGCTATGCATCCAGGTAGTACAAAAATGTATCGTGACTTGAGAGAGCATTATTGGTGACCTGGGATGAAATGAGAGATAACTGAGTTTGTGGCTCGATGTTTGGTATGAAGTGAAAGCTAAGCATCAGAGACCAGCCGGGTTATTGCATCCTCTATCGATTCCAGAATGGAAGTGGGAGCATATCACTATAGATTTTGTGAGTAATTTGTCCCGTACAGAAAAAGGACATGAGGCCATTTAGGTGATAGTTGATAGGTTGACGAAGTCTACTCATTTTCTAGCTATTAAGATGTCCTATTCTCTTGACAGGCTAGCTAGATTGTACATTGATGAGATTGTTAGATTGCATGGTGTACCTATATCTATTGTCTCTGACAGGGATCCATGCTTTACTTCGAGGTTTTGGCCTAGTTTACAGACTGCACTGGACACTACTTTGAAGTTTAGTACAACATTCCACCCACAAAATAGATAGACAGACAGAGCGTACTATTCAGACATTGGAGGACATGTTGAGAGCTTGTGTCATGGACCTTAGAGGTAACTGGGATGAATATTTGTCTTTAGTTGAATTTGCTTATAATAATAGCTATCAGAGTTCGATTGAGATGACACCATATGAAGCTTTGTATGAGAGGAAGTTTAGGACTATAGTGTGCTAAAGTGAAGTGGGTGAGAGGAAGTTATTAGGTCCATAAATTGTGCAAATGACTAATGATCCAATTAAAGTCATACAGGAGAGCTTACGGAGGGTACAGAACAAGCAGAAAAGTTATGCAGATAATTGGCGTCGTGATTTGGAATTTAAGGTGGGTGATCGAGTATTCCTAAGGCTATCACCTTGAAAAGGGGTCATACGTTTTGGCAGGAAAGGGAAGTTGGCTCCCAGGTATATTGGTCCGTACAGCATTGTAGAGCAGATTGGAGCTGTTGCATACCGGTTGAAGTTACCAATGGAGTTGTCCAGGTTACGTGATATATTCCATATTTCTATGCTACGAAAATACTTGTCTGACCCATCACATGTGTTGACTTTAGAATCGATCGAATTAGCCAAGGATTTGACTTATGTAGAGCATCCGATTTAGATTTTGGATAGGAAAGAGAAAGTATTACGCATGAAGACGATACCGTTGGTAAAATTTTGTGGCGAAGTCACTCAGTAGAGGAAGCAACTTGGAAGATTGAGGAAAGTATGCGGGCTCAATACCCTCATTTGTTTAATCCAGGTAAGTAATTTTGAGGACGAAATTTTTAATAGTAGGGGAGAGTTGTGAGACCCGATCATGCATTACATACATATTAACATAATTCTGTGGACTAATTGCAATTATGTGAAATTATTTGTTAGATGGAATTTTGTGTTCGGAAATAGTATTGGGCTGATTTTGAAATCACGTAAGAATTTGGGGAGAGGCAAATAGAATTATTAAATATCTTTATACATGTGTCAAGGCTGTGGTGGGTCATTTTGGAAAAGTCAAGTGCATGTGTGTGTGTGTGTGTGTCAAGTGTATATGTGTGTCTTAAGGTGTAGTAAAGTGTGTGTGTGTAATTCATGAAACAATGTGTGTGTGTACTTTAATATGTAGTAAAATGAGTATGTTTAAAAGACAAACTAATGGGTGTGTTTGTGTTCTGGTTTTGTTGAAACTGTGAGTGAGAGAGAGTAAAGGAGAGGAAGAAGAAAGAAAAAAAAAAGAGAAAGAAAGAAAGAAGAATTTGGGGGACTCCATGCCAAACCAAAAGTAAGAAGAAAACAAAACGAAGGTAAGGGTGTGTGTGTGTTCATTTTAGTGTGTGCGTGTGTGTGATTAATTTTAAGTATTTGTGTATATGTGTGAAACTATTTTAGTGTAATTTCAAAGCATATTTTGGTGAGTTTAAATTAAGTGTATTAAACATAATTAGTGGGTTATTTTGTGTTAAAATAATGGGATGTTTTATTTTAAGTTCAAAACAGATTTTATTAAGAGTGTTACACAAAATTAGGGGTTGTTTTGGAATTGATTAAATGTGTATGTGAATTTAAGTGTAGTAGTTTTAAAAGAAAAGTACAATAGAAATTAGAAATGGGTGTCGGTAATGTCGAAACTCTGATTTCTAAATATTATTGTTACATGTGTGAATTTTAATCCAAATATGCTTAATGTGATAATGTAAACTTCAAATGCAAATGAATATAATATCCAGTGCGGAATGTACAAAATGTTGGAAGTGTAATTTTTGGGATTCGGGGTCAAAATGTGTGGAAAAGGAGCCCCGGTCAATGTGTTTGACTTTCTAAATCTTAATTGTGATTAATGTGAGTGATTTTGAAGATTTGAGGAAGAAATATGATCTCTAAATCTAATGTGCCAATATGTGAGTGAACAGTGCAGTAACCGGGGTTACCGGGGCACTTCGGGTTGAATCATCTTGTATGCATTAGTGATTAATTATTTAATGTGATAAACATGTTAACATTGATGTGTTATGTGGAACAGGGTAGGACAGTTGGTATAGAGACGGATACAAAAACACCGGAAGGATCCATCGATAGAATCAAAGGGTTCTAGATCGAAATATTTGAGGTAGGTGTATATCTTTATATGTTTTGAAAATGCTATTATAAGATGATGTTAGATGATAGAATTTAATAGTATTTCTCCAGGATTATGTGCTATGTACTTATGTGATTGGATGATGCTTTGTATTGTATATTGTGTATTGTGAATTGTGTATTGTGGAATGTGGCACACTGTTTGAGACAGAAACGTCGATACTTGATCACTAGGAGTGCAGTGATGTGCTAGCACTATGGTGTTCCCGGAAGGTTTGGGAGACATAGATCCATGTGGGATCGATTGCCCGATGAGAGGTAGTATGGATATGTTGTAGCTTGTGACTGTTTTTTTGAATTGCATTAATGTTATTGTTTGATACGTGTATTTACGTACAATTTACCTACTTCTGTGTATTACTATCATTTTGATTTCATATACGACATGTATACCCACTGAGTGTGTGGTTTAGCTCACACCCCTATAGTTTCTCCATTTCAAGTACAACAGAGGGAGACACAGATCAGTCCACTGTCAAAAGGGTTGAGTTTTGTACAACGTTAGTATAATATTCTGTTCGCTATGTATTTAGTTTTAAATGAGTAAATGATACTGGTTGAGGGACTGTATAATTATTTGTTGGGTTGTATATTATGTTAAACGAGAGATTATTATCGCAGGTTAATAGTATATGTATTTGTAAACAGACTCAACAGGCATACCTTGTGAGGTATGCTATGTGGGTGTGAGATTTTGTATCTGTTTGTAACCTCGAAAACAAACAATTGGTATTGTTATTATATATGGTACAGGTTATGAGACAGGTTTACCATCATGCTTATTAACTAAGGTAATGTGTGGTGTTGTTGCACCTGTAGGATTAATTAGTGTTTTATTAATCTAGATTCTATATATGTAAACAGGTATATCAAAGACCTAGTCTTGTCTCATCCTTGGAAGGCCGGGATAGGGCGTGACACTAATGGAAGTGCAAAAGGGATCATATTCAGTGGGAAGGCCACCAAGAATATAAGGAACTAAATAATCATCTGTAACAGGTCAATCAACAACAATAAGATTAAGGGCTAAAGTCTTAGCTTGCTGAAAGTATTTATGCATAGGATCAGATCATTTTTTGAGGGATTGCAACTCTATGTGTAGCTAAAGAATTCGGGCACAAGAATGCGCAACAAATGATGATGCAGGGGTAGCCTAGATGCTTTATGATGTTTTTAGTCCAATCATCTGGGCTAGCACATCGTCACTCAAGGAGGCGAGGAGCCATCTGAGGAGAAGTAGATCTTAGTGATTCCAAGCTTCAAACTCCAAATTGATTGCGTTCTAGACATTTTATTGATCCATCAACAAAGCTTTGTTTTTCCTTCTTGTTGCAAACTTGTATGTTTGCATACACACACACACACACATATAAATCCTAAATCAAAATAATTAAGCTTGACAAAATACCAAAAAAAAAAAATTCACACAACACACATGAGATCAAACAAAAAATTAAAACGAAAAGTAATGCTAACATATATCTCATTACATAAATCCATATTGAAACAAGATATTTCGTGCAGGGTGTATGAGAGAAAATAGTGAATGAAATTTTAGTTTTGAGAAAATAGAAGGTAGACATGTTATTAAAGGGGTGTGTATACCATAGGGTGAGCTTAGTTAAAATGGGGTAAGTATATAAAGGGTGTACTAGTAGTTTGATTATAAAAATTTTAACGGGATAAGAATGGATATTTGTGGGGGTGGGAATAGTCTCAGACATAATGTTATTATTGCCAACTCATGTAGCTCAATCACAACATTTAGATGATTATTAGGACTCAATGAGACATAACAAATCCAACGGCCCACATGAGTTGGTAAGAAATATATTATCAATGTCAATCTAATGTGTAAATTTGTGGCTCACAAAATTTTCTCAATTGCAAAATTCTCCATTGGTATGTAATTTTTCAAACTGCAAAATAAAGCTATCATTATGGTGATGTTAATGTAATTTGTATGCATTCATTTATTTTTGTGTCTATTGTTAGTCATTATACAAAGAATAGGAATATTTTATTATCATATTGAAAGTTATAACATTTTAAAGATAAGTTATATTTTTTTGGGAGTGTAAGTTATAACTCCAAGACACAAAATGTTAGGACCGATCTTGAAAATCATAACTTTCAGTCACAACATTTCAAAATTTAAGTTACTATACATTACTACTCTTTAAGGTCAAGTTAGTACTCATTACTATTTGAATTCTAAAAGTACATTCAAGTGTAGATGGTCAAGCTATAGTAATAACTCTATGGTCTGGGTTCGATCCATATGTAACTGAAAACTTGGAGAGTAGTAGAAAGGAAGAACAAGAATCTTTTGAATGGTTAGAATAACGTCAAGATCTTTGCTTGGCGTGTATGTACTGATGTACTGGTGTGTATGTACACATGATTTTGCCAGGGACATTGTGTAGTTGCATCAAATACTTATAGGTGTTGAGGTGATCCAATGGGTCTTTTGTGCCATCAAACATTTTCATCGATGACATTTTGAATTTCTAGGGAAGTGGGTAGTTTGCCACATCGATTATGAAAGGCGTGTCTGTTTGCCTTACGAGGTAGTCTACAGTCTCAGGTCTTTGTTCATTCATGGTGTTGAAGACGTCGCCCAGTTGATTTTACACCTCTTTGATTTTTTTGGTCCCAGTGATTGGGGGCTCTTTTGGAATTGTTATGAAAATGACTCTTGTCCTCCACACTTTGATTCTTGCCCCTCATTCTCTTGGAAATGAAGGTCTTCACCATGGGAAGGGGGAGCTGGAGAAGGAGACGGAGCTGCCTCATAGTTCTAAGGAAGGGCTCCCTTGTGTGGGGCGCCCAAGTGGGGAACTCCTTGACCCCTAGGGTGTGGAGCTCTTCTGACTTGATGTCCTCTAGGCTGTGCTATGCTTTGTTGTCCGGAGAGCATCAGTTGTAAGATTTGTTGATTCTGAACTACGAGTTGTTGCATTGTCTCTATCATTTGTTGTGCATTTGGAGCATTATTGGTTGGTGGAGGAACAACGTCCTCCTCTCATGGTGGATTATCCTCAGGTTGATTCATCAATCTGATGATGATCGTCATAGGTTCAACAAAAGGAAGTGTTTAGAAATGAGAATTTGGTCGTTCCCACAAACGACACCAAACTGATGATGCACAAATTAGGTTTGTACACCACCTGTCAAATGAACAATAATAAATGCAGTACTTTAAGTAGAGAGATGAAGACAAAAACAAGACAATGATTTATAGTAGTTCAGTTAACGTGACCTACATCGACTTTGAATGGCTAGGGTCGCCGTGTATTTTATTACTTCAAGTGAATAAGGAGAGCAGAGACTTATAAGCTTAAAGAGATAGGAGAGAATTGTGCTCGACTAAATGTCATCTGTCCCCAAGTGTTGGTGGGCTTACAATTTATAGTAGCCTTAACGAATGAGGTAGCTAATTTACAGCGACTTAATAGTAACTAAATAGCTAATTTTGTGGAGCTGACAACCTTTTCTCAAAGGATGAGGTAGTTATGGTGCTCTCCATAAAATTCGGTCAAAAATGAGGTGGTGGTTGACTTCTTCCAAGGCGGCATGGATGAGGCTTTTGGGATGACCCTTACTCCAAGATGGCTTGGATGAGCCTCTTGGGATGACCCTTGCTCCAAGATGGTTAATATGAGACTTTTGAATAACCCTTATTCCAAGATAATTAGATGGAGACTCTTGAATGACCCTTATTGCAAAGAGGTTAGGAGGAGGCTCTTGGAGGCCTACTTACTCCCTTGGCGAGCTTGACTGGGTGTGGACCCCTTTGGATTAAATACTAAATCTTTATAAGTTTGAATTCTTAATTAAAATTGGGCTCGTAGCATGAGTTGAGCCCCCGTCAAATTGTAATGTCTGGAAGGAGCATGCACTGGACTTTATCTTGCCTGCACTTGAGGTTTTCCATATTCTATTGTTTCTTTCAAAAAAAATAAATAATACAAATTAGATAAGCAAGAAACCCTATTAGAGTGGGTTAGCCAACACTTTATTTTGGTGCACTATTTATCCTCTTGTTTTCTTACTATTGTTATTCTTTACACACACACTGGCACAGCTCATTCAGCTCTCTAGCTCACAGTTCTCAATTTTTTATACTATCAGCAATAAAAATTTATAATTTTTAGGAGTTCTATTAAAATTTTCCCGTGCTATTTGTGATCAACCATATCCAACTACAGCTAAATTCTCAAAATTTATAACTTGAGGGCAGCTCAATTCGCAGCTTACCCACATGAATTGTGTCGGCCGAGTGACCGCGAGGTTTCGTATGCCGCTGCTGCTTCTTTTGTAGGAGGTTTGGTGGCAATCTTGTGATATGGGGAATACCGAGGGGCATTTTGGGTGGTCTTTAAATCTTGTAATCGGATGATTGTGGTGGGGAAGGAGTGGTGACTGACGGATTAGGTGGCCAGTGGGAGTAGGAGTGATCTGCGAGTCAAAACACAAATGAAAATGGCGATGTCGATGAGTGTGGCAGTTGCAAATCAGAATTTTATACATATAATACCACCCAAGTTGTGGTCGAACAGGACAATTTTGAGGCCTGTGCGTTGTTGCTCTTCACTCCAAGAACAGGTATTGAATACTTCTCGACTTCATTGTCTTTAAAACTACAATCATTGCATATTATTACTAAAGATTCTTCATCAGAAACCTAATGTCGTTAGAATGAATGTACGATTGCTGTGTGATTACCATTTGGTTTGAATCGATGAATAATACCAAATACTATTCAGCTGGACCTTTGTCATCATTGTGAAAAGAAGAAATTGTATCCAACAGTTGGCGATTTGATCTGAATCATTTGAAAAATCCCAAGCTTGTAGAATTTTAGGGTGTGTTTGGTTTAGGCATTTGATCTGAATAAGTATTCGAGTTTATTTTTTGGGTGCTTTGAGCTATTGAGGAGCTAGCTAATTCATATTTATTACTTTAACACTTAAACACCCTGCCCATATGTGATTGCCCCTTACACTTGTCGGTTTATTAGGGAATTTCGACTGGTAATAAATGCTATAGAAATCTCTCTGCGTTAAAGAAAACTCTCTAGATTCGTTCATATCTATCGTAAAAAAGTTCTCTCAACGAATGATCATAGTCAGGTATGGTTTCCACTTTCATTCGCCTCTGTTTTTTTTTGTTTTTTTTGAACGGTTAAAATTTCTTATTCTCTTCTAACTCTATCTCTCCCTTAATGTTAAGATCAAAACATTTCAATTATCCTATTTCTCTTTACAAAGTCTCATAAGATTAACAATTAATCTCTGATTTTTTACCATGGTAATATTCAAATTGTAGTTTTACAAGTTAATAGAATTCTATATATTTGTCAAATCATTTATACATTTTAAATATGTACTAGTTTTGGCTCGTTTTTGTTTGTAAGAGTTTTGTATTATTAGTTTTAGAGTGTGTTTGATAACGTTTTTGTTTCTGTGTTTTCAAAAAAATAAAAAAAAGAAACAGTTTTTGTTTGTGTTAAAAACTGCAAAAATAAAATATGTTTGGTAGTAATTTATGTTTACTAAATTATGAAAACGAAAACAAAAAACATTTTATGTCCCAATTATTAATTTTATATTATTTCTTGTTGCAAATACAACCCAAAATTTCCTTTTTTCGGTAAGTTAATGACTTCTATTAACCAAGGATCATGTACAAAGGTACACCCCATTTACAAAGCATTCAAAAAGCAAATGAAAGCAAAAAAATAGAACATTTTGCTAGCTACAAAGGACACAAGTGCATGGACAAAAGACAAATCTATGTCTTCAAGCATGTAGCACACCAACATCACTGTAGAAAAAAAAATGTAGCACCCCAGCAACAACAGCAACTAGGACTGCATTAAAAAAACAGTGTAGGACCCCAGCAACAACACCACCAGATTCTCAGGCAGATGACCTACTATCCAGATGCACACAGTAACAAGACAACTTCACATCCGATCTAAGGAGTGTGGAAAGGGAACATGATAAATTAACAGTCCCCATTCAAGCAATGATACAACAAAAGTATAGAGACACAAGCCCTAAAGTAACAATCCCCATTCCATAAGCGACAACAAAAGCAGAGTCAAGTATCTACTCCATAGCAGTAGGCTTCATTCCTTGAAAATAATCAAGGGGGGCCAAAGATTGCATCTGGTATTGCCCACTGCCTTTGTAGAAACAAATTGGGAGTTGCAAGTCTAACTCCCCTTCTTATCACACTGATACTCCAGAAACTCCTTCCTCTCAGCAAATAAGTCTCAACCCAAGCAACCCATACATAATTTTTATCTCTTGTAATCACACTTCATAGGTGGTTGAGCATTGCTGCCTTTTTCCATGCTTCAATGGCTTTGATCCCCAGTCCTCCTCCATCTCTTGTTGTGAAGGCACTGATTAGAAAAATCAATCAAGTGATTACGATAACAAAGCAAACTTCAAATATCATCTTAAGATTGTTGATCTGATCCTAACACTTCTGATCCTTTAGCCTCCCACCTCGATCCAAGATAGAATGCTAATTCTAAAAACCTAGGTGGAAACCACTTGAATAATAATTTCCGTTGGAATTTCCTGTTGAAGGTGTGCCGAAAATTGTGGAAACCATATATTCGGGACTTACTCATGTTAAACTAGTGGCCAAAAGGTCAATCATGGATTAGGGGAATCTAGGCTTGATAAGCTATAGTTTGGTGATGAAATGAGGGAATAACTCGAGAACAGTAACAAAGGAGTAGACGAAGAAAAGGAGGATCATACTATAATTGCTAAATCAACACAAAAAATGTTGTAACAACTTAAAGTAATTACTTTTTGTTATGATCAGTCTTTGAAAGAGATGAAAGTGGTGGCGAACTCCATGGAGTCAGTTATAGTGAAAGAGCTACTGTGAAAAAATATGCTAGACGTGCTCAATTGGGTGAAATTTTTGAATTAGATCGTGCTACTTTGAAATTCGATGGAGGGTGTGGGCACAAATTTTAGTTATATCACTATCTCAATATGGGGGCTACATTATCAAAAATTATTGTATTATTGTTTATTGGAGTTGATATATGCCACTTGCAGGCACACACATTGATCAAAACACATTTCTATTTCAGTTCGCCTGCTTCTTTATAAGTGTCAAAAGTCAGAAGTGATTGACAACTCTGCTGCATTTTCTCAAGTTATTACCTCATGGTTTTTTCCTTCCATTCTAACTCTCATCCATTTCCTTCATTTTGAAAGGTTAATATAGGGGTTGTGTGTGAACCTTGCAATGACAAAGGATGGTTGCTTTGTGATTTTTGTAAAGGGCAGAAGACCAATGT
Source organism: Ilex paraguariensis (assembly GCA_963454935.2). NCBI lineage: Eukaryota > Viridiplantae > Streptophyta > Magnoliopsida > Aquifoliales > Aquifoliaceae > Ilex > Ilex paraguariensis. Next base: position 252,307 of record CAUOFW020006536.1, read on the forward strand.
GAAAGCTGAAAAAAATCGCATCTACCGTCGTTGTCCGTCTTGCAGAGCTGTAAGTGGTCCCTAGTACAACTCTTGTAATCATACTGAAGCAAAGGTAGAGCCAAAGTTAATGACTTGCAACTCAAATTTGAGGATAATTATAAGTTCCCCTTCGAACAATCCACTTTGACAACATGAAGGATACAACGAGCCCTTAGCAGCGATTGAGGGTTTTGGTTCAGGATTTGGTGATATGAAGAATATAATACACATAACACTATTGAGGACTGTTGGATAAATATAATTATTATCAAACATTTCTCATGGATGATTAAATCAGCTGAACTTGTGGCCATCCAATAAACATATTAATATTTACAATTAGTCTTTTTATGATTGTATAAATAGAAATTTTTGGAGTTTTACAATTATTATAAGTCTTTACTCCAGGGATATCTGAAAGTAAGCAAATTCGGTAAGGCTGATCATTATATCTTACTCTTGTTCACAGATTGGTTACGTCTTATGTTCGAAGTGCAAAGTCTTCAAATGCATAACGTTTCCAAATTTTGGTGATGGTGAGGACTTAACCATTTGAACCCGAAGTTCAGTTTAATTGCTTTATCCTTAAGAAGACATGACAGAAGAAGAGATTCTTCAAAACTAATAGGGTACAGGTTGATCTGATTATTGAGTAGCTTAAATTCTGGTCCTCTTTCTTTCAGGTTTGATCTGATTATTCAGTCGCTTAAATTCTGGTCCTCTTTCTTTCTTAAGTTTTCTTTTTGACCAAGTAGTTTTCTTTTTCAGGTATCGTTGTATTCTTATTTTCTGTAGCGAACGAACAATGCGAGTTGTGATCCATTGCAAATCTTTGTTATTGTATTTGGAGTAAATTGCAATGCAAATGTTAAATAAGTTTCGGATTAAATGCAGTTGTGGGTCGTTGAAGTATGCATCTTTTGTTAATTTTGTCCATGATATTACTTTCTTTCTTATTTTCATTTTTTGATACAACAATCAAAGGTTTTCGGGTCAGTTTACACGTATTTTAATTTATCCCTTTTTCGGTCCAGTCAATGCATATTCATTTATGCTGCGATTAGCGTATTCATGATAGATAAATTCCTTGTGGTCTGGCCTCAAGAGATTGTTAAGATTCGAACTCATGATATATGAGTTTACAGCTCGTATTTGTTACTACTTGAGTTGCCCTTGGAGTTGGTCCATGATATTTCAATTTTTTGAATCTAGTACCTAATGTTAATAAATGAAGTTTAATTGGTTCAATTTTTAACTTCCATTTAAATTGGTATGAAATTTGCTTCATGTGCTGATCACCTAAGGGTTTTGTAAGAGCAGAGAGAGAGAGATGATCTCATAGAAACGAACCAATCTATTTTTGTTTTTATTGGTCATGAATGTAAGAAGAATTTGTTTACATCAATCTCTCAATATCAATAACACGCAACTCAAATAGACAACATTTATAGCTATAGTAGGCATTTCTAATCTCTATTGTCACTTGATAATGATGGGATATCGGGTGTGGGCCGCCACGATTCAAAAGTCTAACAGGTACAGAAAAACCCTTGCTCGCATAATGGCCCAAACGAAGCATCCACAACTTGTCCACACCAAAAACAGAGTAGACCAAATCCGAAGGGTATAGCCCAACAATACAAGGAAACTTGTGGCCCAGCCCAGTTTTAATTCCAACCTAGCCGAAGGGTGGCCTGGGATAAAGGAGCCTAGTGTCCTGGGAACACAAGTATCATTTCTGACGCCTATGACAATCACATACTCCCTGAAGCAGAGGGTATTGGTGTGCATAACCATCTAGGGATCATGGAAACAGTGGCGTCGGATGAACAATGGCGTCGGATGACAGAGGTTGCTACAAGACATAGGCGGGAGGACCCACATAATCAACAATAAAGAAGAAGGAGTATAGCAGGAAATCCTAGAAGAGTCACTATATAAATGAGACACTGTTACCTAGCAGAGGGGATCATCTTCCCCATTACACTCTCAAGCCCTTGACACAACCAGGACAACAGAAAGCTTATGCTCTTGTAAAGGCCCAATGCCAGTAATATCATTGTATTCACCAAAGATTAATATACGACCTCAAGGACTAAGAGACTCCCTTACAGTAGATATAGTCTTAGTCCTTTGGCTAAGGTGAACCACATACATATTACGTTCCTTTTGTCCTCCATAGATAGACCTCCAAATCAACTAATCCACTATAATCCCCAAAACATCATTTGTTGGGCGTGGCCCATTATTTCCGAGCATCATCAGATGACGTCGTCTGTGGGAACGATTTTCATCGTTTTTCTTTGAGTCTTTTTTTTATTTTGATGATTTCAACTCTGAACATGAGTAAATCTCACGCCAATCCCCAAGTTCAACAAAACTTACTGGAGAACTTTTCTGCCCCCAAAGAAGACGTCGAGAACCACCCCCTAGTGATGGACCTCACGCTGCTCAATAAACTAGAAGCCTATCGTCGAACCACGATGTAATTGATAAAGCAGAACCAAGAGTTGATGACGTGGATACAGACACACCAGTTTCCGCAGTTCCTACTAGCACACCAGAAACCTCCTCCACCTCCAGCACAACATGACGTTCCCCCTCAAGAGCGCCAAGCTCCGCCTAATGGGCTCACAGAGCTCCATGAGCACATCCATTCTAGAGGAGGAGACACCTGGAGGAACACAACGAAGATGAGGCCCACAGTCGGGCCAGGGCTACCTATCGGGAAGATAGACCCCACCCCCTATTGGAGACCATGGATCACTTATTGGAGCAAAGACTTCGTGAGCTCCAGCGAGAGCTCGAAAACATGAAAGAAGTGGTTAAGGGCAAAGCCCCTAACACCATAGACGCTCTGGTCTAGCAAACCGAATAGCCATTCGCCCCTGAGATCCTCCACTTTTCCTTCCCCCAGAAGTTCTAGATGCCATCGATAGAGGTGTTCGTTGGGACCAAAGATCCAGTTGACCACCTAAACTCTTATAAAAATTAGATGGAGCTCCAAGGGTACCAAGACCCAATCTGCTGTCGAGCTTTTGCCATCACCCTCAAAGGGTCAGCAATCGCTTGGTTTAACAAGTTGCAACCAACATCGATTTCCTCCTTCAGGGAACTATCTATACAATTTGTATCTCGTTTCATCGGAGCAAGGACATATAGGAAGCCGTCCTACCACCTTCTGAGCATCAATAGAGGCCTAGCGAGTCCCTCCAAAGCTATATACAACGCTTCAACCAAGAATGCTTGAAGGTGAAAAGTGTGGACGACAAGTTCGCACTGACCACTTTCATGTCTGGACTCGGAGTACAATCTAAGGACCTCTTCTTCTCAATCACAAAAAATCCTTAAACCACTATTGCCGAGGTACTGGAGAAAGCCAAAAAATACATCAACGACAAGGAGGCCCTCCGCTTGAAAGGAGGCTCGACGTCAGCGAAAGGAGACAAGAAGAAAAGGGACCGCAGTCCCAAGAAGGAGAGGAATCATGGTTGGTCCCCAAGAAGAGGCCGTTCTCCGAGGAGAGGAAGGGAGCCTTCTCCTAAGAGGAGAGGCAACGTCCGAGACCGCCTGGGACCCCCGCCAAAAGAACTACAGCCCCGATATACCCTAGTGTGACTTCTGCCACTGGTCACCTCCATCACTCAAGTCCTCCACGAGGTCCAGAACGAGAGGTTCAGCCGATGGCCACCATAGATGAAATCAGTTCCCAGGAGGCAAGACGCCTCCAAGTACTGTGAGTTCCACAAGGACACATGCGACGAAATGAATGACTGCATCCAGTTTAGGAAGGAGATTGAGCACTTAATCCAGAGGGGGGGCATCTGTGCACTACATGGAGAGAGAGGGAAGACAACAGAACGATCAAGGACGGGATACCCGAGCAGTCGTTGCGCCTCCTCAACAACACCAGCAAGCCCTTGGCGAAATCCAAGTTATCTTGGGAGGTTTCGCAGGAGGGGATGAGTCCAGTTCAACACGGAAGGTGTATGCCAGGAGAGCCTGGTCAAAATATTTCCTCAAAATCCAAGCCATCCGAAAGGCACCCCGCAGCGGTATGGAGATCATTTTTTCTGATGTGAATCTCAAAGGATGTTAGCACCCGCATGACAACCCCCTGGTCATAAAGGTAATCGTTGCAAACAAAACTATACATTGAGTGCTCATCGACAATGGAAGCTCAGTAGACATTATCTTCCTAATGGCTTTCAATCAACTCGGTATAGAGAGATCAAGGCTTGAACCTGTAAAGACCCACCTTCTGGGCTTCTTTGGTGAAAGAGTCTTGTTAGTCGGGTCTATCCAACTCATCCTCACCATAGGGGACTAACCCTGTCAGGTTACAACCATTATCCACTTTCTAGTGGTGTTCGCCACCTCTGCTTATAACGTCCTGTTGGAAAGACCGTCTCTCAATTCCATCAAACCAATACCTTCGGCATACCATTTGGTGATGAAGTTCCCCACCGATAATGGATTCATCATGGTTAGGGGGACCAACGACTCGCTAGAGAATGTTATATGTCATCAATGAGGCAGAAGGAGGTAGAGTTAGTCCAGTTGGAGGACTTAGACATGAGATATGAGTTGGAGACTCGGCCTACCCCCACAGAGCAGCTGGAGCCTGTATAGTTGGATGAGGACCTAGAGCACGTGGCCTTTGTAGGCTCCATGCTACTCCCAGCCATTAAGGAAAAACTCATGTTGTTTTTAAAAGAAAATGCTGATGTTTTCGCCTGGAAATAGAAAGATATGGAAGGAATAGACCCCGCGGTGATCGTACACCAACTTAGCGTTGATCCGAATTGCAAACTTGTGAGACAGAAGAGGAGAAGCTTCGCGCCTGACAGGTAGAAAGCTATCAATGAGGAGGTGGCTAAGCTGCTACGGGTCAAAGCCATCAGGGAGGTAGATTATCCGACTTGGTTGGCTAACGTCGTGCTCGTGAAGAGAGTGAATGGCAAGTGGCGACTATGCATCAATTTCACTGACTTGAATCGAGCATGCCCCAAGGATAGTTTTCCCTTCCCCAGATCGACTTGATAGTTGATGCCACAGCTGGCCATAAGCTCCTCAGCTTCATGGATGCCTTTTCGGGATATAACCAGATCATAATGGATCCGAACAACCAAGAGGAAACTTCATTCATCACAGAATAGTGGATCTTCTGCTATCAGGTTATGCCTTTTAGATTGAAGAATGTCGGGGCCACCTTTCAGAGTTTGGTCAATAGAATGTTCCGCGAGAAGCTCGGCTTGACTATGGAAGTATACATAGATGACATGCTCGTAAAATTTCTCAAAGCTGAATCCCATACTCAACATCTCAGGGAGTCGTTCAAAATTATGCGACAGTATAGGATGAAGCTAAACCTAGCAAAATTTGCCATTGGAGTATCGGCAGAGAAGTTTTTGGGATTCATAGTCAACATAGGGGTATCGAGGCGAACCATAAGAAGGTGACGGTTGTCCTTGAAATGAAACCCCCCACCAGTACTTGAGAGATATAATGCCTGACCGGGAGAATAATGGCACTCAATTGATTTGTTTCGCACTCCAGTGGCAAGTGTCAGCCATTCTTCAAGGTCCTGAAAGTAGCCTTTCAGTGGGATGAGTAGTGTGAAAAGGTTTTGCAGGATCTTAAGTCCTACTTGGCTACACCCCTAGTACTAGTAAGCCCCCAAGAGGGAGAAATTCTTACCCTGTACCTTGCTGTGTCTGATTTTTCAGTCAGTGTCGCCCCGGTGAAGAACAAGGAAAGAATTCAGTAACCAGTTTACTTCTGCAGCAAAGCCCTTAAGGGGCCGAGGAGAGATATCCCAAGATGGAGAAGCTCGTGCTATCCCTCCTAGTGGTAGCTCAGAGATTAAGGCCATACTTCCAAGCACACACCAGCGAGGTCCCTATGGACTAGCCGATGATACAAGTCCTGCACAAGCCAGAAGCCTCTAGAAGATTGGTGAAGTGGGCGATGGAGCTTAGTGAATTTGACATCAAGTTCAAGCCCAGAACCGCAATTAAGGGGCAGGTCCTAGCATATTTCTTTGTCAAATTTACCTCACCACCTAAAGAGAACACGGAAGATCAAGACTGCATCCTCGACGTGCCAACCTAGAAATTGTACGTAGATTGAGCATCAAACGCCTAGGGAAATGGGGTTGAACTGGTCCTGACCTCACTAGAGGGGTACGATCTAGAGTACGCCCTGAGATTTGACTTTCAAGCATCCAACAAAGAGACGGAGTATGAAGCCCTTATAGCCGGCCTAAACTTGGCCCTATCGATGGATGCACAACAGATCGTGATCCGTAGCAACTCACAGCTAGTGGTCGGCCAGGTCAAAGAGGAATATGCTTCTAAAGACGAGAAGATGGCACTCTACATAATGAAAGTACACAACTTGCTGAAAAAGTTCGTCTTGGCCTAGTTGATCCAGGTACCCCGAGAAGCCAATGCCTGGGCTGACGCCCTGGCCAAACTAGCTACCATCGCTGACCATGACTTACCAGGATAAGTACCCGTCGAAATCCTCACCGAGCCATACTAGTCTAGGAGAGCTCTTTGTGGATGGATCCCATTGTGTCTTGCCTACAAGATGGAGTACTCCATGACGACTTGAAGGAAGCATCGAAGTTAAAGTCCATAGCGGCAAGATTCATACTCGTTCAAGGTAACCTATACAAAAAAGGTTTTTATTTTCCACTAATGAAGTGTGTGTCTAGAATGGAGGCAGATTATATTCTAAGGGAAATCCACGAGGGCATGTACGAAAACCATATTGATGTGAGAACCATAGCAAGCAAGGCATTATGGCAAGACTACTTTTGGCCAACTATAGCCAAGGACGTGAAGGAAATAGTGGAGAAATGCCAAGCTTGCTAGATCCACTATAATCTGTCGCATTGCCCACCCGAGCAACTCATTCCCGTGGTTAGCCTTTGGCCTTTCCAACAATGAGGGTTGGACATTCTGGGACCCTTACCAATTGGAGTTGGGCAGTGCAAGTTTGTCATTGTTGTAGTGAATTATTTCACGAAGTGGGCTAAAGCGGAGCCATTGGCAAGGATTACAACGCAAAAGGTCAAGAGCTTTGTTTGAAAATCTATAATCTGCCATTTTGGTGTCCCTAGGGCATTGGTTTCAGATAATGGGAAGCAGTTCGATAATCCAACATTTACAGATTTTTGCACTAAGCTGAGAATTAAAAACTACTTCTCGGCACCTACGCATTTGCAATCCAATGGGCAGGCCGAGGTGACCATCAGAACCATCAAGCTCGCGCTAATGACTAGGTTGGAAGCTTCTAAGTCTCAATAGGTAGATCACCTCCCCATAGTATTATGGACATACTAAACAACCGTTCGAACCTCAACCGACGAGACCCCCTTCAGTCGTGTATATGGCATAGAGGTGATGGCAACTGTCGAGGTTGGCTTATCTTTCGCTAGAACCAAACTCTTTGACCTGGAGCAGAATGAGAGATCCCTGTTGGTCAACCTTGACCTCCTAAACGAAAAGAGGGATGAAGTGCTACAACGAATATTCTCATACCAGAGGAACACAACTAGATTTTACAACAAGCGGGTGAGGAGAAGGAATTTCAAGCTAGGCGACTTAGTACTGAAAAAGTTACTCCCAGCCCAGAAGAACCCGACCCATGGGAAGCTTGGCCTAAATTGGGAAGGGCCATACATTGTGAAAATGGTAATCTGACCTGGAAACTATGAGTTACAGACAGAGGGAGAAAGAGATTTACAACACTCTTGGAACGCAGATCACCTGAAGCGTTACTACCAGTAGAGTTCTCTAGAAATCATTGTAATGACAAGAAAGAGAGCCGTCGTAAAACCCCACTTTTGAGATGAATGAAATTTACGAAATTCTCATAAAACAAAAAGTTTACACTAAGTTTAGCCTACAAGCTTTTCAGCTCGGGTCTACTAGGCTTCTCAGCCTAAGAGCTGAGACTTTTCAGCCTAAGAGCTTTTCAGCTCGGATCTACTAGGCTTTTTAGCCTACGAGCTTTTCAGCTTAGGAATCTACTAGGCTTTTTAGCCTATGAGCTTTTCAACTTGGGAAGACTAGGTTTTTCAGCCTAAGAGCTTTTTAGCTTGGGGATCTACTAGGCTTTTCAGCCAAAGAGCTTTTCAGCTCGAGATGACTAGGCTTTTCAGCCTAAGGGCTTTTCAGCCGAGGGAGACTAGGCCTTTCCGCCTAAGAGCTTTTCAGCTCAGGGATCTACTAAGCTTGTTGGCCGAAGGAGCTTTTCAGCTGGAGACTTCTAGGCTTTTTGGCCCAAGATTTTCTCAGCTCAGGAATCGACAAGGTTTTTTCAACCTACAAGTCTTTTAGCTCTGCAAACTACTTAGACCTCAGCTTGAGAAATGAGAAAAGCAATCATAAAATAATCGAGGAATCGTTATTTCACATAAACAGAAAGTTCGTTTTGTGGTCATAAAAAATCCAGTTTACAAATCAAAGAAAAAACATCCTAAGTCCCCCCAACAAGCCCTTTTAACTTGCAGCCCCCCCTCTCCAGTTGAGAGTTCATAGCTTTAAGGCGAACGTTCTCCTCCATTAGGGGGATCTCTCTCTCCTTCCACCTCAACAAGCCGTTTCTTGAGGACCTCCACCTTAGCACTTAAAGACCTTTTTTATCAAAGGAAGTCGGCGACTGAGATCCTAAGTTGGTCCTTAGCCGTTTCTTATTGGAAGTGGCCTCCTCCGGCTCAATAGAAGAAGTGTCAGACTAGAAGAAGGAGGAAGGCGCAAACCTAATCCAACTCGAGCTCTCATCTATCCCAAATTGGATTAGGTTCTAAGGGGTGACGAGGGCGGAATAGGGGATTGGCGCAGCCTACTCCTCCTGGCTGACATTGAACGCCTCTCTTGGGGTGAGACTAGGGTAACCTGCACAGCACAACACAGACAAAATTAAAGTCAGTACGGTATTAATAAACTGGGATTGGTTAATCAAAGATCGGTAAGACGTTTAACTACGTGCCTCTGTCGCGAAAGCTCCTCCAAGAGTGAGGAACCCAAACGTGCCAGTTTTGCCTCTCAGTAGATGCCCACGAGTCCCTAGAGAAAAAAAAAAAAAGCACTGAGTCCACCCCTCAAGGGAACTGGGGATGCCAAAAATCAAAGGAGGGCGGCAGAATCGACTCCAAGTGAAACAACTAAAAGTAGGAGAAAAATCAACAGAGAGTTCAAAAAAGTAGAAGAATTCGGCAAAGGTAAGGAAGTCTTAGAAACCTTGAAGATGCCAGAAAATGAAGAAGCTAATCAGGCCGGCCCACCCCTCAGGGGCAAGACGAGAAGGACACAGCCCATGAAAAGAAAGAACCTAGGCAAAGTCCTAATGGAGGGGTAAGCAAAGGCCTATCTCGAATGAGCCCTCGAAGAAGGAAATCTCTCATTGGGAGGAAATGTTGCATGGTTCGTCAGGGGGTGGGGGCTCTGACCACCAGGTCCTCGGGGAAGTCGTATCGCCTCGCTATCTCCTCCACATCAAAAGCCATGAGTGGTGAAAGAAGAAAGAAAATGGAGTACCAAGAGTCGTTCAATGCATCACGAGCACACTGTTTAAACAAGGGATAAAGAGACGAGGCCATGAGCACAAAAAGAAGGAGCAAACAGAGTACTAAGGATCTCCAAAGAACAGGCAAAGAGTAGAAGAATTTTTTGAGAAGTAGTAAGGATGTGAAGAGTTCAAAGAACCAAGGGATGAATAACATGCAGATGACTATTAAACTTCCATAATCATGGTAGCAATCAATAGTAACGGCACAGGGGTAGGAGATAGTTGGTAGGCTATTACATTAAAGAGCCTTTTCCATTCAACTCAGGGAATGTACAATCCCAAAGGGAAGATGTGGCTCTTCAACTGACTTGGCTTTTCAACCAAGGACCAACCTGGCTTTTCAGCCAAGGGAATATGTGGCTCTTCAACTGACCTAGATTTTTAGCCAAATGAATAATCTAGATCTTTACTTTAAATATAACCTCACTCTATGGCTAAGACATTGCCTCGCTCATCAATCACTGCAAGACCTGACTCTTCAGCCCAAGCCCTTCAGTGTAAAGAGCTCTTAAATCTCAGCATTCTTAGGATCATCAGTCTTAACCTCAAGCTTTTCAACTTCAATGTGATCAGGCGATTCAGTTTTCAGCATTGTTAGGCCCAAAAGGTATATCGGTCATATCCAATCAAGCTCAACATTGGCATCTCAGACTTACTCAACTGACAATAAGCCCAAAGCTCACTCAAAAGCACAAAGTTTGAAATGATCAACCCTAACTAGGGGGCAACACAGCCCAGAATAGAGCAAATCGGGAGAAACAAAGATATCGTAAATAAGAGGCTTACTCCAAACAGGCCAAAGCCTCTTTGGAGTAGGGGGCAAGGGAGCATGACAAATGGTCAACAACACGTCACTACAAAAAGAAGGAAGCTTCATTGCAGAAAGGAAAGTATTTACAAAGTTTCAAATTACAAGTGTCAAAAAAAACATTTGAAAAAACACAAAACTTGGTCTTCAAGGGTTATCAGGTCGAGTTTCTAGAGCTGCCCTAGAAGGACTGCCTGAAGGGAGGTCGAGCCGTGGCACAAATTTTTCAAAATCCAAGCCAGGGAATCTCTCGATCGCCTGATCGGCAAAGTTAAAGAACCCATCTACAAAAGCCCTGGCCACCTCCAACCAGGCTTTCTCAATCTCTCTGCGTTGGTCCTCAACCAACCGATGTTCAGCAATGAGAGAACTATTCAGATTAACAATTGTGGCTTGAGATTCCTTTAATTGCCTCACCAGCACTTCCTGGGTGATCTCGAAATAGAACAGCTTGTCAACCTGGGCCTCATGATCTTGCCGCGAGCGAGCCAGTTCTTCCCGAAAAGATGCCTCAGAAGTAATGCTGGCAATCAATTGCCGAAAAACCTGAGCCCACTGGTTAATAGCATTCTCCAGCTCCCTCTCGGTGTTATGTTGGCGGACCTCCTGAAGCTCGACCGTCCTCTGATTGGCGTCATTCCTTAAGTGATAAATCCCCCTCCCAAGAGCACAAACGTGTGTTGCTGCCTGAGAACAAAAGATAAAATTCATAATGTCACGAAGATGAAAACAAGGAGAAATAAAGATAAGGTAATGACTTGCCTCAAGAAGTGCATGAAGCGCTTCTCGGCTCCGTGCTCGGAAAGGAAGGTTGACAGAACGTCGCAGGTTAGCTTGGGGAATCAATTCCATTAGCATGTGGCTACTCAGGCTCACATCTCTCAATAAGCTGCCTTTGAGATCGATAACAGAAGCTGGGCGGGCACAGCCTGAGCTGGTACCCTCAGTTCCAACTGAAGGACCCTGTCGAACCGGCTCTCCCACCGGGTTAACCTCTACTGTGCCCTCTGTGGCTTCCCTGGCACCGGCTCCTGGTGTTGACAACATCTTGGGCATTTGAGAGGAGCTCGGTGTCGGCAAAGCATCGTCAACGACAGCAGGAACCTCAGTCTCAGTGACTATTCCTAAGGTTGGGCCTAAGCTTCTCTTCCCCAACTAGCCCTCTTCGCTAGAGGCTCTGAACTCCTAGCTTGCCTCCTCTCGCCCACATGCTCCATGATCGTGTCACGATGGGTGACCAGGTACAAAGAAACTGAACATAAAAAGCAGGTAAAGGAGTAAGTCTTGCGAACACATTGAAAACAAGACGACAAGAGAAGAACAATGATCACTCACGGCTGCTTAGTGCAGAGGCAAGCTCGGGGTGCATCAGCTCAACGTAAGAAAATGAAAAATGAACCCAGACTTGATTAACCCGAGCCAGCTCCTCGGTAGATAAGGGAGGAAGCTTACCTGCACCCTCGCCAAAAGGGGAAGAGAAAAAATAACAGTAAACACCATGAGGGCAAGCCAATAAAAGGCAAACTCACCGAGATTCCTGTGCTCTCCCTAAGCCGTGAAACCTTGACCGAGGCTTAAATGTGAAATGCAAACTCCCAACCCTCTCTAGAGATGAAAAAATACCCCCTCCACCACCCTTCTGGCTCTGGCGGGAGGTTGATAATGGGAATTTTTCCCCTCTGCCAGGAGACAAAGTGGTAGAATTCAGACATCTCCTCGGGGAGGAAAAAATTAAAGAATTCACCCAAAGAGACCATTGATTGGGGAAATATCCTTTCCCATATCACCAAATATGCCAATAAGACTGCCCACCCAGAAGGAAGAAGCATAACAGGGCAAAAACGAAAAAAGTGAAGGATCCCTTGGATAAAAGGGGAGAAAGTGAACCAAAGCCCCATTAGGAAAGGCAAAAAGCAAATCGAGCCTATTAAAGAGGTGTGAAATCGGCACCAATTGGAATGGCAAACGATCACCCTAGTGGGAAACCCAAAATGCCTGGTAATAGTTTGAACCTCTCCCTCATCAATTTCGCTAGCTACGATGTCAAGGTAGATTCGCTCTATAATGTCGTAAGACAAAAAAGAGGTCCTGGCCATGAGAAAACAAGTGGGTTTCTCTAAAGCACTAGGAAAGAAAAAGTGTTACTCTAGGGAGAAGAAGTAGAAAATTTTGGCGCCCAAAGTAAGGCAATCATTTTTTAAGAGTAGCCTATTTATAGGCTCAGCAGACATGCGCCCGTCACTTTCGCCAGGCACAGTTAATGCACACCCCTCACATTTAAGGAGAGGGACACATGGCGTTATAGGAGCTTTTGGGGGCACTACTTTGAGGAGCCACTAACCCCTCTGACGGCGCATGTTCTTCATCGAACAAAACTGTCAAATCTTGAATACATGAAGAGGGATGTGAATAGTCCAAGATAGCCCTAAAAGATCCAAGCAAGGATGCTTGACAAGAGGCAGGATTGAGAAAATAATCCATCGGAGTCAGCTCAGTTACAATAGTAAGACAAACTCAAAAAAGGGGGGATTCAGTTCAGTTACATAAGGAGGTCGGTTCTGACAGAGATTGGTGAAAATTTTGCAACAACATAGTTCAAAATGAACATTTTCGCTAGTGCCAGAGAGGGACAAAACTAAGAACATATCATTCATGAGATACAGAGAACCAACAACACTATATTTGATAGAAGGGGAAAAGTACAAATACATCATTTAGGGAGTTACAATGGAGGAAAAGAGAAGAAATAATGGCAAAGCAAGGTCAAGCGGCAAACCCCCCCCCCCCCCCCCACCATCACCAGCCTCCTCAGCATCCTTCTTAGCATCAGGCCCTCCGATCCCAGCCATGTAGCCTCAAGGTCCTTCTCAGCCCTGGATGTCCCAGCTGACTTCCTTGTTTTAAGCTAAGGGACAAAGCAATAAAATCAAGATTTGGGTATGCCATCTCCGCTTGCTCTCAAAAATTCAGAAACCCATTCACAAAAAGCAACAACGCCCTACTTAAGGAGCTCTAAGACTCTAGTCCTTAGAGATGCTAGCTTGGTGTCTTTAGCCGCCAGCTCGGCATCTTTGGCCCTAAGATCAGCTTTTCTAACCTTTAAGATCGACTTCTTTCACCGCCAGTTGGGAGTTCTTAAGCTTAGTAAGATCTTGGAAACGGACGTCCAGCTCATCATAAATCAGCAGCCTCCTTGCCCACCACCGCTGCCTCAGCCAAAATTTAGGCCTCTGTCAGCTCTTGCTTGTAGTGGGAGTCCATCATCCTCACGCAAGCGAGCAACTGACAAAAAAGGGAACTGGTTAGCACATGGAGAATCGTAAAAATCCAAGAACGAAGGTTTTTTTTTTATAAAAAAGACTGAGAATGCCTCGGCCAAGCCCCGAACAACGCGATGAGCTTTGTTCTTAAAAGAAATGTGCCTGGCAGCAAGATTCGAGGTGGGAACCAAGCCGATCAAAGTAGCCACTGTGACCTCAGGATCACGAAGGAAACCATCCCCCTAGTCCTCGGATTGGGGGTGGGCAGGCTCTCCCTCGTTGGCCTTCTGAGAAATAGGCTTTGGAGGAATGAGGGAGGCTAATGGAGCTAGAGGTGTCGCAGACAAAGGTCCCCTAGTCTCGGATTTGTGCTCGGAGGGCTCTGGGGCAAATAAGCTGAGCCAACGCCTGCAAGGGAGACAAGAGCCTCACGTTTTCCTTCCAAGCTGATTGGGGCCTACCCATCCTTGGGGGGCAGATCTGAATTCTTCTACAACCTCCTCCTCTTCCTCGACTTCTCCTTATATGAGAAGACGGCTATGATAAGGTCCTAATCCATAGATTCGGGCTGGGGGGCAAGCAATTGGGGTGTCTCCAGGGGTACCTCAACAGGTGGCCCAAGTTCATATTTCGTAAGTTTTTCGTCAGTCACGAGCTCGGGAAAGGCTTGCAACTTGAAGGCCTCGGCTCTAGCAACTTTGGTTGACTCCCCTGCGTCAAGCTTTGGGTAGAAACCTGCATGACAGATCAAAAATTAGTAAGACATTGATGAAAGCTAGTGCAGAAAGAAGAATATAGCCAACCAACTAGCCTTACTTGTATTTCTTGGAACCCCCCAAAACCTAGGGATGTGGGGGACATCACTAGGCTCCCACAACAACTCCTAGGAGACACCCTTGACAAAGAAGAACCGCGGTTTCCATCCTTTGTTGGAAGAGGGAAGCCCAAGGATCAGATTCTTTGCCTTTACCCTCTTGGCGAAATACAAAAAGCCCAATGAAGGAGAAAACTTAAGTTGGAAGAGAGAGGCGAATTCTCGAATGGAGGGAGAGAGTCGTTCCCACTCTCAAACTAATGAACAAGGAAACTGACTAGAAGACCCAAGCCGTTCGGGGAAAGCCGAGCTAGACAAACGTAAAAACCAAGGACATTCTGAATAAAAGGATGAATTAGGAATCGAAGATTAGTCTGAAATACTAATTCAAAGAAACAGGTCAACCCAGGAATAGAGGAATTGCACCTCTCATGCTCCTCAGGAGAATGTAAGGATACAGAATCAGGGAAATGATACTCCTGTCTCAACTCCTCTAGATCCTCATCATTGAGACAATTGGGAGTCGCCTCCGCGTAGCAAGTCAGGTAGGGTTGATCATGATGGGTTTTTTTCCTAGGAATAGAAGGTGGAATAGACTTAGACTTCCTCTTTCGCGATTGGTTAGAGGGAATATGAGGTAAAGCTAAAGGAGCGGAGGTCAAAACTCCATAGGCAGACCCAGAAACCTCATCACCAACAGTGAGAGAACGGTCACTAGAGGAAGTTGAGGTTGCCTTCTCATTAAACTGTTCCTCAAACTCGAATTTGGAAGAGGAAACAACCATCTGCCCCATCGATGAATCAAATCATAAATCAGAATGAAAAGGAGGCAAATGCAGGACACAGTCCGTCAAGAACAAATGTTTCAAACACCAGGTCCTAAAAAAGGATATCCTCGATAGCGAGGAGTGGTCTACAAACCACGCAAGGGAAGACAGATCGTCGAAAAGGTTCCTAAAGTAACTAAATCTCCAAACCAGGAAGCAGAACCCAAAGCCCCACCAAAAAGGGTTAAAGGGATCTAGACCGAGCAAAGAGAAGATAGGGAAAAAACATACCAAATTTGATGCTAAAAGTAGGAAAGATCCAAAAACACAGAAACCTTAACGCCAAAGAACCTAGAACAAGACGCCTCAAAAAGCTAAAGGAGGAATAAGGCACGAAGAGAAGAGGTTTCAAAAAGGACAAGGTGGGAAAGGCGAAGAGATTTTCCCCCTTTTATACATGACATTTAATTCATGACTAGCATGTGATAAAACATGCAAAAGAAACCATACCAATAGGCTCACCCATGGGTGACACATGTGCTTAACCATCTCATCATAGCCAGCGAATGTTGACACAACCTAACTCAGGTCAAAGCTAACAATCAAGCACAATCTCCGCTCAATGAAACAATGCCAAATTCGAAAAAGACACTTCTAACCCCAGGTCAGAGTTGACGTCACCCTCATGACCTGGGGCTGGGCGGCAACTGATAATGATGGGATATCGAGTGTGGTTCACCGCGATTCAAAAGCCCAACAGGTTCAAGAAAACCCTTGCTCACATAATGGCCCAAATGAAGTGCCCACAGCTTGTCCACACCAAAAACATAGTAGACCAAATTCGAAGGGTAAAGCCCAACAATAACAGGAAACCTGAGGCCCAGCCCAGTCCTAATTCAACCTAGCTGAAAGACGGCCCGACATAAAGAAGTCTAGCCCAGTGTCTGTCTCAGATCACTCCCGTCACACCACGCGTCCTGGAAACACAGGGACAATTTCTAACACCTATGACAATCATGTACTCGTTGGAGCAAAGGGTGTTGGTGAGCATAACCATCCAGGGGTCGTGGGAATAGTGGCACCGAATGACAAAGGTTGCTACAGGACATAGGCCAGAGGACCCACAGAATCAGCAATAAGGAAGAATGAGCAGCAGGAAACCCTAGAAGAGTCACTATATAAATGAGGCACTGTTACCTAGTGGAGGGGATCATCTTCCCCATTACACTCTCGAGCCCCTGACACAACCAGGATAACAGGAAGCTTATGCTCTTGTAAGAGCCAGTGCCAATAATATCATTATATTCACCAAAGATTAATATATGACCTCAAGGAGTAAGAGACTCCTTATAGTGGATGTAGCCTTAGTCCTTCAGTTAAGTTGAACCACATACATATTGCGTTCTTTTTGTCCTCCATAGATAGACTCCCAAATCAACTAATCCACCATAATCTCCAAAACATCATTTGCTGGGCTTGGGCTATTATTTCTGAGCATCATTATCACTAAATATCCAATAAAATTTCCATGTTAGGGAGAAAAAGAAGCGTGTTTCTCTAGCTTATTCTTTGAATACGATCATCAAATCTACATGCTTACATATCATGTCATAAATTCATTGCACAATCAAATGCACACGTCTTTTCAATGTAGTCTTTAATGGTCTGAAATCTGAATTCAAACTCTAAAACAAAAATTATTTTTACCTAGGAAAATAATTTTGTAGGTAAAGAAGTTTTTTAGTTTCGTCACAAGATAATTGCACAAATCTCACACATCAAAATAGAGAATAATTTTCCCACAAATTTAGTTTTACCTACAAAAAAATTGTAGATGAAAAAGAAATTACATTTTTGTTAATATGATTTTTAAATTTGAGCAAAAACCTAAAAATCAAGAGATCCACCGAGAAAATCATTTTGTGGGGAAAGCAAAATCAAAACTTTTGCCTAAGAAAATTTTTCCAGTTGAATCTACTTTTTGTTGTAGTGAAACTACTATTTTACAATATAGGTTTATAAAGCATTTTCATCGAGTAATAATATTAGTGTCATTTATATGTGTTGGCCGTTGTAGCACCTCCACCACTCTATCGTTTATTTCCTAAAAAATTTGCTATTTGTAGAAAGTTGATAATAAGAAATACGGACAATAATTGCACACAATTTGTGCTTTCAATAGGATTGTAATTGATGTACAATAATAAACTATTTTGTTGTGAATTTTGTAGGATTATGGAATTTCAATGGCTTTATTTTATTATGTATGCTTAGTAGACATTGAATTAAAATAGATTGGTCGAGTTTTGAAACTCAAGTCCCACAAAAATGGAGATGTATGGAAGGACTATGACATATGGGTGGGGCTATTCTCACTCCATTTAATTTCTTATTAACAAACTATTAAGTTCACCTCTTATATACTCACTCTATTAATCACTAATCACCAGATACTATATACCCTTCTTAAATAAGTAAGTTTACCTTATATCTTTTCAAATACCTTATATCTTTTCAAAATTAAGGTTTTATCAATTATCTCATCTTATACACTTACAAAAGCACTTTTTAATGTGGATTTCTCTAGTGAGATACAAGTTATTATTACTTTTCGATTTAATTGTATATTTGATTTCATGCGTGTTGTATGGATTTTCATTATTTTTGTTATATTTTAGTATCTCTTTCAAATTGAATAATTTTTTATTCAAAGTTATGTGTGTGTGTGTGTGTGTCCATATACTACATTCAGAATGGTTTAAAAAGTGACAATAAAATGCTATTTTAATATAAAACTTGTTTCATTTGCAAGCTTGTGTCATTTGTGAATCGACCTTTTTGAATTAGAAACATTTTTTCATTTTTTTTATTTTTTGACGACAATATTTCTTCGTTTATTTTCTTGATTTCGTCCTTTATTTTTTTTTTTTTGGGTTTTGATAGATTTTTCTTGCCTTCTTTTTATTGTTTTCTTTTCTTAAAGAGGTGTATATACCATGAGATGGACTTAGTATGTAATAAGGTAAGTGGAGAGACTTTAGGCAGTCCTAGGCCCCCAGACTGACATGTGTGAAGATGGATCCAATTGCAAAGGCCCGATAGGCACCAAGGAGGTAAGCCGAAGGATAACGGCTCGAAGGAGCCGAGTACAACAACTAGCCCCTCATTTAATACTACTTGACTACTCATTTATGGCGAAATGAGTGATGGTGAAAAGCCAATTAATGAGCGTCTGCATCCTCAGAAACTAGACCTACTATCATGATGGCTAGGCATTAATGGCTACTAAGCTGAGTATATACGTTCAGCTCTCTTCGAGGAACTGTTCGCCCGAATATTCAATGCTCGATTACGGGTGTCAGACGCCAATCTGAGGGATGTGAATACTCGGGGGCAGGCATAAATGCTCGGCGTGACACTGAGCATTCATCCTATTAATCCTAGCATTGAGTAGGAGAAGACTTGAGTGGAGAACACTCATTGCGCAAGAGAAGGTGTGTCAGACAATAAATGTCCAGATGGGACTTGAGGTTTTTGGCACTCATTGCTAATCAAAGTATAAATACTCCTCAAAAAAGTGAACAAAGGTACGCAACATTGAACCAGAAATATCATATTCATTAAGCTTGAACCTCAAATCTTACACTAACTTAAGCTTTGGAGGGCAGAAGTCGGGTGTTCACCTGCCCCCTTTTTTTGACCCTGTGATTGTTGCAGGTCTACCAAGCTAAAGGTCACTATCTCAAACTATTGCAGGAACTATCCTGTGCAATTTGGCGCCGTCTGTGGGAACTCAAGCATCTTTCCCCACAGCGATCATCTAATGGTGAACACTTGATCTCAGGGTGAAGGAGGAGCAAATGTGCGTGTAAGGAATGCAGAGGCTGTCTAACTTCCAATGGTCCCAGAACTAGGCCCCTTGAGCCAATCAGGTGAGGGGGGGCATTCCTCGCAACGAACACTCTCTGTGGTTCAAGGCCTTGGGGGCACGACCTCTTGGCTCGTGATATCATTGAGATGGTAGAAAAGTGGATGGGCAAACGAATTAAGCAACTTGAGAAGGAGAACGCCAAGGTTCGACGACGGCTTGACGATTTTGAGCAATCGGTGAGTGCGAATGGGCAGAGTCGCGAGCGGAAGGACTTGGGCCTCAACAAAAACTATATTTGGAATCTCAGGCAAAAGGCTCCCATGAAAGGCTGGCTTGGGCGCTCGCTTGAGGAGCGTGACCGTCAAGGCTGGTGGTCAGCTCCCAAGGGAAAATCAGAATCGGGCCAAAAGGCGAGTTTGTCTCGGTGGGACCTCCGCCGTGGGATACCAGGGTTACAGGGGCAGCCGAATCCCAAGCAGAGTCCACACCCAGGGAGCTAAGAGAAGAGAGGCCCCGAAAGGACCCCTTGGTGCACCTTGGCGCACATCGCAAGCTTAAGCCCGAGGATGATGGTGAAGAAATCATTTCCCATTCGTTCAACCTATCAGGGAGACCGAAATGCCAAAAAACTTTATTGTCCCACGATTCAAAATCTATGATAGAAGGACAGATCCCGAGGGTCACTTGCGGTAGTACAAACAATTGATGTCCATCTACGACACCGATCAATGGGTGTTGTTCTGAGTTTTTTCCATGATCTTGGGGGACACGGGCATGAAGTGGTATGAGAACTTGGCCCCTAAGAGCGTCAAATCCTGGAAACAGTTGACGGAGCTCTTTCTAGATCCATTCATCACCAGCAATAAGAAGTCGCAAGACATCAGCGCCCTATTGACGCTTAGGCAGAAGGGAGGGGAGTCCTTCAGCAATACGTCATCTGGTACTGGAAGGAGGTTAACGAGGTGGAAACGTGTTTGAAGGCAATGGTCATAGCATCATTTAGGCTAGGGTTGTCTAGGGATATCGATCTATAAAAATCACTGACCAAGAAGGTTTCGATGGATATGAAAGACTTGATGGCTCGGATCAACAAGTACGCCCGAGTGGAGGAAGAATCCAGCATACCCGAGAACAAAGTCCCGGCGTCGAGGAAAAGAGAAAAGGAACAACCAACCCGGAGAGGGGTACTCGTTCCACCCCCAAATCGCTTGCCCTTCCAAGGGGTGAATACGGTCTTTAAAGAGCCCATTTACAAGATGTTGCACAAGATAAAAGACAGACCCTACTTTAAATGGCCCCCCAGGATGCAAGGAGACCCATCGATGAGGGATTCAACTTCCCATTGTTCCTATCATAAGGATATAGACCATTTGATGGAGGATTGCAGGGTATATAAATCCTTCCTTGAGTAGTTGGTACAAGATGGACATCTCGGGGAATTCATCGATAGAGGGGCTCCCGGGCGATCGACAAGGAAAGGAACCAAGGCGTCTATTGAGGTGGCACCCGTGATTGATGTCATACATGTCTGCACCATGGGAAGGCCGACTTATAATTCCTCCGTGCCGAGTTGTAGAAGGTCTTTCAAGTGGTAAGGGTGGAGGAAAGGGTTGAAGAGTGACCCCCCAAAAAAGCCACGACACAGCGCCAAGATTATTCAATTTTCTGACGCCGACCTGGGCGGGATAGTCCTCCCCCATGAAGATGCATTGATGATCACTTTGCGGGTCAATAAATTTGATGTCAAGAGAATCTTGGTAGACTCAGGCAGTTCTTCCGAGTTGATGTATGACTATCTCTTCCACAAAATAGGGTTTTCATAAGGAGATCTTGAACCTGTAAAGACCCCCTTTATAGGCTTCAATGGTTCCAGCACCCTCCCCTTTGGGAATATCATTCTTATGATAAGTGCGGGGATTGTCCCTATCCCAGTTAAATTAGTAGTGATAGACTCTGACTCCCCATACAATGCCATTATGGGTAGGGCATTGTTGTATACGATGAAGGCGGTCCACTCGTCCTATCATCAGAAGGTCAAGTTCCCTACACCACAGGGCATAATAGAAATTCGGGGTGATCAGGCATCAGCGAAAAATTGTTTCTACGCCGTAGTGAAGACTGGAGTTAGCGACCGAAGTCAAGAGTGTGATCCTGAAGTAGTGGTTGTCAAATAGCAATCACAGTTCAGTCGGCCGGGGGATGGATGAGCCCATTATGGAATTGGCTGATCGGTCTACTAAAGCCTTGGTTAAAGTTCTCCTAGGCCCAAATATCAATGAGAAGTACTTTTTAATAGGGTAGTCGCTCAATGATGCCAAGAAGACTGACGTGGCTTCATTCTTACGACAGAACTTCGATGTCTTTGCATGGACCTAGGCTGAGATGACGGGAATAAGCGTCGAGGTAATGACCCATCGACTTCATGTAGACCCATCATTTAAACCCGTTAGGCAGAAGGCTCGGAGAACGGCGCCTTACCATGCGAAGGCCGTGAATGAAGAAGTGGACAAGTTGTTGGAGGCTGGTTCTATCAAGGAAGTACAGTTTCCTCAGTAGTTATCCAACACGATGTGTGCCAAGAAGAAAGAGAGATAATGGCGAGTATGTGTGGATTTCACGGACTTGAACAAGGTATGCCCTAAGGACGAGTATCCGTTGCCAAAGGTTAATCAGCTGGTGGATGCAACTGCCGGCCACAAGTGAATCACCTTTATGGACGCTCAAGTAGGATATCACCAGATTCCCTTACATGAATCGGATCAAGAGAAAACGGCATTCATTATGCCCCGAGGGATCTATTGCTAGACGGTGATGCCCTTTGGGTTGAAGAATGTAGGGGCGACTTACCAACACTTGATGAATAAGATTTTCAAACAACAACTTGGTGAAACTATGGAGGTGTATATTGATGATATGCTGGTCAAAAGTAAAGAGAAAGCTAACCATCTTCATGATCGTGGGACAACTTTCGTCATCCTCTAGAGGTATGGTTTGAAGCTAAATGCCTCGAAATACGCTTTCGGGATAAGCTCGGGAAAATTTCTAGGATATTTAGTTACTCACAGGGGTATTGAGGTAAACCCTGAGCAGATACAAGCAATACAGAACGTCTAGGGGCCAAGAATTACCAAGGACATCCAGAAATTAACTAGGATGTTAGCAGCCCTTAACCGATTTATTTCGAAGTCTTCTGATACATGCAAGCCATTTTTTACCAAGTTGAAGGGGCCAACTAAAAGAACCTGGGATGAGGAGTACTTAAGATATCCTCCGACCTTGTTTGTCCCCGCGACAAGAGAGGTGCTCAACCTTTACTTATCAGTATTCGAAGGGGCCTTGGTCAAAAAGGTGAAGGAGCATAAAGGCCCATATACTTCGTGAGCAAAACTTTGCTTAACGCTGAGACAAGGTACTCTCCAATGGAGAAATTGGTTCTGTCATTACTAATCTCGGCAATGAAACTTCGACACTATTTTCAGGCTCACACCATAGAAGTCCTGACCGATTGACCTCTTAAGCCGATCTTTCACAGAGCCGATATGTTATGGAGGGTCGCCAAATAGGCTATAGAGCTTGGGGAGTTCGAGATCAGGTACAAACCTCGCACTTCGATGAAAGGGCAGATCCTTGCAGACTTCATCGCCGAATTCTCTGCGTCTGAGCGTACACAAGAGACGCGGGCTCTAGGTGATGACGTTTAGGACCTTCATGTTGATGGATCCTCGAATGCAAGGGGGTAGGGATAGGTGTAGTACTGGCCAATTCAAGAGGCTTCATCATAGGGCGATCATATTAACATTCAAGGCATCCAATAATAAGGCCGAGTATAAGGCGTTGCTGGCAAGACTCAATATTGCATACTCTGTCGGGATCAGGCACCTTCGAGTCTTCTGTGATTCCCAGCTGGTCGTGAACCAGGTTAATAGGGATTTCAAAGTCCGGGATAGCAGAATGAAGGCATACCATTAGAAGGCAAAATCCAAAATAGAGAAGTTAGAAAAAGTGGAAGTTTCTCAGATTCTTAGAGATCACAACACTCTTGCCGACGCATTGACATGTCTAGCTTCGGCATTGGCCTTAGAGGTAATTCGGCGGATCATCATTGAGAACTGGAGAGTCCAAGTATAGAAGAAACAAGGGCAAAACAAGTTCTGCCGACTTAGATACAAGCACCCTAGAGGTAGATAAACCCCATTATTGCATACCTAATGGAAGGGGTACTCCCCGAGGATATCAAAGAGGCTAGGAAGATCAAACTCAAGGCTCCCAGATTCTGAATGTCAGCCGATCATCAATTATATAGGAAGTCATTTTTCGGGACCACTTTTGCTCTGTGTCCTTGAAGATAAGGTGGAACCTTTGTTATATGAGATCCACGAGGGTATATGTGGGAGCCACATGGAGGGAAGGTCTCTCGCACACCGAGCAATGACGCAAGGTTATTGGTGGCCATACATGCAGAAAGACGCCAAAAGCTATGTTCGAAAGTGTGACAAATGTCAGAAGTTTGCCCCTACTATCCGACAACCAGCAAGAGATTTGAACGTGCTAACAAGTCCTTGGCCGTTTTCTCAATGGGGGGTGGACATTGTCGGACCTTTCCTGAGGGCCCTGTTGGGCAAGAAATTCTTGCTGGTGGCAACTGATTACTTCACCAAATGGATCGAGGCTGAGCCCCTAAGCCGTATTCGGGATGTGGAAAATAAGAAATTCGTATGGTAGAACATTATCACTCGATTTGGAATCCCTCGGGCCATTGTCTCTGACAATGGGACCCAATTCAACAATGGTGCATTTAGAGAATTTTGTTCAGAATTCAAAATATGTAATTACTATTTTATGCCAGCTTATCCCCAAAGTAATGGACAAGCGGAGGTTTCCAACAAAACTGTGCAGGCCGAAATTAAGAAGAGGCTTAAGCAGGTGAAGGGGAGGTGGACCGACGAATTACTCAACGTGCTATGGGCTTATAGAAACATGTCGAGGACTTCTATAGGAGAAATGTCGTACACCATGACGTATGGGGTTGAAGCCATCATCCCATTGGAAATGGGACTTCCAACAATACGAAGTCAAGCCTTTGAGTTGGGAAACAATGATTAGATGCTTGCCAGGGATCTTGATTTAGCTGAAGAAAGGAGGACACTAGCATCTATCAGACTAGCAAGATACCAAGGGAAATTGTCAAGGCAACACCAGAAGAAGGTCCGAACGAGGAATTTCTAAGTGGGAGATCTGCTGTTAAGTGGGGTCCCAATTAGGAGGGCCCTTACAAAGTAATATCTGTGAAGGGCACGAGTGCATATAGGTTGCAAAATATGGACGATAATGATGTAGTCCAACTATAGAATGTATCGAATTTAAAGAAATACAACTACTAAATTGGACTTCAGACTTTGCATGATTGTATTAACGAGTCAGGCGCTTGGTCGTTAGGGGTACGGCTCCGAAGGGTGTAAGACTACACCCTTGGAGCAACGCCTTCAAATTATTAAAACAAGATAGACGCTTGGTCGTTAGAGGTATGGCCCCGAGGGGTGTAATACTCCACCCTTGGAGCAATACCTTCAAATTATTAACACAAGTCAGGCGCTCAGTCGTTAGGGGTGTAAGACTCTACCCTTGGAGCAATGCCTTCAAATTATTAACTCGAGTCAGGTGCTCGATCGTTAGGGGTACAGACCCTGAGGGGTGTAAGACTCCACCCTTGGAGTAACGCCTTCAAATTATTAACGAGGCAGACGCTCGGTCATTTGGGGTACGACCCCGAGGGGTGTAAGACTCTATCCTTGGAGCAATGCCTTTAAATTATTAACATGAGTCAGACGCTCAGTCGTTAGGGGTATGGCCCCGAGAGGTGTATGACTCCAACCCGCGGAGTGTGAGTTCTCGGACGGTATACACTCGATCCCAAGGGGCGTAAGGCCCAGACAAGCAAGCGCAACACTTAGTTTACTCGTTCTTCCACCTAGTGAGAGCTTCTCTCAATACCTTATTTTTTTCTTTTATACAACTTCTAGAGGTCATTATTGACTTATATACCCAAGGCGGCTTCCTAAAGATAAGGTGGTATGATCCTTGAGTAGTTAATAAGAGAAGAAATGAAAGAACACATACATGGATGATAAAATTTCATTAGAAGACAAAAAGGGACTTTGCATCCGTGAAGCATACAAAAATGATAAAAACACAAGTTACAAAAGCACAAAAGTTGCAAATACAAGGGCACATGCAAGACAACTAAGGATCCCTAGGACCTTGGCTTGCGGACTCCTCACCACCTTCATTTCTGCCAAGGTGACCACGTCGACGCCTTAACGACTCCTCTCCAACCCCAAGTATGTCGGCTAGCTCAATTTCATACGCCCCCGTGATGATTGCGAGTGGGGGAGGAGGGAGATCATAACTTTTTTCGGCGAAGGGTAAAGTCAGGAGAGCAGGAGAAGGATGATCAGAACCATTATTGAGTGTGATGGGTTTATTTCTGCCCTCGATCCCAACTTAACCAGGCTCGGATTGAGTTTGCTCCTCTCGAAGGATCTCCTCTTCAGGCTCCCCGAGGAGGCTGTGCATCTGAAACAAATCCGAGCCAAGGTCAACAAGGGCGGTGTGCAAAGTGGTATCCCAGCTTTCCTTATAAGCTTTCCACATTGCCTCCTCGAAAGCTGGGACCATCTGATCTTGAGTGGTCAGCCACACTCTCTGACACTCTTGCTGTAGCCTCTAATGTTTTCTTAGTTAAGGCATCTACCTTGGCGGTCAACTCATTGGTGACGGCCTCGGAGTCTTGTAGCTTGACCTCAGTGGAGGAGACCTAAAGCTTTTATTCCTCAACTTTTTTACCAACTCGGCCTCACCCATCTTCACTTTTTGACGTCGGCAACAAAAGCATCGCATTGGCGAATGAGCTCGATGATATGTCGGGTTTGAACAGCAAGGGGGGTCTTCTCCACTGCTTTGATGTGTTTGTCTTTGGCAGTAAGGGCCCGCTCGACATTTCTCGCCTCCTACTTGTACCCCTAGAAATGTTCAATGATGACCCCCATCTGCTGGCAGGCCTGTGAATGGGAAAGACTTGGGTTAGAGATAGTCAAAAAGTCTGAGTAAAACAAAGTTGAGAAAGACCCCAATTACCACCAAGTTGCTTTGAATGGCGTTTTGGAGAAGCTTGTTGTCTCCAAATCCTTGGTGCACGGCCATGTTGGCTTCACATTACAAAGTCCCCGCAACGACAAATGCCACATCGGGGGACTGAAGGATGGAATCCGCCTTCAACACTAGGCGGCCCTTTCTGGTCTCTGCCCGGGCCACCCACTCGGCAAAGGTGATCCGGCCTGGGGCGTCTAGTTGGCGTTTCTATCGATGCTTTTCAACCCCCTTGGGCTCCTGGCCCTTCCTATCTCTTTGTCGAACCCCCAAGGGGGGAACTTGGTGACTTGAAGTCCTGTCCCGTGACGGGAAAATCGGGTCCTCAGACGGTTGAGGACGTGGTGGTGGCGGTGGTGGTTCCCTCCTTGGAAATGCCGATGGTGGAATAATCGGGGCAACAGTTGAAGGCCCAGCAAGTCCCGAGAACCTTGCTTTCCTAGCTGCGGCAGCACTGATATGGGGTCGGTTTAACATGTCTTCTAGTGATGCCTTGTGCTCTGAATCACAGTCGGAGTCTGCTTCAAGGTTTTCTTCCTCCTCTTCCCTGACGAAGTTTGATTCTCCCACACCGAAGAGTCGAAAGGTGGAGGGATTTGAGAGAAGCGGGAATAGGTCGATACGTAGCCGAGAAGTGCGTGCGCTGCTCGGTCCACTAGGTTGTGGGACCAAACCTTCAGCAAGTCTGCAAATCTAACTTGGGACCGAAGTGATTGAGCAGCATCCCGTCGATAACCCTCTGCAAAGATAAAACAAAGGTTAGCAGTGGTTAGGAAAGGGTACGACATAAATCCCAAAAATGTATGCAACACGCCTTCATCCCTTGGCACCTTGGGACAATACAATCTATCATACTTGGGCCCTTCACCTATCTCCCAACTTTCGCTGAGCATGATTAGATCGTCCACGTACCCCTTGTCCAAGTTGGACATGTGGGTCACCAGATACATTGAGGTATCTCGGGCTTGGAGGTAGTACCTGCCCTCTGCTACTAATCTTAAATCGTAGCAAAATAAGATCTCATCTACCCCGATATTAACCCCAAGCCGAGCATTAAGGGCAACCACGCCCACCACTATTCTAAAGAAGTTGACACCACATTGGAGGGGGAAAAACCTCAATTGCATCAACATTCTAAGTACCAGGAGTGAAGGGGAAAGGTCAAACCCCCTTCCATGATGACCTTTGTCCAGAAAGGCATCATCTCAACATATCCTAGGTCCCTTCTATGATAGAGGGGGTTAAAGGGAAAAGTGAACACATGCTTAGGGATCCGATATCTAGCTCTAAAGGCATCTATGTTTTCCTCATGGACCTCAGTTCTCCTTGGTCTGCGGTTAGTCCTAGTTATAGCAGGTGCTCTCTCGCCTGATCTACAGGTTCTAGCCATTGGTGGGTTCTAAGGAGAAGAAATGTAGAAGAAGTAAGAAAGGGACTTAATAAGAAGGAGGTACTTACAGGTGAGGGATCTCCAAGAAAGATGCTCGGGAGTTGAAGGAAGAGTGCTCCAGAGTTAAGAAAAGAGTGCTCGAGAGTTGATTGCTGAAGAATAATTTGGAGTGCAAAAGTTCTAAAAGGGCTCAGGCATCCTCTATTTATATCCTCTTGAGGGGCGGGAATCGAAAAGACAAGTCATCATTAGGAAGATTTGAAAAGGACGGCGTCACATGTACAAGTAACCGTCTCTATTTGTGAGGCATGTCTTCTGAGCCTCTAATCTCTTTACGCCATCTGTCCCAAGCTGCAAAAAGAATGGAGGCAGGGGGCAGTTGTAGAGACTTTAGGCAATCCTAGGCCCCCAGACTGAGACGTGTGAAGATGGATCCAATTACAAAGGCCCGATAGGCACCAGGGAGGTAAGCCGAAAGATAATGACTCGGAGGAGCCGAGTACGACAGTTGACCCCGCATTTAATACGACTTGACTATTCATTTATGGCGAAATGAGTGATGGTGACAAAGCCATTTATGAGCGTCTGCAAGCACCTGCATCCTCAAAACCTAGGCCTACTATCATGATGGCTAGGCATTAATGGCTACTAAGCCGAGTATATACGTTCGGCTCTCTCCGAGGAACTGTTCCACTGAGTATTCAATGCTCGGTTACGAGTGTCAGACGCTGATATGAGGGATGTGGATACTCGGGGGGGGGGGGGGGGGGGCGCAGGCATAAATGCTTGGCATGACGCTGAGCATTCATCCTATCAATCCTACCATTGAGTAGGAGAAGATTTGAGTGGAGAACACTCATTGCGCAAGAGGAGGTGTGTCAGACATCAAATATATTTTTTATCTAAGACCAACATGCATATAATTTTAGATAAAATATATTTTTCTCCTCATAAATTTGTTCTTAGCAACACTTTGGTCTTTAAAATTTATAATTTTCAAATTACTACCGAAACTTCTTAAATTTTTTTATGGGCCCAAAGCTAACTTCTATCCAAATTAATAGAGGAAGGGATGGGATTATAAAAATAAAGTGAAAACATCAAAGTTTATATTTTTAGAATTGAAACTTTTGTATTTTTTTTTCTGAGCAAAAACTTTTGTATTTCAAAGTGATATTAAGGGCAAACTTCAGGAGGAAAAGTGTATTGTTGGTCATATTTTGATTATTGTCAAAGTTTCTACCTTTGTTTAATCACAAATGGGACTATATTCAAGATCACGACATAATATAAAGGACATAGACCACATGTCTGGTTTTTACAAAGGTCTAGTGATTTGGGCGAAATAAATGAATTCAACTATAAATCCTCAAAAAACTGAAGTTTTCTTAATTTTAATTAAGTATGGAAAGACCTTAGGCCTGTCAAAATTCGACACGATACGATTAACAGACACGAATTAATACGAATTAATACGAATTAAGCGGATTTGAGTGAGAACTTAATGGGTTTATATGGTAAACAGATTGACTCGTCAGACACGTTTAATAAACGGGTCGTACACGGATGAGACCTGTTAAACCGTTTATCACACATTTACTCGTTTAAATAAAATTAATATAATAATAAATTAATAATTATTTTAAAAAATTAGCCAAAAATAAAGAAATAAAGAAAAAAAAAAGAAAACAGTAATTCAAAGACAAAGAAGGGGAGATGAGGAGCAGACAAAGACAAACCAATGTCTTTTGTTTTTATTCTACATCGGCAAATGAGGGAGATGGGGAGGGTTGACTTGCCTATAAAATGTAATTGCCTCTTAACTTCTTTTTTAGTCTTCAAGTCTGTTTTTTATTGAAATTTGGCTAAAAATTCCTTTTTTTGAAGTAAGTATAGTTGGCAGTAAAAAAATGTAGTATAAAAATTTGTTGATATAATTTTTTTAAAATTAAATAGGTTAAACGAGTCGTATCGTTTTACCTGTTTATTATATTTTTCATCGTCACCCGTTTAACCTGACACATAACCGTTTAACCCGACAAGTTTGACACCCTTAAAAAACCTCATTTAAAGATATTGTTTTAGGCCTCAAACTTATTTGGACCACCCCTACAGAAGGGTTGCAAAGCTTTGCCTCCCCATTTCCTAAATTGCTAATTTTATTTTTTATTTTTAATTATCAAATTAAGGGTGTTTGTTAACTCAAATTTAGCACTTAAAATGAATGTATTCAACACTTATTAATTAAGTTTGTTTGATAACTAAAATTTAAACTCTCTTAATATGTTAAGTGCTCTTTAAAAATAGGCTACAGTATTAAGTAGAAGATTCATGACTTAATTCTGAAAACTAAAAGCGCTAAGCAAAATCATCTTTAGTAATATTTATAATATGACAATTATACTCCGAAATATTTATAATCGTATTAAAACTCTAATTAGTATTCTCTTTAAAACCCCTAACATAAATATTCTCTTTGTCGATCTCTCTTTTTTTATTTTTCTTTCCTTCGTCTTCTATAACAAAAATATACATACATAATTATAATTACACACACAAACACATGCACTACACACACTGTACACACATAATTACACACAAACATATGCACTACACACACACACACACGACGCACACACATATTGTTAATAAAATCTAATTTATTATATTTTTTCAATATTATTTGATTACTTATTAATTATTATTCTTTTTTTATCAGAAGTTATTATTCACTTATTATGTTATTTAATTTGTTATTATTTACTTATTATGTTATTTAGTTGTTATTTATTTATTTATATTTTTTTATCAAATATTTGTTAAATGTAGACTACAATATAATAATATTGATTATGATTTATGTTATGACATATTTTATAAATATTTTCAAATTAAAGAGTGGAAGGGTAAAAATAAAAATTAATTTTTTTTAGACATTAACTCTGTGTAAGTATTAAACAATTTAATTTAATTCAATACTTCAATTTCAGTGAATACCAAACAGTTCACAAATTCAACATTCAATTTTCAACTTTCAGACTTTAACTTTTAATTTTTAGATTTTATATTCCAATTTTGTCAAACACCACCTAAATCTCCCTCTAATCTAATTATACCATGTGTCCTTTCTTACCCTCCTCAATTCCTTCCTAACTAAAGACAGTTTTTTCAAATTTATGAAAACAACATTATTTTTACTATTAAAATAACTTTTTTTAACTTTCTTAAGTGATAAAGTGAAGGAGGAAAGAAAAGGATACCTTTTATGTAAAGTAGTAAAATATATAGATCATGTGCATCGCTCGGGCCGGTTGATAGTGTGTATACATATAAAACAAATAACCTGTTAGGTGAGAGACTTTGAAAATTCTTTCCCTCCTTACTTTCAAAAATTAAAATTTTAAAAGTCTCCTCCAATTATATTTTAACCTATGTCCCTTAT
This sequence comes from Ilex paraguariensis, assembly GCA_963454935.2. Taxonomy (NCBI): domain Eukaryota; kingdom Viridiplantae; phylum Streptophyta; class Magnoliopsida; order Aquifoliales; family Aquifoliaceae; genus Ilex; species Ilex paraguariensis. The sequence continues at coordinate 283,408 of CAUOFW020006536.1, forward strand.
CATCTATCATTTTTCTAACTATTGTTTTAAAATTAGGGCAAATTATACTTTGCACTCAGAAAGATTTTGAGATCTTCAATTTATATCTTCAATGTTTAAATTTTTTACATTATATCCTTAATTTTATCAAAAGTGTTGCAATGTGATCTTTTTGTTAAATTTTTGATGAAAGTGGTCACGTGTAATTTTTTTAGACAGTATCAAACGCCCAACACGTGATCATTTTGTCAAAAATTTAACGGTCCGTCTATGCGATGATCAAAATAGCATGAATTGAATATTTTAAAGATAAAATTGACAAAATTGATTCATTGAAGATTAAAGTGACAAAAAATACATACTTTAAAAACCAAAAGTATTATTAATCCTTAAAATTTATTTTTATTGCTTAATAATTTCAGCGTTTCTTCCACAATTCATTAGTCTTAGTTGGGTATAATATGGCAGGCATGATATATGCCAAAATTTTCTCTCTCTCTTCTCTGACGCAGACATGCAACAGTGAGGCCAATTATAAATAGTGAGATGTTGCAATGAATGTGGTGTTTCCACATGTATGCAGCATCTGAGAATAGCAATTACGTACGTCACGTGCAGATCCATTTCTTGTCTCATGCATATGATTTCACTAATCTCAGAATTGCCACCAACCTTGATTCAAAAAGATGTTTTTACGTCTACCCTTTCTGGCACAGCAAAGCTTCTGTTAAAGTAATAAAGACCTGACAATGAGCTCAGAATTTATTCACTGCACACAATAAATCTCTTTTTTTAAGTCTTAAACTACCAATTTAATTACTTACCCAAAAAAAAACCTACCAATTTAATCCAAAATCTGTCAAACACAGAAGATGCTATTTTATACTCACCCTAAGGACCTAATCCACCACTCGCCAAATTAAGTCTTCATAGGATTACTTGCCAAACACCTACCCAATTGAGTGTTTCTGGCTCCAAATAGCATTATTGCCAATTGTGTAATCTTTCTCTCTCCCCCTGCCTTCCTCCCTCCCTCCCTCCCTCCCTCTTTTAAGTCCCCTCTCTCTCTCTCTCTCTCTTTCTCTCTGCATATCCATGGATCTATCTATATATCTTCATATATTTATATGAACTAATTCGTTTCTTCCATCTGTATGTGAGAGAGAGAGAGAGAGGGAAAATGGGTATGGGAATTGAGAGCTTTTGTTTGGTGGTGTTTGGTATGTCTCTGATTTTTTCATGTCTCTGCTTAGGTAAAGCAGGAAATGTCAGCATGAAAGCGAGAACAGAGCAAAGTTGCTGCAATATGTTCGAAGGGAGTTGGGTTTACGACGATTCATATCCTCTTTACGACTCATTGGCATGTCCACATATTCGCAAGGAATTCGATTGCTTAAAGTATGGTCGCCCGGATCATCATTACCTTAAATATCGATGGCAGCCTAACGAATGTGACTTGCCAAGGTACGTCTCCTTCTCCCTCTCCCTCTGTGCGTATGTGTTTTGCATATGTGTGTGTGCCCGTGAGTCCGTGAATGATGTAACGTAACTGACCCGAAAAATTATAAAAACAAAACTTTTAATCCAGGATAGATCATAACGTAGAAGTCAATTGTAATGATGCAATGGGCCGGTGGTGACAGCGATGCATGAAACAACCAAGTCAGTTGTCCATGTGGGGACAGTTTGGCTGACGCCATTAGCTCTGTTTAAAATACAAGGAAAAATTCTCTGAAACCGTGAATTATTTGTTCTGTTGTCTAATAACCAGTTTAATTGATTAATTTGGGGAAGAGTCACAAATTACAGAGCAATGTGAGGAGAAATAAGCAAAGTGAAACATACAAGTTATGTGTTAATTGTTGTTTACAACTCGTGTGTAAGTGTTCAATTGACATTTTGGGTAAGAACTTAAAGGTAAATAGAATGCATAATTGTATCAGCAATAACCCAAGAGCAATAAACCCGCGCAAATATTACCCAAGAAAAAAATAAGGATTTTTTGTATTTTACACTCGGAAAGATTTCAATTTTCTTACTTTGTATTTTTAAAAATTAAATTTTTTTTATTGTACCCTCAATGTATAAAAAATATTGTAATGTAATCCTTTTACTAGCTTCTGTTATTTTTTACATTAAAAGCCAACCTGTTAACATTGACAGAAAATTAACAGAAGGACACCATTACAATATTTTTGATGTATTAAGGATGTAATGTGAGAAATTTAATCTTTAAGGATACGAAATGAAAATTTTAAAATATTTTAGGGTCTAAAGTGTAATTAGTCCAAAAAATAATATAGTTAATTTTGCTTGATTATTGGCTTGAATTTTTATGTAGAGATGAATCTTGACTATTTGCATTGCAGATTTGACGGTCAAGATTTCTTAAGGAGATTTATGGGCAAGAAAATCATGTTTATTGGAGACTCAGTGAGTCTTAATCACTGGCAATCACTTGTATGCCTTCTGCATTCTGTTGTGCCTCAATCAAATATCACACGGGAGACAAATAATGACACAACCACTACATTCACATTTCAGGTTAGTAATCTTATTAGCTTCTCTTGTTTATATATGGACAATTTTACTCACCAAAATTGACACAAAAGTAACAAGTATGAGCTAAGATTAATAGGTTTTGTGTCATAATTAGATAGACTAGTTAGATTCGTTTAATAAATAGATCGATACGAACCTAGCGACGAAGGCCGGCCCAATAGTATTAAAAAAAGTATGAGCTTTAGGTCCCAAATTTTTAGAAGGCCCCATAACTAGTCCATATAAAAAATTTTAATCCATGAAAATTTTAGGCCTTATAAAAAGGCCCAAAAAAATTTATACCCAATCAAAAAATTATAATTTCCATAATTTGGGCCTACAATTCAATCCACAACATTAGAAACTCAAAAATCAAAAATTTTAAAAATAAATAAAAAAATTCAAAAATCAACTCATATTTACTCATCTCTCTCTTGAAAAACAAAAACAAAATATCACATCCTTCTCTCTCACTTAAAAAAAATTAAAAAATATTTTTTTTAAAAAAATAATACTAAAAATAAAAAAGTCTCATTTAGTATTACCGTTTTAGGCCTCAATTTACCTTGAGCCGGCCCTGCCAGCGACATAAATAAGGGGTATCAATCATGTCATGTTATTTTTATGTTATGTTACTTTCAATCGTGTCATTTTCGTGACATGTTACTTTCAATACGTGTCGTGTTCGTTTTAATATTCGTCACTTTTGATTCGTTTTTTTGGTCCACAGAACTCTTTAAGTAATTATTTTCTATCTACAGTGTCCATTAATCTTGTTATTCTAGTCGAATCTTAATTTGACTCATTTATTATTTGTGTAAATTAATCATATTATTTTCAAGTTATGTGTCGGGTAAAGTTCGTCTCGTGTTCGTGTTGATGGAGATGTGACAACATAGAAACTTATTCATTCTACAGATATATGCATTGAATGAGATTACAATGGATGTTAAACAATATCTAATTTTGCTGTCAATCTTTGCAGGATTATGGAGTTTCAGTGACAATTTTTCATTCTTTATACTTGGTAGATATTGACTTGGAAGAGATTGGTCGAGTTCTAAAACTCAATTCTCTTAAAAATGGAGATGTATGGAAAAATTATGACATTTTGATCTTCAACACTTGGCTTTGGTGGTATCGCAAAGGAATCAAACAACCGTACGTAAAATTACTTTTCATTTATTACATTTTTCTCCTCAGAAAATGTTCGTTTAGAAACACTGTAGTCATTGAGGTTTCAATTGTTACACATTATTGCTTGAACATCTCAAGTTTGTGTCATGTATAAATTACAGATGGGACTATATTCAAGAAGGTGACACTATTTACAAGGACATGGACCGTATGTCTGCTTTTCGTAAAGGTCTAGAGACATGGGCGAAATGGGTTGATTCAGATATAAATCCTGAAAAAACTGAAGTTTTCTTTCAAGGAATATCTCCTTCTCATTACAAGTAAGTTTCCACAATTTAAATTTGCACACGCACACAAACACCCACATCACCATAAAATATAACAATGATTTTAAAGCAATGTGACTTCTCTCGCTTTGACCCTTAAAGTTTTCAATTCACACTAAATGAAACATTCGAAACATTTCAAAACTTCTAATGGATGTGACCTCGCATCAATTATGTCATTCGAAAGTGGGTTTTATCAATCTTTAGTTCAATTGTTTCTTACTTTGATGTTGAATTAGTGGCACGGAGTGGGACGAGCCGGGAGTGACGAATTGCTTGAAAGAAACAGTGCCTATAAATGGATCAACTTACCCAAGTGGTTTGCCTCCAGCAACAACAGTTGTGAAAGAAGTCTTAAACAATGTGTCAAATCCAGTCTATTTACTTGACATAACTACTCTTTCACAACTGAGAAAAGATGCACATCCTGCTATTTACAGTGGGATCGGAGGCATGGACTGCACACATTGGTGTGTTGCTGGGCTTCCAGACACATGGAATCAGCTTCTATATGCAGCTCTCATATGATGAGGAAGAAGAAGAAATTACAAGCACATTGGGAAGAACATTTGACAAAAATTAACCAACACAACATAGTTTCACCATATTATTTGTCAGTCATTTGATTAGGTTTATTTGATGATGAGCATTGATTTAGGCAAATAAAATGCAAGCAATAATGTTATTCCTACCCACTTTATTAATGTAGCACAAATACAAGGACTCGACTATTAGCAGGCCTATTAAGATTCATTAATTCAACAGTTCACATGACTTGGTAAAAAAAAAGTTGATAAAATGTTGCAAATACAAATAGTATAGAGGTGGCTCCTCAACAAGAGGTCATCAAAATTGATTGTGAATTGCATAAATAAACTCATGTCACTTCTTCTCCACATTTTATCGGACCTTATATACAAGCAAGACTAGTTTTACAATGAGATATATGTAATTCGTTTATTAGTGTTTATATGACAACACAAGAGAATTATATAAAAGATTAAAAAAAGTTGTTACAATAACAAGTGTACACAATGAGGAGATCAAAACAACTTGTTGCAATGCCAATGAATACGATTTTTTTTTTTGCGCAAAATGAAGTAGTGGTACTTAAAGTTTGCTATCCGTCTAATTTTTGTCAGTTTAGTCCATAAAGTTGGATGTATATGTTCAAATGGTCAAATCAATGATGGACATTTTGTAAAATTAGAGAAAATTAAAATATTTATTAAAAGGGTATACAGTAATTAAGTCATTTAAGTGCATATTAAAAATCTAAATTTTTATATAACTCGGATGATAAAATAGATCTCACTGTTAGATTCATCTTGCGAAATCAAGTTAGTCAGTCAAATTTCATTAAATTTTGAGACAGTCAAAATTTTTCTTGTAAAAAAAGGCGAAAAAATGTGATCGGATGATGCCCTATTAAATTCTAGCAACTTAATTTTATTTGAAAGACCCAGAATATAAATGATCTAGATATTTTAATGAGCATTATCCAAGCATGACACATGGCACATTGTGATTGGCTGTCTTGGATTTCCAACCTATGGAAAATTGACAAGTGACGTATTGTGGGCCAAGCATATAAAGAGTATTTAAAGGGGAATCAGATTTTTCCTTCATTTGTCTTGCCAAAAATGATGGAGAGAGAGAGGAGTTTCCAAAATCCTTCAACCTCTCCGACTTTCCTTGGATCATAACTTTTAATTTGGTCATTAGAATTCGATCAATCAAGAATTAAAGTTATTCTACTCAACGATGGCAACGTGGCAACACCAACTTCAAGCATTTTCCACCAATTCTAAAATTTAAAAGGTTGGGCTAGGGCTTTAAGGAGCTTGTTTTGGGCATTTTTCAAGATTTTTCTCCCTATTTACGCTTCAAGAGGTGAGGAATTCCTTCCATTTAGGATTATTTATAATTTTAAGTTGTATACGATGTGAGTAGGATTGTGCAGAATATTTACATATCTACCATGTATCTAATGTAGTTAGTGGGATGTTTGGATGAAATGATGAGCATGTTATGCCTAATTCTATTTGATTTTGGGCGTTGAATATGTTAAATGTGAGTTGTGTGAACATGTCTATTATATGTTTATAGTATATGCATTATGGGTGTTTGATAAAATGTCAAAGTATATTCAAGTCTGTTATTTGAATTGATATTACTTATAACATGTTTTGTGATGGTAATGAAATTTTATTATATGTCTCATGATATAATTAACATGTTGATGCTTACATGATCTAATTAGCATTGTGATGAAATAAAATTGTAAGTATACATTATATTACATATGAACAAGTTTCACTACATTCGTAGGCATTGGCATGAGTATAAGTGTGTGTGCATGGGATGGGTCAATCACCACATGGTGAGTTAATTGGGGGGCTCGGGAAAATTGGACAAACGTTTAATTGAGTTGCACGGAATATTACATGAAAAATGTGTAAAGTATAGCAAGAAGTGATAGATTCTCCCTTGGATGCAAAGTCCGGTTACTCATTTCAGACATTTGCCCCACGGTGCAATTTCCGAAAAGTGTGTCACTATACTTAGAACCAAAGGTGGGGTGCCCTTGAATGTCGTATCGGTTTGGTAGCCCATTGGTGTGATGTCCATAAATTACCTACCCAAGAAAGACACAAATATTAATAATGGTCATTGGATGCTGAACATCAATGGCAGGGGTATGGAATGTCCGGTTCATGTCATGGCATCGTAGCATCCATCGTGCATGGGAACCCAGGAGGGGGTGCAGTGTTGGACATGTATTCATGAAACATTATTTATGTTTGACATTCATGATAATATTTATATGTTACTTGAAATATATGTTTGGAGTGCTTGGTGCACTTTCATATCATATGCATTGAGATTATGAGGTATTCTCTATAGGAGATATACCCTACTAGGCTTCAGCTCACCCGTTTGTGAAAATGTTTTTCATGTATTAGACGAGCTTCCATTGAAGACCCCTACTAGGGCCCACTTTGATGATAGAGCTAGATTGTGGCTGTTTATTTGGATTTGTAGTCCCTTGTATAGAATTACATTTTGACCTTGTATAATGTTAAGTACAAAACTTGTATTTTATTAAAGGTATGTAATGAGACTTTTATGGACATTATTCTTTTGAGAAAAAATGGATGATTTATGATGATGGTTATAGATGAATAGCTAATGTTTAATACTTAGATATTGGTGTATTGAACCTTTGAATGGTCATATGGGTATTGAATGCACATGTTGTGTATTAGGTAGAGCTTCCCGTACAAAAGAGATTCTGCCCAAATTTCGTTTAATTATGAACTCTAGTAAATGGGGTGTAATGACGTGGAATCGAATTATATGGTATTCACGGATATTTCCGTGGGTTGAAGGGTGATTAATGGGTTGAGATATGACCCTCAAATTTTGGGGTGTCACACATTTAAATTCATAATAAAAAATACCATGTTCACTTTTATGGTCTTCAAAGTATGAGTGAATTCAAAAATATTGATGTCAAAAACTAGTAAAAAATTATCAAGAAAAGAAGATGGCATGCTGGTTAGGAATGACAAATTCTGACACAACACAATAATACGACACAAACTAATGGGTTTGGGTTGAATTTTTTTTTTTTGACACAAACCCATATATAACACGATCCCTCAACGCAAATTATTAATGGGTCGTGCTCAATTCAAGCCGTTTAACCTAAAATTGACTGTGTATCTAATCGAGTTGACACGAACCAAATTAACCTATTTTTTAGCCCGGATAACCAATCATTATATAAATGAACTTATTTGGATCCTAACCCTAAATTCATTTCAAATCTGACATTTACTCTACCTCCTTCTCGCATCTTCCTCCTGACAATTTGACTGCCCCGACTCTGACTCCCCTTTGCAAGATGTGAGTCATCACCGTCAACATCCATCCACCAGACTACCAACAGTTTAGCTCTTTTCCTCTCTCCCTTCCCTATACTTTACTTCACGCAAATCTGCACTTTGTTATATGCGGATTTGAATTTCACTACATTGGAGAAAGAGGGGGAGGCAGTGTAATATGGTGGAGAAAGAGGGGAAAATGACATGTTACAACTGAGGCAAGTTGATCGTGATGCTTGGGTTGGCTTCTGAGTGAAGGTGGATGAGGAGATGAACAAGTTTTGGGTCATGAAGGGTAATAGAAGTGGTGGTACTATTGTATGGGGAGTTGCAGAGGCTGTTGAGTTTAGGGTTTTGTGTGTGGTGGAGAGAGATTGAGAGAATATTGGGGCTGTTGACAACCAATAGGGTTCAGGGGAGTAAGGCATTTTTAATTAGGCTCAAATTCAATTTCAATTAGGCATTTTCAATTTCAAGCTCAAAGCTGTTAATATTAAAGATTTCAATTTCAAGCTAAAAGCTATTAATATTAGGCAGTTTCAAGCTCAAATTCAAATTCAATTTCAATTAGGCATTTTCAATTTCAATTTAAGGTTGGGTCGTGTTAGGCGGGTTGGACCGTGTTTACCTGGATACAACTTGTGTAAATCTTGAGTCACGAGTCATGTTTAGAAGTAGGTCGTGTTCGTGTCTAGATAACCTGACTCATTTAACTCATAGGTCGTATTTGGGTTGATGTGTCTTGAACCCAAACCCAACATGACAAGACACGCACGACACAATTGTCACCAGACTCACCCTTATTGTTGGTGATTTGCAGGACAAATATAAAGGGAAACAAGAAAAAGGTCCCTCCATTGATGTTTTAAGGGAAATAGGAAACCTCTGATGTGTTAATCAAGCTCAAATTAAATTTTAATTAGGCATTTTCAATTTAAGGTTGGGTCGTGTTAGGCAGGTTGGATCGTATTTACCTGGATACAACCTATGTAAATCTTGGGTCACGGGTCATGTTTAGAAGTAGGTCGTGTGCGTGTCCAGATAACCTGACTTGTTTAACTCACAAGTCGTATTTGGGTTGATGTGTCTTGAACCCAAACCCAACATGACAAGACACGCACGACACGATTGTCACCCTTATTGCTGGTGATTTGCATGACAAATATAAAGGGAAACAAGAATAGGGTGCCTCGACTGATGTTCTAAGGGAAATGGGGAAACCTCTTATGTGTTAATCAATCAGGATTTAGGAGAATAATTTGAAAGGAAAAGATTCATGGCTTCTGAAAGCTTGTCTTAATGTGAATAAGTCCATCCGATGGTCTTAAATATACTCATTCAATGGCCATCAACCAGTGTTTTAAAATTCGGCCCAGCCCGGCAGGTTGATCCGGTGAACCGGAGCCTGAACTGGACTGGGTTAATTATTGGATCGTTTGAGCAAAGGAATCGGACAAAACCTGTTGAATCGGACGATTTTGTAACAAAATCTATGAACTGGACGGTTTAAAACAAACCGGACGGGTTGCTTCAAACACAATAAATAGTAGGTTTTGGAGTTATTTGGGCATGTTTTGCTCTAATCATTTTGCACCCAGCCACCACCCATCTCTTTTGTCTTCTGCGCCTTTCTGCTGCCCTTTCTCTCTCTTTCTCATTTTAATTGTTGAACTCAAAGCCCTCCTCTCTCTCTCTCTCTCTCTGTATAACTGTCGAGCTCGAAGCCACTGAACTTGAAGCCTCTTTCTTAGTGTAACTGTCGAGCTCGAAACCTCAAATCGAAGGAATCATTCCTCTATCACCATCATATAATCGTTTCTCGGAATCCTCCACCACCAACAGCCGATTGATTGGAGATTTTCTTCACTTGTTTTGTTTCTCACAGACCATTGTTTTGCTCCCTCATGCCCTCTCAAGTGTCAACAGGTACGTCTCTTTCTCTCTGCTATTTTAGTATTGGTTGTATTGTAGACTAACTTGGTAAATTAGTTGATGATACTTGATATTCCATACGAAATTAAGGGCATTGCTTTGTTATTAATTCCAAAAATTACGAAAATTGGGAATTCAGGGAGATGAAATTGGGGTTTTAATCTGTTTAATTAAGAGTTGGATAGAGGTGAAATCTTACAGCCTAATTGAGCATGTGTTTTGGCTTAATTATTACTGATTTATCTATTTGATTGAGAATCTGTTTGGTAATTTTGGGATTTTTGTTTGATCTAAAATATATTAAGCATACTATTTTTATAATTTTTGTGATTTTTAAGCATATTTATGATTAATAATATTTTTTATTTATTTTTTTTATTGTATTACCGGTTCGACCAGTGATCCACTAACCCGGTCCCTTTCTCGGGTTGATGTTCGGGCCAGGTTTTAAAACACTGCCATCAGCATCCATTTCAAAACTATTTATATTATGTCATTCTTTTAGACACGGGTTACCCCTAATTCTTTTATAAAAGAGTAGGATGATTCTAGATAAATTTCTATGACAAGGCAGAACCCGACACAAATTGGGGTTTAAGGCACATATTTATGTGGGCCCAGTTAATATTTAGAATAATTATATAAATAACATTATATAATTAATTAAAACTTACAATATGTATTTAAAATTATATTCTTGTTTTTTGCAAAAATACTTTAGATTTTTTTATTCAAGTTTTGTTATATATTTTTCAATGGATAATATCGCTAATCCGTAAAAAAGTAAAAGCTATTTGATATAATGGTAAGTACTAGATTTTATGTTGGTAAAGTTATTGAAATTAAAAAATTTATAAATAACAAAACTCAAGTTAGATATCAGACAATCCAGTGGTATTTTACATTGTTATTAACAACATAAACAAATTCTCAACAAATTGGATTAAAAACTAAACAACTCTAACTTATCAAAAGACCATTGAATTTTAAAAAATCCAAAATAAAAATAATTCTCTAGTTACCCAAAGTAGTTGGTACTGAAAAAATATTGTTTACATACGTTTGTTACATATTGCAGGTTGCAAAACAAGAATAGGATTACTATGAAAAATAAAATCAAACTTAATCAAATGTTGATTTAAAAATGTTATTTGGGATACTATAAAGATAATATTAAACTTAGTTGAATCTCTTCAAAATGGGCCCTGGCCTGTAAGCATCAGCCTCGATGACTTAGACAATATAGCACAATCTATAAAATGACAGGAACATTTAGCAATTGTGTCTGCCATAAGAGATGACTCAGTAGCACTCGGTGACAATACCTTTCTGTGATAGCAGAAGAGTGGAAGCAATTATTTTTGCTTAACTTCCAAAGAAAGCAAGCTTTTCAAAATTTATAGTTGTCATGTAGAACAAGCAAAGTACACAGCAATGATTTTCTCACAAAAAAAATATCTACTCTTGCCAAACAATCATAAAAGCTTTACTCGCATACATTGTTAAAGATAGGGTAAATTATACTTTGTCCTCAATTTATCCTACGGACTAATTGAACTGCTTAAATTCGTTTCACATTACTCTAAAATCAAGCGTTCACTATGTTTTGGACGAAAAATGTTCACATTTAGAGGCAAAGAGAAACAAAATTAGATAATTTGGCAGTGAGGGGAAACAAAATTATTTAATTTTGGGATAACAGTGTAGTAAAATCACAAAGTTATGGAGTAAAGTGAGACAATTTTCCTTGAAATTTGTGGCGGACGACAATCATTGGAGTAATGTGAAACTAATAACAATAGTTAAAAGGTGGAATTTGAGAAATTCGATAGTTGAGGAGGTAGTGTAAAACGAGGACCATAATTGAGGGGGTCAATGTGAAATTTGTCCTTAAGCTAAAAACACTCCAACCTTTCCCTGGTCTGCCGGGGCGTAAACCCTTTAAATGACTCTTCATTCACTGTTCTTCACAGACAAAAACTTGTGCTCAACATGGCTTCTTTCCTCAGTTACACACTCATCTCCTTTTATTTCATCCTTTTCCTCGCATTAGCCGGTAATTCAAATGGATCTTACTCCGAGGAGCTCTCCGAGGGCATCGTGATGAAGCAAACGGAGAAAACTACACACCTCCATTTCTACTTCCATGACATTCTCAGTGGGAACGATCCAAGCGTTATAAGAATTGCTGGAACGCCCGACTATTCAAGTTTTGGCGATACTTATGTGATCGATGATGCCCTGACCGAAGGGCCCGACCCCACCTCGAAGCTCATAGGAAGAGCACAAGGAATGTATGCTGTGGCAACACAACATGAAATGGCATTGCTCATGGTTATAAATTATGCTTTCATAGAAGGAGAGTATAATGGGAGTAGTATTAGTATTCTTGGGAGGAACCTAGTGATGAATGATGAGAGAGATATGCCAATCGTTGGAGGCAGTGGGCTGTTTAGGTTTGCTAGGGGGTATGCCTTGGCACATACAGCTTGGTTTGATGTTAAGACGGGAGATGCCACTGTTGAGTATAATGTGTTTGTCCAACACTCTTAGAATTTTGTTGAATTAGCCGGCGATGAAGCACGAATATTTCATTTAATTCAAAGTATTTGTATCAGATACGACACTTATCAAATATAATTGATGATATGCATCGTATATTCACTATAAGTATGTATAAATTATAATTTGGGTAAATTATATTTTGATCCCCCTAGACTATGGATTAGATTTCATTTTATTATTTGAACTATTAAATTATAAAATTGTCCTCTCAACTACTCGAATTATTTCACATTGGCCCAATCAAAAATATCTGCTATTTTTTGGACAATAATTATTGATGTGTAGAGGCAAATTAAAGTGAAAAATAGTACATAGTTTGGAGGAAAAATAAAATAATTTTTCGTTAAATATGTGATGGATGTCAATAGTTAAGTCAATGTGAAACTAATCACATAGTTGAGAGTACAATATAAAAAATATGATAGTTGAGGGAATAATGTGAAAAAGGGTCATAGTTAAAGGAGTCAAAATATAATTTACTTACACTTAACACGTGTGAATGTGATTTAAAGGATGGATTTTGTGAAAATAGTCCAATACGCCTTTTAAACCCGTATTTGGTTCAAGATTTAAGGCTCAGATTCACGAGGCAAATAAATCTTGAGCCATGGTGAATAGTTGATTAAACCCACAATTGGGGGGGGGGGGGTGTTTCAAAAGTGAAATGTTGGATTTGTAAATTAAAAAACTATTTTACCCAAAAAATCCAAAATAGGCCCTTAAAGTAAAATCCATGACATGTTTTAAAGCTTGGTGGTGTTTATCAAGTACTGTATGCTACCACAACTCAAAAAGGAGGAATATTATGGTACCGATTTTGTTACTGTATCAAAAGTTATAATCTTTTAAAATCTAAAGTATAAGGTACAACTCGAAAGAGGATTTTACCAAATCATGTGGAAAAACGTCAGTTGACTAACATCATCTTAGCATCACTAGGATAAAAAATTACTGAAAACAGAGGAACAATCAAGGATGAGATAAAGCAAGAAGTATATTAGGACTGGAACTTCTCTATTCATTAATAATTCATCCTAATTATATAATGAATAGAGAATCAGTTTTCTTAAAATCAGTTTCTTACCAGCAATGGTCACATTGATAGAAGGCTTTGACTGGTCTGTAGAGAAGGTGCTCTCGGCGGTAACGGTGCTGCTGCTGAGATGGTAGATCTCACTTTTGCTCTGCCTCCCGGTGCCACGACAGAATCCTGTAACTAGTAACGACCAACCAAAGCTTGTGGATTGACCAAAGGACATTTAGTTTCCATCTTCACAACTGACTCCATAAATGAGACCTAGTGTCCAAATACGGTTGGCAGGACCAACTCTGCCATTAAACTCAAGTTTTTTTGTGTGACATTAACAGTCTTGCAGTTCCCAAGTTCATTTAGATTGGTTTTCCAAAGCAGACTGAAGATGGTGGTATATACACAGGTAAATATATATATATATATATATATATATATATATATATATATATACAGTTTTTACTAATAGTGATATATTAATTAGTATTATTTCATTTGCATGTATTAACATAAACATTAAACACATATTCTTGTAAATTGAAATTGGTGGAAAATTGAATTTTCACTTCCATTCAAAACATTTGAAGAATGTGAGTTGGAGGACAAATACAAGAATCTCACATTGGTTTTTGGGGGTTCTTCATCGATTCATCTTTTGCTATAAATAGAGAAAGAACTCTGTTCTCTACTCAAGATCTCGAGAAATCCTCTTTATGAGGAGAAGACCTATATAATGAGAATTTCAAATTATAATTTATATATATAAAGAAGAAAAAGAAAGAAGAATAAATAAAAGGAAGGAGGAGGTGACGTTCGAACGCAAATCATGTTTGAACGAACCTTGCTCCGATTACCTTTTTAGAATTTCGAATTTTGACAGAAACTGAGATATTGAGATTTTGACATGTTCGAATGTGACTTGCTCTCAATACTTCGTTAAAAATCTCAAAATGTCTTAGAATCGAAATAGTGAGAATTGAGTCCATTCGAACCTGGGCAGCCATTTCGAGGGATGTCTTCTCTCATGGTTATGAAGATTTACACTCTTTCATTTATAGATGCATAGAATCCTATAAATAGGGTTCAAGTGCAAGAACAAAGTATCAGCAAATTGATTCTTCTACTTCTCCTTGATTTAAAACTTCTATATTCTCTGATTTTCTATATTCGGATTGAGTATTTGATTTCAAAATTACTAAGGAGTTCAGTCTTTGATAATCTTAAAATTAGGCATTGTATTATGGGAATAAAATTTCCATGAGTCTATTTGCATTAAAAGTGGAGAAATTATTACGTCGAAGATAACGAATACTACGCCTTACCTAACGATCTATTTTCTTCGGTTTTGATTTATTGTTTTTTTACTATTTGAAATTATTTTACCGTACCATATTCTACAACAACAGATGGTTTGAGACAAAAATTCAGACGAGTACATACAAAGCAGACAGAGAGAAGGACTGATATGTAATCTATGAAGCTTTGGCTTTATGGAATGATAATGCACATTGTATTTGAGGCTCGTGTACCTTGATTATGCAAAATCAACCTCTTTTATATAGGAAAGCTTCGATGAATAAATCGTAGATATTGTCGGAGATGATCAAGAAGATATAATTGCACAGAGAAGGAAAACATGATGAGAACCTGAAAAATTTTAGTGGGCGTTGATGTTAGATCTAGATCCTCACCAATACACTTTTCATTCAATTTTCTTCTTGATACATCATCTACAATTAATGAGTGAGAGATTCACTATTGATGAGTGAGGGACCACTTGCATATAATCGATCTCACTTGAATATATGATAGATAAATGATGTGCCATAAATTTTTTTTTTAAAAAATGGGTGTATTGAAGAGGATCTCGCTTTGTTGAAGCATGGAAAAACTGTCACTAAGATTTACTGGTGTGCCAAAGGATGCCAAATTCTAATTTTAGTCACCACGCGTATGTGCCCGAATGCGCCATGTAGGCACCATCGCTCCCAGTAGCCACACGCAACTAGCGCCACTAAAGCACCCCATTGCTCCCACGTCCGTGTGCTAGGCCACTGTGCATACTAGAGCCTTTTTTTCTAAAGAAAATGTTTGAAATCTACTATTCTTTGTACAATTATCAAACTTTTCCCATGAAGTGATCATGTGTCTTATGAGCTAGTTTTATAGTTATTTTATGTTGTATTTAAAGACTTGTAATCAATGTAAAATCATGTTGGAGTCTTAAACTTTTTTGTAGTAGATTTGGGAGGTTCGGTTCTCCTGATGTGAACTAATGAAGGTTTGCATCTCCCTTGGAAGCGGGTTTCCTTTACCAAATTTTATTTTTCAAATTGTTTATATTTTCCTAAAAAATGTGCACGTAAAGATCCACTGTAAATAAATGGGTTTCCAATTAATACACAATGGAAGATTGTTTTGAGAAAGAAAAATTCATTGTGAGAGAATCTGGACCCATGACATTGTCGAGTCCTGTACATGTGTTTGATTTTGAAACTTTAGTTCCTTAGGGTGTATTGTTAAGGAGCACTTCACAATCCAATGACACGTGTGATAAATTTGATTCCAGCATACAACTAAATTGTATTCTAAATGAGTGTGGACCATTGATTAATGAGTCTCGATAAAAAAAAAAAAAAAGATAACAAAACTCATTAATTCGAGGGTCTACACTCATTTCAAATACAATTTGAAATGTCTAACCATTACTCATGCATACAAAGATGAAGCTATGAAGTCTTGTTTGTGCT
The DNA here is from genome assembly GCA_963454935.2 of Ilex paraguariensis. NCBI lineage: Eukaryota > Viridiplantae > Streptophyta > Magnoliopsida > Aquifoliales > Aquifoliaceae > Ilex > Ilex paraguariensis. The sequence goes on from CAUOFW020006536.1 coordinate 299,558, forward strand.
AGAAGCAAAGCATGCTCTAAATATCTCCATTCCATTATCACCTGTGCCTTTGAATCATTGCTACTTATATACTCCAGAAGAAAGGTTCATCAAGTCATCATATCCTCCTATCTAAAGTTTGGACGAATTACATTTTGACCTCCTCAATCGTACTAATGTATCACACAACCCCTTTAATTGTCATCTGCCTCATATTGTATCTCCAATTATGGGTATTAGTTTCACATGGTTACAATTCCAGGCGTACAGAAGAAATTGGATGAAAATTTGTGTCATTTTGCTTATCAGCCTCTGCAATTTTACTTTATTTTGCCCTAAAATCAGTTAAGACATAAAAATTTTTTGTCCAAAACATAACAAGTATTTGAATTTAGGATAATGTGAAATCAATTCCCGTAGTTGAGAGAGTCGGTGACGAACCCAACTAGAGTGTGATGATGTCATCATCAAAAGTGTAATTTATCCTTTAAATCAATCAACGTGGGCTTAGGAAGTGGGATGATCTAGTTAGTGTGATGCCCACCTTCATTTTTTAAGGCAACTTTAATGTACATCACGTGTGACTAATTGAGATCAAAATCAAAGTTTGGAAGACTTTGCCATATGTAGGGACCCTAAGGTCGTTGATGACACTTTTAAATGGAAGATCAGTGGAATCGAGTTGGTCATTTTTTTTTTTTTTCCGGTTTGAAAAGGGGAGTGAGGGTCGACTAATAGAGAGTATCTCTTATTGTAGAATGTTCGGTTTGAACCATAACTACTAATTTGAACAGGCAGTCCGTCAACACAGTATTACCAAAGCCAAACAACAAACTACTTTGATGGTGTTGTGTCTCTCTTTATGTGCTTTCTCCTCTATCACAAATTGATCTAAGTAGTGTTTAAAACCAACATTGAGAGGAGTGTTGTGACTTGTGACTATTCAGTTGACATTATCAACTGATTAAATCTAATTTGCCCTATTTTTCATATCTCTAAACTTGAGCAAGATTGAATGAAAAATCATGCCTTTGCCCCCACACTGCAGTTTTGAAACCCATCTTTGCTGCAGAGTTAATGGTTTCCACAAACAATGAAAAGCCCTCAATTTTTTTTAGTGGGAAACAAGCATAGGAAATAATTTCTTCACAGAAGTACAGGACACATAGCCCCTGCAAAAGGGAAATTGCATTAGAGAGTACCATCATAGCTTCTCCTCTCAGCCTCTATAGATAGACACACCAATTACCACCACAGCCAAAGCCAGCCCCAAATGGCCTCCTCTATGACATACACTCTCCTCCTCTTAACCCTCCTCATGGTCATCTCAACCACCTTCATTCCAATTAATGGAAAATTTTCGGAACAATTCGCCGAAACCAAGGCCAAGTCTCATGTCAACAACATGATCCATCTCCATTTCTACTTCCATGACATAGTCAGTGGAAAACATCCAACTGCTGTGAGAATTTCCGGGCCTAAAAACGCTTTTGGTGCCACCGCGATGATTGATGATCCTTTAACTGAAGGGCTCAAGCCTGGTTCCAAACTTGTGGGAAGAGCTCAGGGAATGTATGCCTTGGCTTCCCAACATGATACAGCTCTGCTTATGGTTATGAATTTTGCTTTTCTGGAAGGTAAGTTTAATGGGAGTGCACTTAGCATTTTCGGGCGCAATCGAGTGTTTGATATGGTGAGGGAGATGCCCATTGTTGGTGGCAGTGGGCTTTTCCGACTGGCTCGAGGTTACGCATTGGCGAAGACGGTGAGAATTGAACAGAAAACTGGAGATGCTGTAGTGGAATACAATGTGTTTGTAGTGCTTGCTTAAGGCATTCTAGTATGTTTTGAGTGAAAACATTTTAAAGACTAGCTATGCATTCTGAGTTGCATGCTAATATGTCTCATGGCAACTTTTCCTCTCATGTCTCTAGCAGAATTGTGGTAGGGCATCAATTTCAGTAAGGTTACAAATGAACCGAACTATTGATAAAGCTCAAGACATGGTCGAATAAAAGTTCATTCATTTATGGAGTGAACAAAGCTCGAACTCTGAGCTAAGTTTAATCTTGAATACACGCCTAAATACTAGTTTATGCTCGAATATAAGATCAAACTCAATTCATTAAATCATGAGAGGTTGAGCTTGAAGAAAAAAATTAATGAATCGAGATTAAACAAGATGTTTGAAACTAGTCACGACTCTGAGCCCATTCCAGAGATTCGTGACTTAGGAACCAACTGATCCCTAACTTTGTCATTGAAATCTAGTTAATGCTACCCATTCTCTCCCATGACAATTCTTCTGACTTCTCGTGCTTGGCTTCTCAATTCAAATAACTTATCTATCCAAATTTATCAGACATCACGACTAGATTCAGACCATTTTAACTGCACAACAGAAAACTTAGGTGCATATGGACCATTAAAATAGCTGACAGTAAATAATTTCTGGGTAAACAAACATGTTATTTTTTTCATGTTGGTTTCATAAATTTTGAATAAAACAACCTATTTTTTTCAGAGTAGACACGCCACTGCAGGAATACACCCCCATTTAATCAAATTACAAAAGAATCGAAAGCATCTGCTCTTCGAGTAGGTTGAGAAGTCTACTAGAAAGAAGCAGCTTTGATGTGCTAAACAATATCACAATGGTTGAATTCAAGTAATTCTTTGGCTGCTAAATATAATCCATAAAGCTTAAAAAAAAAAACCTACAAGGAAATGTACACAATTTCAAAGAAACATAGGCAGCAAAAGTATAGCACAACTAACAATAGGTGTTCAACATTCACAGAGAGAGAGAGGAGCTCTTGGAAAAATTAAACATGTAGAACAGATTGTGAAGTTCTTTAATGCTTACCACAGAACACTTTGTGTTGGGACTTATAATCTTTATACAGATAAAGAAGACGCATGTAGAGACTGCAAATCTCAGCTTGATAATAGCGTCAATTATATCTTCTAAACCTCCAGGCTGAAACCGAAAAAAGGGGTTGATCATGCCAGCAAATGACTAAACAACCGCTCTCTTCTTTGATCTTATATCCATCATAGCCATGGCTCTGCAACAACCTCGTCGCCTGTAACAGACAATGGTAGCTAAAAGGAATCCTCCCGAATCCAGCCAACTCAAACCTCGGAATCCACTTCTCAAGCTTCTCATGCCTCTCCGTTCTTTCAGGTCCCTCACATGCGACGATATTCTTTATTTCCTCTCCAAAAAGCATCTTCTCAATTTTTTGGCGTTCGATTGATGCCCTTGGTAAAGTAGACTCCAAGCAATCAAACAGTGCAGCATAAAATTTCAATGCTTTACTAATTCTCTCCATCACACTAATCCCATTATGGTTTGATTCTTGCTCAGTTACCACCATTAGCTTTGGCGAAAGACCCCAAAGGGCATTTAGAAAACTTGTCATCTTTGGTGACTTCATCCTTGGTGAAGCAGCCAAAGATAGCGGGGAGGATGATGTTGAATCAGGACTTGGGCTATATGTATTAGACACGTCTTTCTGAAGAAAATCTCCTAAAGTACGTGGATTCATTTGCAGAATTCTGTGAAAGTGAACTGAATTTGAAATCTTGGATGCTGAGGGGGAGTACCCACGGAGCATCTCATCATCAAACGCCAAGAGAGAATGTAATTCAAGTACAGAGCTGATTGCCAGAGCTTCTCCTTTCTTAACACCCAAACTTTCAAAGTCAAGATTCTCTAGTCTGGTAACTATAGGATTAAATTGAAATCCGATGCCCAATTTGGCAGCTTCTTCACTTAATTGATGATTCATTTGCTCCAATACTTCTTTATGTTCATGAATACCAGTAATTTTTAAATGAGGTGGGCCTTCAGGCCGGGCACTTAATGACTGAAGAAGATCAATCCACTGGGCAGGCTCAAAAGAATTGAGATCAACAATATGAACCACCTTCTCCCCTTCCATAGCTTCTAAAATAGCCAGGTTCGTGATCACATACGCTAGCTTTAAGAAGGGAAAGAGTTTAAAGAAAATTTTCTGAACCATAATTTCGTCGGAAACAGATGACCCTTTGGTGGAATTCAGGGCCCTATGCAAACCGGGCCAGCCTTTAAGCATCCGGTCAGCAAGTGCCTCAGTGAAGTACGCAGCAATTCTCTGCATGGAATCACCGTCGGGAGAGACAAGATGGGAAATATGCTCAAGGCATATATTGGCATTCTCAACATTACCGTTAGCAACATGGTCAGCACAGGCCGCAAGAAGATTAATTAGGCAGAAACCTCGCTGCTCGGATTTCATCTCCTTGATCCATGGATGTGGAGATCCTAAACCAGGTGATAGAGACATCATGGATAAGACTTGAAGGGGCGATGAACTCACAGATGACAAGCCCTCTTCTTGAACCATTCCAGCCATTAACAGTACAATTGGAGAACAAGTGCCAAATACGAGGCCTGAAATAATAAGTTGAATCCTATAATGGCATAGTACTTTGAAGTGCATTAAAGAAAAAACATACTGAGCTCACCTCGACTATGTGAAAATGTTGAGTGACAAGGTTGTAATATAGGAAGTCCCCAAAACAAGAGTGGTATGATGCAAAACGTCCTCTTCTTCTATATTTGGAGCTACAACGAGAAACAAACCAGTACAGCCAAATAGTGGCATAGGCATAGCTATTATTTAAATTCAAAGGTTTTGGGTGTTTGGAAGTCTCTGTCTCTTTCCTATTTCCTACATTCTCTAAGCAACTAAACAAGAGACACATAGAACACATCCCCTTAACTAAGCTGAACTGCCACATGGTATAGTAGCACTTATAGGTTATGTAAATACTGTATGAAGGAAATTTACGACGCAAAATTTTTTAATCTCTTTTCGATATTTTCCAGCATGAAAATGAGGTTAATTGGGTAATAGAAAACATTACACACAGGGACGGAGCCATTAGGACAGAGCCATTATTGGGCTACGGTGGACCGAAGCCAGAGTAAAAAAAAAATTTACCACTTTCATAGTCTCTCTCTCCCAGTCTCTTCTCTTTCAGTCTCTTCCCCAAATTCATGCCGACAGCGGCGGCTCCCTGTCCTCTCTCTCTCTCTCTCAGTCTCTTTCCTAAACTCATGCCGACAGGCGGCGGCTCCCTGCGCAAACACCCTCCTCCCATCCCCTCCCCTCCCCTCAAGCGCCAAACCCGAACAGCGCCCTTCTCTCTTCTTTGTGGGTCGTTGAGAGTTTCTTTGGAGCAGCTATGAATCGTTGTACTGGGTATTGCATTTTTTAAGAACTCTTCTCTGATAGTACGATTACATTATGTCCTTTCTTTAATTTTTTTATTTTTATTTTGGGTATTGCATTTTTGTATAGCAAGTTCCATTCACATGTTTTGATGAGCTTTTTTCGGTGGCTTCTCTTTCTTTTATAGCGTAACCTTAAGTGATCTGTCTTTTCTTTTGATTTCAGCTGAGTTTCACTATTAAGTGATTGCATGCTCTATTGGTGACTTCTCAAAGAAATTGTGGTTGTGTCAATTGCTTATTAATAATTGTGGCGTTGTTGCTTATTGAAAGAAACATCACATGGCAGTGAGCCTACAAGCTGTTTGATCAAATGCCCCTGACATATGACGTGATTGTTTTTGTCCTCATTGATTTGTTGTCCTCAGAGGAATAGGGAATTTGTGAAATCCAGAGCCCCCCTCTCTCTCCCCTCTAAAAATATATTTGTAATTATACATGATGGAAGGAATCAATGCTGGCCAAGCTTGGTATTATTCTTCATCACTATGAAAATCCAAGCATCTGTTAGCACAATAAAACAACATTGTTTGTTGCTTAGTGGGTGATAGTGGGCATTGCAATGAAGCCTTCCAAGAACCTCCAAAGCCAATATTTGTTTTCTTTTCCAAGGTATACACCATTCACTTGGTGCTATCTTCTCACATTAACACAATAAAGACGAAGAGGTTATGGAAAAAGCCACAAATAGAAACAACATTAATGTTGGAGTTTTTGGTTGAAGTCCTTGAAATATCCCAACCCCATAACTTTTAAAGTTTATCATTTGGAATTGATATTATAATTGAATAGTACTTTCACCTCACATTTATACTTGATATGTGCTACATCTTCATGGGTTCATCTCTCTGCATTGTACATTATTTAGGTGTACTTATTCTCTCAAGAGGCTTTTATTAGATTCCCTCTTTGATAACCATTAGATTTTCCCTTGAAGTTTGTTCATACATACAAAACTAACAAGTGAACGCTCGATAATTTTTGTTTCAAAGTTGATTTTCTTCTTGGAAATGTCTTTTTTCTGGTCCCTTTTGAAACATCAACTACAGTAATACATTTTGCGATTAATTTTTTCCTTTTCATCTTTAATCTAACATTTAAAATTGCTCCGATATTGTTATCCACGACACATGGTAGATGCTAATAAGTGTTTAATTTAAGGTGAAAATAACTAACATTAAATGGTGAATATTACTTTTGGTTCATAAATAGACCACACAAGCCCGTTTTATTTATGATTCAAAATAAAATAAGATAATAAACAAAATACAATAAATCTATCATACATCACTTTTCTAGGAAGAGCAATGATTTACGCATTGACAGTAATGCAAGAGATGAGAGAGATAGGAGTAATGTGCTCTGTCTCTCTCTCTCTCTCTCTCTCTCTCTCTCTCTCTCTCTCTCTCTCTCTCTCTGTTTTTATGTGCAAAAATAGGTATACCTAAAGTGTATCGGGAGGAATATAATATAAACATTGAAAAAGATAAGCAAAACATTATGCTTTTTGGGTACCCTAATGATTTTGTGACAAAAGAAGCAATTTGGCACCTTGTTTATGAATTGATAACTTCTTGTCTCAAGTGGCATGACCGGTCCTAACGATGCTTTCTTAGTTGATGGTGTTTTCAAGGAGTGACGTTTGTGTTGCTTTGCGGGTATTCTAATGCGAGATTTCCAACATTTTTTGGTCAGTGTAAGACAATGGAGTTTGACAATGAAGTCGAAATGGGTCCTACGTGAGTTCTAACTTTGGAGGCATTTGGGTAAATTACACTTACACCTCTTCAACTAACACCCTTGTTCTACTTTATCCCCTCAATTATCAAATTTCTTATATTGTACCATCAACTATGTGATTAGTCTCGCATTGCCACAATTATTAACATCCGTTACATATTTAACAAAAAGTTATTTTATTTTGCCCTCCAAACTAGATAATTTTTTTCACCTTACTCCAACACGTAAGCGATTTCCGCCCAAAAAGATAACATACGTTTGTGATTGGAATAATGTGAAATAAAATGGTTAGTTTAGTGTGCAACTTTAAAAATTTAATAATTGAGAGGGCAAAATAAAAAAAATCTGATAGTTCAACAAGTGCAAGTGTAATTTACCTGAGGTTTTTTAACCTATAGCTACTAAGAGCATCTCCAACAAAGTTTTATATTTTAACTATCCAAAAGTGCACATTTTTTGTTTAGCTACTCACTTTTTCAATACATACTCTATCAAATTTTTTATATTTTAACTACTTTTTAGTGGTGATATAATTTTTAAATTTTTATTCGACTATAAAATCTTGTTGGATGTAAAATATAGATATCATCATCTACATCCAGAAAATCGTATGCTTTGGAAGAAGCTTGTATAGTTTGGGAAGTCGGACACTAGATAAGTGGAGGCCCCACATGATTGCATAAGTTGCTTATAGTGGCCATGAATGTGAGTGTATAGCTTTTGAATTTTAACACAATTCCGGATATAATCCCTAAATTTTATCTTATTTTTATCTACATATATAATTATGACCAAGTGATAATCAGGTTAAGCATTACTATGTTCGAATTTAGGAAATAAGATAGAATGGCTTCCATTTCAACTATTGGTCAAAAAATTAAATTATGTGCAAAAAAGACAATTTGGATTGAAATTCTAATTCAATCCATTGGCAAAACTAGTTTCATATTATCGACTTGGAACTTAGTCATGGACTTGGGAACTGTCAAAAACAAGGCAACCCAATGGTCATCTAAAATTTCAAACAATATAGTGCTAGTCCAAAGATAACACAGTCCAAGGCTTTACCCAAAGTTACAAGAACTACTTATAAGGCTGAAATACCCAATAAATTTAGGACATGTAAGGTGACAAATGATAAGAATTGATAGTTTACATAACAGTGAGGCTCGATAGAGTCCAACAAGATTGATACGAACAACAGTGCCAACATTCCAGTGTCGCAACAAGCATCGGCACCGCAATATCATTCTAGTGCCGCAACAGGCACTCTAGTGTTGCGATAGAACCAGCACCACGAAGGGCAAAACACATCCTCATTACAATGGAAGTGGCAAAACGGCACCACAAGGTCTAGGGGCTATCGTGGCATGACTCGCCTCTGCCATTACTGAAACATGACACAAGATTAGGATTGCACAACCAACAGAATTGGTATCATCAATCTACTGGATACCGTTGCTCGATTGGCTCACTGGACTAAAATAAGGGATGCTCACATAGGGACAAGACAGTATGACCTCTTCAAAGGAGAACTGAGCAACAGGAATGGACGAGCATGATTGTCAACTTTGGTCTGGAGCAAGATCTCAAAAGTTTAATCTACTTGAACAATTAGGAATCATCTTACTATATATGTTAGGAAATAGGTTGTATTACTCTGTTTTGCTTAATATCGAACAAATTTTGTCAAATTTAATCCAGCAACAATAACATAGGATAATGATATTGAGACGGTAAAAATTACAACGATAGTGAATTTTTATTGTCATTGTCCAAATTTTACATAACTAGATAGTAATATGAATTTTTATTGTCATTATTCATTACCACTATTAAAATTCCATGAAAATAGATAGTAACATGAAGTAGAGAGTTACACAATCACAGTGACAGTGATAGTAACAGTGACAAAAATAGTAAATTTTATTGTCACTATCCATCTTTCAAGGCGCAAATTTGAAATAGATTTTACTTAAAACCAAAAAAAAATTATCCAATTTAGTTGAACATCACTATTAACAAATTTGTTGTGTTTGAATAACTTGAGTTTGAAATGAAATTTGAGTTGTTAAGTTTCTAATGCATTTTATTGAACACTATTTCAACATATCATATCTATATCTATACTACTTAAAAAAGTGTGGATACTTGAAAAATATTTATATTTCATTTTTACCCTTAACTATTGATATAAAGTCAATCATATCCACAATATTTTTTGTTCTTCCTTTAGTATGAAACTAATTATATTTAATTTTATTAATTACCTTTAAAATGTTTATAACTCATTGTCTTCCATAATAAATAAATCTTTTTGCTGATTAAAAAAGTACATCTACCTTGATCATCTTCATTGTCTTCCATTTTGTCTTCCCTTTACTTTGTTATATGTTATCTATACTATACTATACTACTCTGAAATGTGAATAAAAAGTGAAAATTTTTTAGATCACTACAATTACCTTAACAAATTACCAAATATCATATATATCCTACTGTAATATCTATAGAAAAACTTTTGTTTTTTTATTTTAACCTTAATTAATTTTTAAAAGGCAATTTCATCCCTAGATTCTAACAACTTGAGAAACATAGGATTATTTCTCATACACTTAATGCATCATTCAAAAGGCAATAGATTAAAATTTAAAACATGAAGGCAACAATAAAATAACCTTTTGGATTGAAACAGTCACCACAAACCTGGTTCTATTGCTTTAGTGATGTAGTTATACGTTTAGGGTTCACCAGATGTTATTTTGATCATACTTGCTTCATTCGACGGAATATTTCTAGACAGTGTATCATCCTTTTGGTATATGTTGACGATATTATTATTACTGGAGATGATGTTTGTGGGACTGCGTAGGTCAAGGTAGACCTTGGGAAGACCTTCGATGTGAAGGACCTTGAATTTCTGTGATACTTTCTTAGGATTGAGATTGCCCGTAGTAATAGGGGTATTGTTTTTTTTTTAGAGAAAGTATGTTCAGGATCTTCTCTCAGACACTGGGATACTAGGGTGCAAACCGACATCAGCACCCATGATTCCAAACTTGAGGCTTAGTGCTGAAGGTGAAAAGTTGAGAGATCCGACTGTCTATCAGAAGTTGGTAGGTAGATTTATCTACCTAGCTAACACTAGGCTAAACATTTCATTTGCTTTCAGTCGAGTTAGTCAGTTCAAGCAGAGACCATGTCAGCCTCATCTTGATGTAATTTATCATATTCTTCGATACTTCAAGTCTTGTCCTGGACTTTGGTTGTTATATGCATTAGGATCCCAAACTGATTCTCTAGCCTGTTATTCAAATTCAGATTATGGGGGAACGTGTGATTGTCGATTTACTACAGGCTTTTGTACTTTTCAAGGGACTCATCTTATCTCTTGGAAGAGCAAGAAGTAGTCAATTGTCTCTCGCTCGTCAGCAGAGGCAGAGTATCGGGCACTAACACTTGACACATGTGAGATTATCTGGCTATGATCGATTCTTGGCGAGTTGGAAATTTCAGTGACTTATTCATCTACATTATATTGTGATAATCGATCTGTTATTCATCTCGCTTCTGACTCTGTATTATACGAGAGGACGAAGTACATAGAGATTGATGTTCACTTCATTCAAGAGAAGGTTAGCAGTGGTATTGTCACTCCATCGTTCGTGGGGACCAAAGATCAGATTGAGGATACTTTCACCAAACTTGTCATTCTATCCATTATTCGGGACTCCGTTCTCAAGATTGACTTAGTTGACATTTTTGCACCTAGCTTGAGGGGGAGTGTTGGAATATAGCAACCTAATTTATTAGGGTTTATTTTGTTTTACCTTTTTATCCTTATTGTAAACTTTCATTGGCTATATATACGGGGGCTCTACACTTAGTTTTTATCCCTTTTCACTCACATCTATCTCAAGTCCACTTAAAAAATTTGAAGAGAGATTTAGAACAAGTAGATCTGTAAGGCTCCACAAGTTTAAGGGAACTGTGGAATTCAAACTGTTGGAATCTAGGAAGACACTTGTCAAGGATTTAAGTTCACCCAAGCATGCTGGTATGGGTCCATAGAGCATATTGTCACTTAAATATATGTGTCCCAAGCTCTTCACCTGGCAAAGATCTGTGGGGATGAATCCTTGTAGTTTATTGTGCTCAAGATATAACCGTGTGAGATGTTTCAATCTCCCAAGTCCTCTCAGGATGAATCCTGTCAACTAATTGCTATCTAAGCTTAATCTCTCCAAGCTACTCAAGTTTCCAATTCCACTCGGAATATCCCCTTTAACTTTACATCCAAATGCTCCCAAAAATACAAGAGAAGTAGAGAGATTCACCAGTGACATAGGGAGGATGCCATTTAGTTAATTGAGTGACAATTCCAACATAATCAAGTTTTTGCAATTTGTTAAAGAAGAGAAAATCACAATTCTATAGTGGAGGATTCCCTTGTTAGATTATTTTCCCCAAAAGAAGATAGGACAAGAATCTTAAATTACCAAGATCAGGAATAACTCCTGTGAGTGAGTCGCTATTCATACTTAGGATGGTAAGCTTAGAAGCAATGGAGATGGAGCTTGGGATTATTCCCTTCAGCTTGTTGTTATCGAGCACAAGACTTTTGAGATTTGGAAGCCAAAGCCCCATGGTTAATGGAAGATAACCAAAGAAGTCATTGTTACTCAGCACCAACGATTTAAGAGTTGAACTATTGAATATTTTGGTTGGAATAAGGCCAGTGAAGCTGTTCTCACGGATGACAAAACGCTCCAGATTAAGATTACCAATCCCATCAGGTAATTCACCTGCCACAATATGAACAACCTTGCATTAATCAAGCTTTAGCATGCCTCCAAAAGGAGGTGAATAGGTTTATCAAAATTAAGACTCAGACAACCACCAATTTGGAAATTATAACCTAATCCATCAAAAGAATCAATTAATCAATTAAGTGTGTGAACCCTTTTTACCAATCAAGAACAACTCATCATGTTAATGGATGCAATGATATGTCAATTAATTGTTCAACAACCCAATTCACATCAATGATGATCCCTTCAACAAAACTAATTCTCACAAAACCCAATATGATGAATGTTCAAGTTAAATAATTCAATGTGACATTTGATCAAACTTCGTGAGTCCAATTGTGAGTGTGTGTGTGTGTGCGCAAAATCAAGCAACAAGAAGCATCCACAACACAAGCAATTTATTGATGGCGTATCATGTCGTAGCAGAAAAAGGAATTTGGCAAAATTCCAGAGTACTCGATCCAGCAGGTTGGAAGAGCAAAAAATTCGCATGCCGATGCTTTAGCTTCGCTTGCTTCGGCTATTGATCGGGAAACTAAAAGAGCTCTTACCATTGAGTTTCAACCTGACCCTAGCATTTTGCCTACCAATTCTAACAAAGTTTTATGTAACGAAACCGAGCTAAGTTGGATGGACCCAATCATTGCCTTCCTAAAGAATGGTGACTTGCTTGAGGACAAGAAGGAAGCTCATAAGCTACGTCTGAAAGCGGCCAGATTCTGGTTATCTCCGAAGGATGAGTTTTACTGACGCTCATTTAGAGGGTCGTATTTGAAGTGTGTACACCCAAAAATAATCCCCGACTTTTTATCTAAAATTCACGAAGGAAGCTGCGGTGCTCATACTGGTGGAAGGTCTCTGGCTCACCGAGCCATCTCCTAGGGTTTTTGGTGGCCATACATGCAGAAGGATGCCTAACAGTTGTTAGACGATGTGAGAAGTGTCAAAAATTCTCACTAATATCAAGAAAGTCATCCTAAGAATTGCTTTCATTGGCGAGCTCGTGACCATTTGCACAATGGGGGCTAGAAATTGTGAGACCTCTACCTCGGGCCCTTCGCAATAAGAAGTTCCTTCTCGTTGCAACTGATTATTTCACAAAGTAGGTGGAAGTCAAGCCCCTAACTAATATCAGAGACACTGATACAAGAAAGTTTGTTTGGAGGAACATCATCACCAAATTTGAAATTTCACATGCACTTATTTCTAATAACGGCACACAGTTCGATAGTATCCCCTTCAAAGCTTCTGTCAACGTTATGGAATTTGGAATCACTATTCCACCCCAGCTTACCCTCAGAGTAATGGAAAAACAAAGATTTCCAATATAACAATCTTGGATGGAATCAAAAAAAGGTTAGAGGACACCAAAAGAAGATGGGTGGAGGAGCTGCCAGGTGTTCTGTGGACGTACCAAACCACACCTCGGCGCTTAACTGGAGAAACTCCATTCGCCCTAACTTATGCGATGGAGGCGGTAATTCCATTAGAGATCGGCTTACCGACCCTAAGAAACTGAGCTAGTTGAAAGCAACAGTAACGATGCTGTTATCACCCGAGATCTTGATCTGGTAGAGGAGGAAAGAGAACAAGCAACAATAAGGATGACATCTTATCGGCAGAAAATGTCCTGAACTTATAACAAGAAAGTAAATTTGTGATATTTTGCACTAGGAGACTTGGTCCTCAGATGTGTACTGGGATCGGCTAAGAACCCAACACATGGAAAGCTTGGAGTAAATTGGGAGGGTCCATACAGAGTAATCCAAGTAGGAGGCAGTGGGTATTATGAGCTTGAGACCTTGAACCACAAAGAAGTGCCACACCCCTGGAACTTAGCTAACTTAAGAAAGCTCTATTTCTAAAAAATACCTTTTTAAATAGAACTCCGAAGTGACTTCGGAAACCTGAGGTTGCCCCTCAAGAATTAATAAGTGATTAGCAAATGTACTGACAGGAACTAGAGTTATTAATAAAGATTTTTGAAGATTCATCTCCCTATTCTAGCTCTACTTTTCTTGTTATATATGTCCTACTATTAAGACAGTGTGGCAAAAAATCCTGATAGAAATAAAAACTTAAATTAGGCACAACCATCCAATCTAACCCAGGCCCACAGCTAGGCATGACGATGTAAGCTGATTAGGGATGAATTTGAGTCCAATCAGATTGGAGGGTTGGTGCGGGGTAGAAACTGTTTCTAAGATGCTCAAGGGGTCTGCGAGTAACTTTACTGGTAAATTGAGCTCTTTGAAGAAAGGCCGAGCAAGGGCTATAACTTCAAGAGCCAGAATTTTTCTAAGTACATTAACTCTCTGCACATAGACTGAGCTATTTGAAGAAAGGCCGAGCAAGGGCACTTCAAGAGTAAGAATTTTTCTAAGTATATTAGGCCTCTACTTAGTGACCGAGCTCTTTGAAGAAGGGCCGAGCAAGGGTCATAACTTCAAGAGTCAGAATTTTTCTAAGTACATTAGGTCTCTACAGACAGGCCGAGCAAGGGCGCCATAACTCCAAGAGTAAGAATTTTTCTAAGTATATTAGGTCTCTATTAAAAGACCGAATTCTTTGAAGAAAGGCCGAACAAGGGCCAAAACTTCAGAAAATTCTATTGTTTTAAATATTTAAAGATTTCTGTTGAGGGACCGAAACCTGGAAGAAAAGCCGAACAAAGGCCTTAGACTTCAAAAGTCCAATTTTTTCCTAAAACAACCAAAGTAAATTATAGGAACATAAATGTTAAGAAGTAATTTTCGTTCAAAAAGAGAACACAAATATCTTTGAACATGTACATCAGAAGTTTCAAAATAAAAAAAAAAAAAAAAATCCTCTAAGTGTTTCAGGAAGCTGGAGGCTGGGAAGAGCTCGGAAGTGAGTGCCTAGAGAAGAGTTCGGAGGAAGATGGAACTCCAGTAGCAGCCAAAGCGGCGCGCTAGCCCTTGCTGAAGTACGCATCCCGTAGTTGGGAAATCTGTAAGGCTAGATCGTTCTCTGCCTTCTCGATCCTCTCATGATATACAAAATCTTCTCTCTCCTTTGCTTCAACTTTATATTGATTAAACTCTTCTAGAAGGCTTATGTAATCCAGCTGAGATTGAGAAAGCTCCACAATGGCCTCATGTTCAGAATCTTTTAACTTCCCAATCTCCACTAGAAGCTTTTTGTTCTCTTCAGTCAGACTTTGGTTTTGAGCCTAGAGAACCTTAACTTCTTCGCAGATTTTGGTGTATTCTTCATCCGCCGATTCCTTCTTAGCCAAAGCTGAAACTTGTGCATAATAACATCCTTCATTGCTTTGTCTTTTCAGGCTATCCTAGCCCCCATTTCATGAACTTTTTGCAAACCCTTAAAATTGGAAAGAGGAAAAAGATTTAGACAAGATTTATAAGAAAGAAGGGAAGACCTAAAGGAACAAGTTGGTAAAAAAGGAACAAGTCTTACCAGAATTATGTGCTGAATAGCTTGATGAGACACTTCATTATCTGTCAAAGCCTCATTCATAGCAAGGTCCCGAGGAAGGATGACCCCTCTAGCGATCCCCACGGCAACATTAAAATCCTTGGTTGTAGAATCCTTCACAGTAATTTCTCTCCTTTTCGCCTTAAGAACAGGATGGAAAGGAGGATTGACCAGCTTAGGAGAAAGACATGCCTTGGACTCGACAATTCTTCACCTTTTTGGGGTGGGGTCTTCATCAAGTTCAAAGATTGAATTGTCTTGATAATCAAGAGAATCAATAGAAACAACAGGGTCTAATTCGACAGGAATTGAAGTTTCAGTGGCTCGAGCCAAGTCTGCAGAATTACTAACTGACGGAATTGCATCATCTGGCTCAGGAAGAACAGTCTCGATCGGAACCTCGGTTATAGGCTTCTCCTCATGAACAGGGATGAAAGACACATAAGTTATTGGTAGAGTCGGTTCGGTGTTTGGGGTCGGTTCGACAATGGATAAAAAATCTAGAAAACTCTTCACAGTCCTCCGTTCAAACCTGGCAAGTGCAGACCTCTTGTGAGATGGAGGTGTCTATTACCGAACAGTCTGGATGGCCTCTCGATCCTCAGCAAGTATAGCATTGGGACGGTTTGGCACGGCTATGAATGACGTATAGGTTGGCGTGTACCCGAGTAGGGTGTGAGCAGCTCGGCAGAACAAAGAATCATTGTAGTAACACACTTTTCTAAGTTCATCCATTTTGACGGATGACTCAGTAATTTTGCCCTTCACAGTCTCGCCTTCATACAAAAGAAAGCTTATGTCAAAAAAAAAATTGATTTGGAAGAGTAAAAAATACAGATACCTGGTGCGCCTTCTTCATAAGGGTAGCGGTAGGATGGAACAACACCAGCAACGTACTCCTAATTTCCATAAACAAAGACAATGTCGTTCTCATGGCCTTTGTTAGAATCTGGGAGATGAGACACCAAGTAGCAGTCCTTCTTCCTCACTGAAAGCTAGTAGTTATCTCCATCCGGTTTGAGGATGTAACAATACAGGATCTCCCATAGTCCTAAGCTCAAGTTCAAAAGTTTGTTTAAAGCAACCACACCCATCACTATTTTGAAGAAATTTGGGCAGCATTGGATGGGGCACAACTTCATAGCTGATAAAACCCAAAGGACTAGGGGATCGAGTGGGAAGCGAACACCGCCCTCTGTGATCGCACGAGTGTAGATTGGGATACTCTCTCTGGTTCTGATGAGAGGTTCATCTGTACCAGCCATTCGAATATCAACGTCCTCTGGAATGTTATATTTAGTTTTAAAGGCTGGAATCTCTAAAGACATAAGAGGAGCCATTGATAAGATGGAGAAGGTGCAGAAAGAGAGAGAGGTGGAAAAGCAAGATAAAGAAAGATAAAGAAGCTTGAAGCTGAGAAGGCAAAATGAAGGAAGGGAGAAGAGAAAACGTTTATAAAAGGAGGGAATTCTAAAAGACAATATTTAAATGACTAGACTCGTTGCCAAAACAAATGGAGATGTTCTAAAGGTGTGAGTAATGATGGGAGTAAGGACATAAAACGGTTGAAAGACGAAAGGCGTCTGTCAGACGTTTTCTGGGGGTAAATGAAGGGGGTGACTCTCATTATTACACGTGTTATGACATTAAATGAGCTCATGTGATTCACTAGACAAGGCATGTGATGAAGACATCAGTCACTCGGTCAATAATCTGAAGCCGATCTGTTTGATGAGCTCAGCAAGAAAGGGAAAAGCTTGGTCCTCATCATGACCGAGCTATTTCAAACAATAAATGAAGAGCTAAGAAGGTGCCTATAATTCAGGCATTCTAGCTAAACGAATTGACGAAATTAAAGGCCCGACAGGAGGAATTGTTTGAGAGATATCAACAACTTCCCCTCTAGAGCCGCCTGATTGGAGGAAGGTGTATCACCTTGAATCAAAAATCATAGAAACCCTAACTGAATAGGGATTTATGAAAGACACAAGGAGCCAAGGTGAAAGGTTTGCTGAACTCTCTTTGTCTATTAGCAATTCAATCAGTTCTATTACTGACATAAACATCGGAGTGCCTTTGATCGAAGCACTTCGATCTTGGACAGTTTACTTATTTTGTAGGAAGAAAAGACCTGGAACACTCTTTACCAGAAATACCAAATCATATTCTAGTGTGGGAGGTAGTCTCACTTTTTGCCTCTTACGGATACCATCTCGATACACCTACGAAAGTAATAAATTATCCAAAAAAATAATATATTTTTTATTAAAAAATAATTTATATAAATTATAAAAATATTCATTAAAATAATAAAAATTATTGATACGTTATCATTTTTTTTTTTGAGTACTGTAGTCAAGTCATTTTTGCACTCGTCCAGCCACTCCAATGCAGTGCAGTCCAATGCTTTCAAAGCTGTCTTTTGAGCCATTAATAATTTCGTCGCTACAACTACTTTTAGGCCACATCGTACTTATGAAGTCTCACGCATCAATCATTTAGATTTGATTACCCTCTCTATTTTAAATTACATCGACTTCAATTAAATAACAATTAGGCCTCCTTTTCTATTAAAAATAACACTGTTTTCTCTTTTTGTATGTCGTCGGTAACAGATTTCTCCACTGTTAATACGCCGTTAGAGAGGCGTCCATGACACTAGTTTCGACAAAAACATTATATTTTTTTTCGCTCTTTTCTTTGTTCTTTCTCCTCCTTCCCCTCCTCCTCTCTTTTCCCCCTTTGTGACGCCATGCATCTCTCTCCTTTTACCTTTTCCCTAATGGTACGTCTAGTACAGGAATGAAAAAATAAAAAGGATGAGGTTGGCAGGGTGGATGAATTTTATTATTTTATTTAGTGTGAAAAAAATTATAAAAAACATTATACGTTAAATACCATAAGAACCCTAAAGTTAGTAAAAACTCAAATCCATACATGTGGATCCCACCTTTCCGACTTGTATGATGAATTAAAATAATAATATTAAAATAAATAAATTTTATAAAAATTAATAACTAATCTCTTATGTAAGCAAATAATTCCTCACTCTTTCTCGATGTAAATTCAAATAGGATTCATCTTGCCCACCTAGAATTCTATTATTGGTTGGTGATACTATATTATTAATGGTGATACAGTATCATCCACTTTCCCACATATTTTCCACCATCCCTTTTTCCATTCTCTTTCTTTCGTACCAAACAGATTGTAATGCCCCACCCATAACTCAGAAACACCATCAAACACCACAAACAAATGTATCACTGACCACCACAACCCAAATCCACCTAAATGCAACACCTTTCACTATCTCTGTGTTCAATCTGCATTGATCTGCCATAGGTATTGAATCGATGGTGATTTCATTGTATCCAGTAGTGGTGTTCATTATAATGTGCATTGGTAGTACATAATTAGTTTTTATCAAAATTAAAATTGAATTTTGGGTATAAGATTATCTAAATCAATGTAATTGATTTTAATTTTGAGGAAAAATTTGCTTAATTAATTAAATTGATTAGATTTGATTTGAATTTTAGATATTTAATTAACATAATCAATCAAATTTTATATGAATTTACGAAAAAAATTAACTTAACTAACAAAAATAAGTTAGATTTGATTTGAATTTGGAGATAAATTTAACGTAATTAATAAATTGGATGGATTTGACATGAATTATGGGGAAAATTAATTTTACTAATAGAATGAATAAGATTTGGAAATGGTCGGTGATGGAAGCAACGTAATAATGAGAGGTAAGAAGAGGCATAAAACAAAGTCGTCGAGAAAGTCTTTTAATTTTTGATAGGTTAAAAAGTTACCATTAGAAATTTGGTATACAATTTGAGTTTGATTCAATTTCGGTCCATAATAAGTTTTGTCTTGATTTAATATAAGTTTGGATCTAAGTTTGGAGAAGTTTTTGTGGGCCATTTTGACTCAAATTTAAATTTGAGTTTACATTTAAGTTATTGTTGGAAATGTTTTAAGTAATTTACTGGAATTTCTAAAAAAGTTGGATTGAAAAAAGTTTTTGATTAGAAAGTCATCAATCATATAGAGTTTATTAAAAAGATACATATTGAGAATTTTATATTGATGTAGGCTCTTTGTGTATTGATCAACAAGGAAATTGACGAAACAAATTCCATACATTGCTTTAATTTTTATACCCTTATTTTCTAGTAGCCTTTCCAATTAGGAGATACAAAATAAAGTATATGTTAGTCATTGCACTAGAAAGTTCATCATATAATTTTGCAGTAGGTACTAATAATGCACAACATGCGTTACACATGAATAATTTTCGTATACAAAAATTGATAAAAACATTAAGTGTATGTATATCTGAATTAAATATCATTTCAAATTTTTTATTACTCATATTCTATTTTAGGATTATGAAAACTTTATATGTAACCAAAGTTCGTTGTTCTAACTATAACAAGAAAGATAAAAGGAAATAGTTTAAGTTTTATTTTTTTTAGAATATTGTGAGTGAGAGTGATTTTTTAATGGTGTCTGAAAAATTAAATTTTTTAAAATTCATTTGATTAGGATTCTACTTATAATTCCTTGAATAAAATAAAAATAATTGTTAATATACTAATTATAATAGAACCTTACTGTAATTAAGAATTAATTTGGTTAATTGTAATAAGATTTAATATATTACTCTATAATATGTATTATAAAGCATATTAAAATTCTAAAAAATTTAAATTTTACTTAAAAATACACCACAATCTATTTTTACATAAAATCTTAATACAGTTTAAAAAGTTTATTGTGACTAAAAATTTTACTTATATAACATGAATTGATTTTTAAAAACTATATGTACAATTTTTTGATCTTAGAAGTGAAATGGTTAAACTTTTCGACGAAAACTATATATATATATATATATATATGCAGACATAATGTTATCTTTGAATAATAGAATTTTTAAAGGTTTTTTGAACACTTTATTGAAAATATAATGATGTATTTTTTTAAGGGTAATATACTAAATCAATCGCCCAAATCACGTTTTTTCAAATTTTAAACAAATCTTGCCTCAAATCCCTTCAGCTTGCACCCAAACCAAACCACAAGCATCCGAAAAATGTGATTAACTATAATTGTTCGACTGTGAAGTGCCATTGCAAATTTTGAAGCAAGAAAAAGACGTCTGATCATCGGCGGTCTCCATTTGATAAATTTTCGATAATGTCTTGGTAAGGTAGTATGGCTTTTTATATTTGAGTTTGGTTGAATTATTCTGAAACTATAACAAACAAAAACGTCGACACTATCAATAAACGAAACAGAATTTGTGGGAACTAGGGTTTGCAATTGGGTTTGTTTAATTATTAACTTGATAGTTTTTGAAGAATTAACATACAAAGCAGTTTTTTTTTACTTTTACAATCTTAATTTTATTCTGATTTAAAAGGTCACATTACGGTGTTATAGTTCGAATAATAGAAATCCTTCTTTAAAAAAGATGTTTGAAAACGATTACCTCTTCTAATTAGATGAACAAATAAACTGTGTTTAATGTGGTAATGTATGGCTTTGATTTGTTCATGTTTGTATGTATTAGCTTGTGAAATTTGAACGACAACGAAGCAACTATGGTGTCACAATGTGAAATTTTTGGGTGAATTTTGTGAAATTTATTGATTATTGCCAAGTTTGTCTAATTTGTTTCATTACAATGTCACTTTGTAATGTCACAATGTGAATGCTCACTTTTACATGTAAAAAATGTTGAAATGTGTCTTAGTATGTAATGAGCAAATGTCTGCTTAAAATTATTGCACAACACTCATTTCATATGGTGTCAAATTTTGTTGGGAAACTATATGTGAATTATTTGATTACTGTCTTAATGGCTTATCATGTTCCATTACAATGTCATTCAGTGTTGTTATATTGTGAATACTCCCTATAACAAAAAAAAAAAAGGAAATCTATGGAAATTTTGCATGAATTTCCTTAGTAAACTATTGTAAATGTGTGTTTCATCTAAATCAAGGGAAACGATAGGAACACCAAGATAACATACATGCAATAATAAGGACAATGGAAGATGTTGTGTTACAAGACGAACACAAGTGTGCATTGAAGAGGACTCTTTTTGGGTTATTGTTTGATAAGATCATTTGTAATGTGGTTGACAAGGCATGGTGCAGAAACTACGACAATGACATCTTGGAAATCATCTTGTGTTTCAATGACAAATCCTCCAAGTTTGAAATTGGAGGGGAAGAACTCAAATTGCACATAAGTGATGTAAAACTTATTTTTTGGCATTCAAGATGGGTCTGAGGAAATAAATGCTGCAAACTAGGGGAAAGAGGAAACAAAATCCGTCAACCATTGGTATAAGACAGTTACAAGATTGAATTCAAAATTCTCCTAAATCAATTAGTGGTTGCGTTCTTGTAATTCCGGTAAGTGGTTTGTGAATCCATTAAACTTCGATTTTCAATTACACATGTGCACATTTTATCATTAAGGTATTGTAATTAACTTCTAAAATTACACAGTTTTAACTTTGGGAGTACACAACATTGGTGAAACCTGATAAGTCAGAATCATTCCCAAAATTCCTCAAGTGGAACTTACATAGTCTTCAATGAAAAAGAATAAGTTGAAGAAGCTAGACCCACATAATGTAATTATGATTTTGATTGTGTACTTTAATGATTTATGTTGTGAACAATATGGTATAACATGAAATATATTTACACTGTGATCATTCCTTAAAACATGATATAGACTGTGTGACACTGTGATGTCACACTTGTACTTTAATTTTGTAAATCCCACACTTTTATTTTTATATATGTATATAAGTTTTTATAGCAAGTAATTATTTCTTTTGAAATGTTAATATGGAAAAAAATTCGAGTAAATAGTAGTTAAAACTTAGTTTTAGCTTGTAAATATATGAAATCGTTGTAATAGAACTTGTATTAATTAGGTTTGACATACAAATGTATGTGGTATAAGTTTTGGATGGTTTTGGATGATTGTGGAATGGATTGGAATAGGTTGAAAATAAAGAAGGAAAGATTTGTAGAAAAACAGGCAAAACCTTCCGGAAGGTTAAAGTAATGTTCTTTCGGAAGAATAATAAAAATGTTTGTCCAGTAGGCAAACCTTCCGAAAGGTCGGTGAAAAACTTTTCGGAAGGTTAATGAAAATGTTTATCCAGTAGACAAACTTTTCGGAAGGTCGATGAAAAACCTTTTGAAAGATTTTCAAAAAATCTGAATTTTTAAGTTGCGAACAGCCGGCCTTCCTTCCACTATAAATACTTAAAGACGTCCCATTTAGCCCCATTTCAACACTTCTAACCCTAGGAAACCTTGGAGAGGAAGAAAGAGAGGGAAAAACACAAGATCAAAGGGGATTTTCGCTTTTTCAAGAACACCAATGTAGGGGTTCCTTCCATTCTTGTCCATTGAGTCTAGGACATGTATGTATATGTATGTTTCCACTCTTAATCATATGTATATGTTATGAAATTATGATTCCTTGAGATTTTTGCAATCATTACCATGTTTTAAACAAAACTATGGTTATATAACCATGAGATTTCTTAAAACCCTAGTTTTTAAAAGAGATGAATTTTTCTCTTGATTCTTCCTTTATTCTTGATGTCGAAACCCTAGTGTTTTGTGTTGAGTAATAAATGGTATTTGTAATGATCTCTTGTTTAATTTCTTAAATTATTTTATTGAAAAAATGCCGATGAAATTGAGGATTTATGATTTACTTATGATTTGAGAATTTAGTTGAAATTGCATCTCTTGTATGGTTGTTGTGATGGACTTGAATTATATTCGAACATTGCCGTAGAGTATTAGAGGTTAGTCAATCCCAGTGGGGATGAGATGGTTTCCTAACACTTGTAGCGGTTTGTTATTTATGAGAGCAACCACTATTGTTCACGTAAGTTCGAGGTTTAGGGATGGTACACATTTCCTGTGAAGGATTCGTCAATGCCGTGGGAGACGGTATACGCCTTTCTTAAAATGGTTTGTGTGGTTATGATTGAGTGAACGAGGTAGAGTCGTTGTGTAGATTCATGAGAAACAACCAACATACATGAGAATATGAGATGACACTATTGAACGATTATTGTTATTGTGTAGTATTGGTTTCCTACAAGAACTTGTGGAGGTAAGGGACTCTACAAGAACTCGTGGGAAATTGTTTATTGCTGGAAAATTCATTTTTTTTACTATTCATTTAAATTATTGTTGTTGCGTAAACTTGAGATCCATTGAAATGTCCTGATTTTATTTCAGAAATTGATATATGATATTTGCAAAATGAGGCCGACTTGCTTTATACATTTTCTAAACCTTGTTCGAGTTTGGGAGGAATGTTGCTACAGAGCTTTGTGTTCACCCCTTACAAAATATATATTTTTCAAATTGTGGTCTAGACGAGGAGCTCGGAGTTGAGGAACCAATACATTGGGAAGCTCCACTAGACGGGCTCGTGGATCCTGAGGTGGACGTCTAGGGTAATACTCTCCTAGGTACTAGACTAAGAAATTCTTTTGAGATTATGTAAAGACTAATATTTTGTTATTCTGCTACAAAGTTTAAATTTGATTCTTTTGGGATGTAGATGCCATAGTTCGGCATATTCTTTTGGACAACGCTGTAGATATTGTGGATGATGAATGAAATTATTTTTAATTATGGATATTATTAGCTGCTCTAGTGTTGTGAATGATTTTTAAATTGTAATGCCGTCCAAGGGGGATTTTGGGGCGTTACAAGTTTTGATGTTACATGTATTTGTATGATTAATTATGGTAAATAGGAGAAATGAATTTGACATAATTTGTTTATCGGATGCTTAGTCACACTGTGGATTTTGACTGATATCAACTTGCAGTGTAATATCACAGTGTAACAATTTGATTAATGCTATAAATTATTTGTTCCCATACTACGTGACAATTACGTGCATAAAAAATTTTGTTCCGCAGGTGTTCAAAGAACGATGGAAGAGAACTAATCAAGAAAGGAAGATGCTAAAGAATAAATCCAAGAAAAAACATGCAAAAATAGATTTGGAATGTGGTGTTACTAAAAAACAAAACAATGTTGAAGAGGAATAATGGCAAGAAGATGACACACTACTTGACGATAATGCAGACATCTTGGATAAGATTGATGATAATGAAAAGGAATAACATGCATTCAAATCTCTCCTTGAAGTTGTGGTTTATGAGTCAAACTAAATTATCATGAAACATATTACAAGCAAAGTAAATCAAAAAACAAACAACATATAGAGTTTGACAAATAAGATATTATCAGGGAGAGGGATAATGCAATACAAGAAACTTGTCAGCTAAAGAAGAGAGATGAATTGATGAGCAAAAAGCTTGTGGAACTGACAAATGAGAACGAAGCCTTGCAAACACCAATCCAAAAAATGGTCGCCAAAGAAAAGAAAGATCATTATGCTTTCCAGGATGAAATTCAAGCATCAAAAGAAACAATTCAACATCGAAAGGCCAAAATTGAAGTTTTAGTTGATCAAATCAATGAACTGTCAGTCCATGCCATTACACAACAACGCTAAGAAACTTCAAATCCCATACACGTTTTTGAAATAACAACTAGAAGTGTTGTAGGCCCAACAGGGGGTCCCCATAAAAGAGAAAACATCAATGGTGAAAAATATCAAGAAAAAATAACAAAAAAGAAGAAGAGAAATAGATTTTGATTTCAGTTGGAAAGAAAAAGGAAAACATCAAAATGTGGGATCAATGGACTCACCAAAAAAGGATGGCAAAACCCAAATAATCGAGCAACAAGCAATTGACATTATCGACATTGATGACACAAGTGAAAAATCCACCATTATCAAAGGTAAATCCAAAAGAGATATAAAACAGATGTGGAAAGCTTGCAAAAGTTTGACACTAAGTTAATTTATTGACAAAATCTATAAGGCAGAAGGTTACATGTAAGTATCAAATTTTCAAGAACCCAAAAAAATCAATATCAAATGTGTTTATAATGTGTCCTTCTTGATTGATTTGTACTGTAACACTTCTTGAAATGTGTTATTGTTGATTGTTCCAAACATAAGTGAAAAGCCAGCATAGTAGTATGACACTAAGTTAATTACTTTATCATTTTGTGGGGCAATAATATTGTCAAGGATTGGATATGGCAATTACATAGATGTTGAAGATGCAATGAATGTGATTGGGGGAAATAAACTTTATAACACGATAAGTATGTAGGTATTTGAAAATGTTGTTTAAATTATAATGGCATTTATCCTGAAAGAAAAGGAAAAAAGGACTTGATTATCATTTGGATGATCTTTTGAATCCAGTTGTATTGCAATAGGTGATAGATGTTGTGGAGATATGTCACAAGAACATAACAAATGCGATGAAACATCCACGTTCAAAATACGTTGTACATTCATCAACAGTTTATGTTGGGTAAAAAATTGTTTGAAAGTTATAAAAGACCATTATTCATTTTTCTTCTCTTGAATTAATTTTGTCATATCTTATTTATATGCCTTCAATATGCAGACAATAGTTCATGACCCAAATCAAGCAGAAACTAGACAATAGTAAATTGACAAGTTTCTGCTGCCCGGTAACAACGACCAATACCTTGTGTTTCCAATGAATTCAAATGAGCAAAGTGGTTCAAATGTACCAGACCATTGGACCCTTCTTGTTCTGGACATTGATGAAGAAATTGGGCACACTACAATTCCTTATGACCAAGGACAAAAGGAGGTCGAGACGTGCACTTCAAAGATGCAATCACATTGATAAAAATGCAACTCATAATTCAATTATGTAATAGTTTATTACAATCATTTATATAACTAACCAATTCGTGATAATGGCAGAAAAATTATGTAAAAGTAAAGGTTAAAGAGGTAATGTCTGTCGAGGGAAACATATTCGACACACAAGGCATAGTGTGGCCAATAGTCTCAAGTGAAAATTGTTCACAACAAAGATCAAACTAGTAAGTTTATGAATTATTCACTGTTGCTTTCAACCAAGCCAATAAAATGTCGATATCAATGAATTCAAACATAGTGTAGACTCAATTGCGGTGTCTATGTTTGCTACCTAATGAAAAAATTTGCAAAAGGGCAAGTTAAAGAAAAATTGATACAGGCACAGATAAAAGACTTTTGGTGTGAAATGGTGTCAATGTTCCTAAATGATGCAAAGAGCTAGACTAAAAAAGATTTCAAAGTTCAACACCAATTGAAAAGAAAATTTGAAGACAAATGATTAATTATTCCAATTGTAATTGAGGATCTTGAAATTAAAAGTCATCATTGGTAGCAAACATGTTTGTTTTATAAATTTTATGGATTTCAAGCAAGTATTTATTGAATTGTTGATATTATACTCATAACATGTAGCTACCACAGGTCAATAAACCAAAAATGACTGTGTATTATGCACACATTAGTCACTACAAAAGTGTGACATTATAGTGTCACATTAAAGTGTTACACTTTGAAAAACACTTTAATGCACACTTCAGTCTCTGCAAAAGTGTGACATTACCATAGTGTTACACTTTGAAAAACACTTTAATCCTTGAAAATGTGTAATTGGATTCACAGATGCATTCAAAAGATAAATAGTATGCATGAAAAAGTGTGACATCTTAATGTGATATCATAATGTGACATCCATATATATTATTTGCAACAAATCACAGTTTTACATCGTATTATATCTTTGATAAAAAAAACAATTTTGACGATGAAATGATGTGCTTGTAACAATGTGACTTTCTAGTGTGACATTGATTTACAGAAAGCAAAAAATCCAAAAACAAATGTGTAATTGTTTTTGAGCATACATAATCAAAGCAACGTGGAAACCACAATCAAAATGGCATATCCATTATATAGCCACCTTTAATGATAACCACATTGTCTACCACACAAAAAAAATGGAAAAATCGTAATTAAAACACCTATCGTAATTCCATCAATTTGAAAATGTTAAAACTTACAACGCCGCATTACAAGTTTTCTTATTGTGGCTACCTAAACACCCACAACGATCACAATGGATCAGCCTAATTAGTTCACCCCGCAACCTAATTCTCCGCTTTTTTGGATGACCAGGTTACAGCTTGGATAATTGCGACAATATGTTAAAAACTTCCCACGAAACATCTTGACGACTAAGTGTTGGGACTGTAACGCCTCAAAATTCACTCTAGAAGGCATTATTATCTAAAAATCATCCAATAATAAGAGCAACTACAACAACCATTAAATAATAAATTATTTATCCATCTAACAAAGAATAAATACTAAAGTGAATAAAACATTATAACTCATCTAACTTACAATTCAAAACCAAATAGTATCAGCAGCAAAATAATTAAACCTAGATAAAACATTGTTTCATAAAAATCTCTCAAACATGAAACCAAAAAATAAAACAATTCTATTCCTCTAAGATAGGGTTCACATCTTGATTCTCCAATAGCTTGTAATCAACCTCCTCATCTGCACTGATATCCTTTTCTATGCCAAAATCTGTAAGTGTATTGTAGGGGGTGAGTAAAAGCCCGTAGGAAATCCCTCTCAAAACCCAATAAGGTTTTAAAATAACATAAAAAAGATAAGTCTCTTTTGAAAAATAGCATATATAAATTTTTGAGAATAAAGCTATGACAATAGTAATTCTCTTAATTGTACAAAATACAATTAATCAATTATATGAATAAACATGCAACAAATTATAGTATAAATAAATAACTCAGTAGCATCATCCCATATTCTTATGTATGTTGTTTGCTTCTTAGAAATTTACACAACAATTCTACCTCATTCACACACCACAACCACACAATCTCAATCATTCTCCATAAGGCCAAATCACAAATCGAAGGGCGTACACCATCTCTCACGGCATTAAAGAATCCTTCCCAAGAAAGTTATATCATCCCTTAGCCTTGAACCTACGTGAACAATAGTGGTTGCTCTCACAAACAATAATTCACTACAAGTGTTAGACAATCATCTCATCCCTACTAGGATAGACTAACCTCCAACACTCTACGGTAGCTCTCAAAGGCAATTCAAGTCCATTACACCCAAACTATATAAGAGATGAAACTACAATTTCTCTCAACAACCGCAATTTTAACCAACCATATTTCCATTAACAATTCAAGTTTCACAATTGCACAATTCTCAATATACTACAATAATAAAGGAATTGATATATGCAGGAAATTATATCAAGAAAACCTTCACAATTGCGATATTAAAATTTTAGGGTTTTGCCAAAAATCATAATTTCTTGGAACAAGAACAAGTATTAAATGAAAACAAGATATAATCAAGATTAGGAATTTAGAAATCAAGAATCACTATGTCTTTCCCAGTAAAACATGTGATTAGGAAAACTAGGGTTTTGGAAATTTAAGAACAATGTTTCTTAAACGCAAGACATGTATCTAATTGAAAACTACATGTTACTCGAAAAAGAATCAAGAACGAATAATATGTTAATCAGAAGAAATAAAAAGCAAAAGATTATTTACCATATAATAATTTATAAGATTTAAAACATACATAATTATACCATAAGTCTCAATGAAAAAACTTGAGAAGAATCCCCTACCTCGATCTGACGTTTGAAGATAGCCCTAGTGTGTTTGATACAATCTCAACATGAGAATCCATTTGAATCTCATGTTTTCTCCTTCGCTCTTGCTCTTTGGGGTTGCCTGGGGTTGAAAATTGATGAAACATGGCTAAAGGGATGTCCTTATGGTATTTATAGGGTGAAAAACAGAGAAAAACCCTACCATCCTTGTAATTATTAGAAATCTCCAAGATTACCTTCATTCAACAACATTCATTTTCACCTCCATTCTTAATTGTTGTCACATATCCCTTATCCTCAATAATTCATGTGGTTGTCTAAACTTAAACATATCATACATAACTACTAGATCTTCAACTTCTTTTCTATTCATTGGATATCACTTCTCTTTTCAATTTACCAATCATTTAAAAAAAATCCTGGGTTTGCTTCTTACATGTAGCTTATCCATAAGCATTTCGCAACAACCAAATTAAATTTTGCTAATGGGATTACTCATCATTCCCATACTTAAATTATGTTAAAATAAAAAGCTTAGTAATGATATTACAATAAGATCTACAAAGATTCCTTAAATAGATGCATCATTTTTAATGACTTTGTCTCTTACTAGACTAGAGAAACTCATAATATTAAAAATCTAATATTAACTTCACATCCTATGGACATTTATCAATTCTGTAGTTCGGTGGACACCGCAAGATTCTCAACAATTATTACCATCAAACTATACACCAAGTTTTCCAAGACATTGAATCTTAGTTTTCAAACTTATACTCTTTATGCTCACCACTGTAACCATAACTAATGGTTAATTTCACTAATATTAAATCTAATCGAATGGTTCGTCGCGCACTTTGATATAGATTATAATCTAATAATCATTAAGTAAAAATTAGTGTCAAGGTAAGAATTCTCATTGGTTCATCAGGTTTTGTGAAGATATGTCTTGTTTCACCATATATATTCTTTGATTGTAACTTTCAAAATGTGTTCACTAATGATCCATATTTTTCCTCAAAAAAAATTTTAGTAAATAACCAAATATACTATTTGGGCTATGGGTCAAGTTATAGCTCTGAAATATTATTTTCAGTCCTCAATCTTGCGCTCAAATCAGTAAAACTTAAAATCCCATTCATAACTCATACGCATTCAAATTCCTTCTATTAGATCAATTTTAATATCTTCATATTATTCACCAATTCGATTAACACTAATCATTTTCTCTATCTCTTAAATATTCCCTTCAGCTTGTTGTTATCGAGCACAAGACTTTTGAGATTGGGAAGCCAAAGCCCCATGCTCAATGGAAGATACCCAGAGAAGTCATTGTTACTCAGCACCAATGATTTAAGAGTTGAACTATTGAATATTTTGGTTGGAATAAGGCCAGTGAAGTTGTTCTCACGGATGACAAAACGCTCCAAATTAAGATTACCAATCCCATCAGGTAATTCACCTACCACAATATGAACAACCTTGCATTAATCAAGCTTTAGCATGCCTCCAAAAGGAGGTGAATAGGTTTATCAAAATTAAGACTCAGACAACCACCAATTTTGAAATTAGAACCTAATCCATCACAAGTATCAATTAATCAATTAAGTGTGTGAACCTTTTTTACCAATCAAGAACAACTCGTCATGTTAATGGATGCAATGATATGTCAATTAATTGTTCAACAACCCAATTCACATCAATGATGATCCCTCCAACAAAACTAATTCTCACAAAACCCAATTTGATGAATGTTCAAGTTAAATAATTCAAGGTGACATTTGATCAAACTTCGTGAGTCCAATTGTGAGTGTGTGTGCGTGTGTGTGTGTGTGTGTGTGTGCAAAATCAAGCAACAAGAAACATCTACAACACAAGCAATTTATTGATGCGAAAACCGTCCTTGGGAAAAACAACGGCACTGATACCCAGTTAACCTAGAGTTTAATCCATTACTGCAAAGTTAATTTATAAATACTTGAATCTTATACTTCAACTAGTACCCATGGTTAGATGCTCATTTCCGTTGTAAATCTATCCTCCGAATTTGCCAACCAAAGTCTTGAGTAACTTCACTTGGATGCACTCACCGCAAGGAACAGTCTTGGCCTTGAGCAATCTCCTCTCCTAAGATCCTCGGTATGTACAACTAAAGTGGGTTTTGTCGAACTACAAACAAGATCTCCTTCATCAAATGGTGAGGTTAAATTGGAAGAATAAGTTGGTTTTGGCCTTTTTGGATTTAGGGATTTAGAGTTGACCTTGGCTCTCTAGATGTTGTAGAGGCAGTATTTTAGAGTATTAGAGAGTTACCCTAACTTGTGAAGACTTACCCTATTTATCGGTGCAGAATTAGGTTTGTATTAGAGTCCAAGTAAACACAAATTCCCGAACTACCACTCGAGCCATTAGAGAGCAGTGGGAGGACGATTGTCACTAGAATGAGAAAATGGTTCAAACCAAATCTATGGAGCAGAGACCGCTTGAGACATCCCAAGATGCTCGAGCAGCCAAAGGGCAGTGACTACTGCCCAACTCGTCAACCTTCTCTAATTTTTTCCAAAGTGTTCAGAGATTGCTCTAGCTGTAGGCAAGAAAGCATAGGATGGTCCCTACTAGTTTTTAACCTAGAAACCAAACAGAAACTTGACATATTGAGCACTTAGGAGTCTTGCTCAAATATGACCTGATTTGTCACTCATTCTATCTTTCGAAACACATTTAAGATTTAGAAAAACTTTTTTATGAAAACTGTAAGAGTTTTTCATGGATAATCCAAATTCATTTCAATAAACCTAATTAGTCAAAGTCTAAAATTAAACCAAGGGTTCTTAGGTGACTAGGTCATTACCTTTGTCCTAAACTCAAGAAGGTGCATTAGAGATATCTTGATTTGACTTTGAAGTTTGAACTCCTCCTTCCTTGAAGCTTTTAGAACTTGATCTTTGAAAAATCATGACCATGGATTTAGGTTGAAATTTACGATAAGACTTCATAAAAATTGTCAATTACAAATAATTTCCTAGCAGTTTCTTTGCATAAATGATCACTGTAGAGCAAAAACAGTTTTAAAATATGGTAGTTTTGAAGTAGATTATCATTGTCCTGTTATTTTCAGAACTACCACAATTTAGACCTTGTCGTGTGATCTTTTTGAAATATATTTCTTCCTCATGACATTCAACCAAATGGTTTCTCCCTCACTGAATTCAAGACTTATTGTAGCAGATGATTTTGGCTATGGAACTGGAGAAAAAAGAAAGGAAAAGAAGCACTATTTGCGAGTTCTATAGAAACTTTGCCCCTCCCCCAAGCAGAAAAGCTCAGATTTTTGCAGTCCAAAGCATGAGATTACATGCCTCTTCGACGGAATGTATGGCAGTTTCCAAACGCCTTGCAGATAGATTTCGAGGATCAAAATTTTGTATTTAATCCATTTTGACCAAAATTTCAGTTTAGGTAGAAAGTGGAAGGAACCAATGCGAAAAAAAATAAAATTCATTGATTTGGGTTGTGCTGGCCAATGATGTAGAATCAGATTTCAATTTTGTTTCGTGCTTCAATTATGATTCTGAAACATATTCCAATGTTTTCTATTCCCAAGCTGACCAAAACTCATCATTGATGAAAGTTTAATCCTTGTGGATAATATACAAGAAAGATTGCTGCAAAAATAAGGGCGACAAAGATTGGAAAGTGATGGGACATTTCCAAAATACTCCAAGATGAAGACACGTGTCCTCGGTGTCACTAAATTCTTGTTATTATGATCACGACACGTACCCATTGGTTCACAAGTCCCTCTCCTCCGAGGTACTGGTCGTAGGGATCAATGGCATCTAGTACGTTACGTACCGACACGTATCCCTCGGTCGGGGGGGATATGGTACATCGGTCCCTATGTGTACCTCCATCTCGGCTCCAAGATGTACCTCCTTCTCAGTTCCGAGGTGTACCGTCCAGGATGGCATTCTCTGCTCTTGCAGAGGCTATTGATGTACAGGTCACTAGCCTAGGCTAGGCTAGGTTAGCTATCATGACCTTGTCTTACACAAATGGTGTCAGAAGGCACAAGAAGGCAGGGGACACAGCCAATGGGGAATGGACGCGTGACATATTGTGTCACATCAGAGATAGAAAGATCGGATGCCCTTGCTGACACACGACTTGGGAAAACAAGCATTTAATTACACTATTCCCTTGATGAGACAACATTTAATGCGGTAAGACTCGGAAGTGAAAGGTAATAAATATTTCTAAGGCTGGACATTTATTACACCCTTGTCAAGAGGAGCTCATTGAACAGTCGGCAGGCCGATGACACAGCCTTGGTTGCTCGGGATCCCAAGCAGTTAAAAGAGAAGACATTCCTTATAGGAATCAGTGCGCACGTTGCCTGTATCTAATGATCACCTACTGACCACACTGACAGTAATTATAAGTATTTGAGGTATAAATACTCCTCACAAAAGGCAAAAGAACGAGAAAAAAACCTTTGCTACAAATTATACTCGGTGTTTTCTTCTTCCTCTCTCTCAAAAATTGACTTGATCGTCGGAGGGGATACGCCGGAAAACACGCCGGCGCCCTTCTAACTTGTCTTTCTTTGTTCTAGGAACCTTCTTTCAGCCTTACTGGATCGTTCCGTTGATCCACGAGGGTCTCCCATTATCGTTCCAGGTTACCACCGGACCTCACAAGCTGTTACAAGCAGCAAGGTTGACCACTCGACTGACTCACTCGAGTTAACAAAGGGAGAGATCTGTTCTCGTATTTATATTGTACAAGATCCATCACGCACAATGTGGCGCCGTCTGTGGGAAACGACTAATTTTCCTAGTTTCTTCTCTATAAAGAACAGTGACCATGGTGAATACTCGACAAAAAAGGAAAGGTCCCCAACAAAGAAATCTTGAATTATAAGCTCCATGTCACCATGGAGGGAGGGATCACACTGATGAGAATAGAAAATGCCTCTATTCAGTCAAGAGGGCTTACTCCTCAAACCAGTATGGGCATCAGGTCAGGAGGATCCATCCCCTTGGCTCGTCAACTAGCGGAGGTGATCGAAGAAAAGTTTGGGGATCGATTACGAAAGTTGGAAAATGACAATATGAACGTCCTAAGCCGGCTTAATGAATTCGCCACCTCCAGCGAAGGATCGAGGGACTCATTCCTTTCTCGTGGGCTCCCTGCCCGGGAGGCGAAAACGAATGATCTAAGGAATCATTTAAATAACAAGGCAGAAAGCTCCAGGGCCCCAAAGCGACCAAGAGCCAACGAGCACCCTCTTAACAACCATTCTAGGAAGGCAAGACCTTTAGCCCTAGACGACCTCCGACGAGGATTGTCGAGACGGAGGAAGGGAGATGAGTTCGAGGAGGATTCAACCCTATCCACACGGCGCCCAGGAAATAAGGGACCTATTGATGAACTCAGGGACTTCAGAAGACATCCCGTTGGGGAGGAAATTGATCTCAGAGCCCAGTTGGAATCCAGGAGAAAGAGTAAGGCTATCCAGGATGAAGTTGAAGACGGGGTCATACAAACACCCTTTACCAGGGAGATCAAAGAGATGGAGGTTCCAAAAAAGTTCGTCGTGCCAAGGTTCAAAACTTATGACTGGTGGTCCGATCCCGAAGCCCCATCTCAGGCAATACAAGCAAATGATGTCCCTATATCATTCAGACTAACGGTTCCTCTGCCGAGTGTTTCCTATAAGCTTAGAGGACTCTGCGATGAAGTGGTTCGAGGCGCTTCCCCCCAACAGCATTGGATCGTGGAAGGAATTGACGAGGTAGTTCCTGGCTCGATTCATTACGGGGAGTAAGTGGCCTAAAGACGTTGGATCATTGCTAATGCTCAGACGTAGGGAATTCGAGACCCTTTGCCAGTATGCCATCCGGTACTGGGAAGAGGTTAATGAGGTAGAGGGCTGCTCGAAAGTTATAGCAGCAGCGTCTTTCAGGCTCGGCTTGGCAAGGGACACGGACCTGTACCGATCCCTGACCAAGAAGACTCCCTCGGATATGGGCGAGCTGATGACCCGAATAAACAAGTACTCTAGGATCGAGGACGAGATGGGAAGCAGCAAAGGTCGAACCCTCCAACCTAAGAGAAAAGAGAGGGAGCGGGAGGATACTCCCCAAAAGGGACTGCTACCCCCTCCGGGGGGGCGTTCAAAGGAGTTCACACTATGTTTAAGGAACCCATCTTCAAGTTACTCCATAAGATAAAACATGAGCCATTCTTCAAGTGGCCGCTCAAGATGCAGAGCGATCCTGTTGGGATTTAACTCGATTTAAATCCACTAACAAACACACACAATCGAAGAACAAATCAAGAATATAAAGCAATAAGAAATAAGAAAGAACAAGACACAGATTTTACGTGGTTCGGCAATTTGTCTACGTCCACGAAGCTGTAGGGATTTCACTATTGAGAGAGTTGAATTACAGAGAGCGGTTGTACAATCCACGATTAACCCTAATCACCAAAACAATAGGGTTTATTTCGGGTCGGGTCATCATCATCCGGATCACATATACAAACTAGACTCCAAAAAAAAAAACCAACAGATCCTTCCACCCGTGATCAAAAGGTTAGGTGTTCCTATCACCGAAATTTTGAACATCGCACCGAAAGCTGCAGGGTATACAAATCGTTCTTGAAAAAATTGGTTTGAGACGGATACTTGAAAGAATACATAGAGCCCAGGTCGGAAGAGAGACACACCCCTGCCCCGACCGAGGAGCCGGACAACGTCATAGATGTCATCCATGTATGTCCGCTAGATCGCCCTACGTCCAAGGAACTCGAGTCCGATCTTAAGAAGGTAGCTTTTACAAGGAAGATAGCCGAGGATGATGGGGGGTCGCCTAGTAAAAGGGCCAGGACTGGCGAGCCTAGCATCACGTTCTCTGACGCGGACTTGACAGACGTGGTAACCCCTCATAATGACGCCCTTGTCTTAACCCTGAAGATAGGTAAGTTCGACGTCAAGAGGGTGTTGATAGACTCCGAAATTTCCTCGGAAGTGATGTACTCTGACACTTTAAAACGGATGGGTCTTAGCCTCAAGGACCTCACCAAGGTCAAGACACCCCTCATCGGATTCAATGGCTCGTTCGCCCTGCCCATAGGCAAAATCACATTGCCAGTTATCACAGGTCCCTTCATCATCAACACCGAGTTTGTCGTGATTGATATGGACTCTCCCTACAATGTGATCATGGGATGAGCATGGCTACATGCGTTGGGAGTGATGTACTCCACTTATCACTAGAAACTGAAATTCGCCACACCAGAGGGGATCATGGAGATCCGAGGGGACCAAGCGTCCGCAAAAAATTATTTTTATTCAGCTGTTAGAGCCGGGGCTTTCACCCAAGAAAAGGGACGAGCTCCGGAAAAGATCATGGAAAAATAGCAATCACAGTCCGGGCGTCCAGGAATGGATGACCCCCGGATTGACCCAACGGAATGGTCGATGGAGGACCTCCAGAAGGTGCCCTTGGTGGAGGGAGAAGAAGAAAGATACTTCTTAGTTGGAATCGCGATGCCCGCAGCCGAACAGAAGGAGATGATTGAGTTCCTGAGGAGAAATGCAGACATGTTCGCTTGGAATGCAATGGAAATGACGGGAGTAGACCCCGAAATAATCACACATAAGCTGCATGTTGACCCGGTGCACAAGCAAGTAAAACAGAAGCCACGACGCATGACCCCGCATCACGCCTACGTGATCAACGAAGAAATCCATAAACTCCTGAAGGCCAATGCCATTCGGGAGATACAGTTCCCAGAATGGCTGTCTAACACAGTTTGCACGAAGAAGAAGGGGGGAAAATGGCGTGTCTGCGTAGACTTCACAGATCTAAACAGGGCATGTCCCAAGGACGACTACCCCTACCAAAGGTGGACCAGCTAGTGAATGCCACTGCCGGATATGAACGCATGGACTTCCTAGATGCCTGAGTAGGATATCACTAGATCCCTCTCCATCCCTTAGATTAGGAAAAGACGACGTTTATCACTCCAAAGGGAGTTTACTGTTACAAAGTGAAGTCGTTTGGACTAAAGAACGCCGGGGCAACATACCAAAGACTGATGAATAGGATGTTCAAAAAGCAGATCGGCAACACCATGGAGGTCTACACTGACGATATGCTGGTGAAGAGCAAATGAAGCTGTGACCATCTGGCAGATTTGGTAGATACCTTCTCCACCCTCAAGGAGTACGGGCTGAAGCTGAACGCAGCGAAGTGCTTTTTCGGAGTGGAGTCGGGTAAATTTCTCAGATATCTGGTCAGTCAACGAGGAATCAAAGCTAACCCGGATCAGATTCAAGCAATCCTAGATATCTGGAGCCCCCGAACTGTCCGAAAAGTCCAAAAGCTCACGGGGATGCTGGCAGCACTTAACCGTTTCATCTCACGCTCCTCAGACAAATGCAAACCCTTTTTCGGAGCCATCAAGAG
This sequence comes from Ilex paraguariensis, assembly GCA_963454935.2. Classification (NCBI taxonomy): domain Eukaryota; kingdom Viridiplantae; phylum Streptophyta; class Magnoliopsida; order Aquifoliales; family Aquifoliaceae; genus Ilex; species Ilex paraguariensis. The sequence continues at coordinate 336,968 of CAUOFW020006536.1, forward strand.
TGCTGGGAAGGATATGTGGAGCTAGGGGTGCGAAGACGCCCTGGCTGGGATCAAGGAATACCTCAGGACTCTCCCGACCTTATCCGTCCCTATCCAGGGGGAAATGTTCTTCTTGTACTTATCCGTATCTGAATTTGCGATAAGCGGGATACTTATTCGTGAGCATGAGCACCGCCAGAAGCCGATTAATTACATAAGCAAGGCGCTCCTGGACGCGGAGACAAGATACCTGTCCCTAGAGAAATTGGCTCTATCCCTGGTCACCACTGCAAGAAAACTAAGGCATTATTTTCAGGCGCATCCAATTACCGTCCTTACCAATCAGCCCTTAAAGGTCATTTTGAGGAAAGCGGAACTCTCCGGAAAGATTTCCAAGTGGGCAGTGGAGCTGGGGGAACACGACATTCATTTTAAACCTCGAACCGCTATAAAAGGTCAGGTATTGGCGGACTTCATAGCTGAGTTTTCAGGGGAACATCCCGTTCTAGAAAGACCGCCTCCTCCCGACATAGTGTCTCCAACGAATTATAAGGGATCACAATGACTTTTATGTGTGGACGGTTCGTCAAATAGTAAGGGGTCTGGGATCGGTATCTTGCTGGTCTCTCCAAATGGGATGGTCGCGGAGAAGGCCGTTCGGCTGGGATTCAAACCGTCCAATAATGAAGCTGAATATGAGGCCCTAATCTCAGGACTTCGGTTAGCTGATGTGACTGGAGTTACGGACTTGATCGTGCATTGCGATTCCATGCTGGTAATCAACCAAGTTAACGGAGAGTTTGAGACAAGGGACCCTAGGATGAAGGCTTACCATCACCAGGCGACGATTGTAATCTGTAGATTCGAAATGATTGAGATCAAACAAGTGTCCCGAGACAAGAACACGCATGCCGATGCCCTTGCTTGCCTAGCCTCGGTAGTGGAGTCCTCTCAGTCGCGCAGGATCACCCTAGAATATCTTCCCATCCTGCATAGACCATACCCCCGAGGCAATGGCCGTCTAGGACACACACAAGCCGCCCAGCTGGATTGATTCCTTTCTCAGGTTCCTAACAATAGGAGACCTCCCGGAGTGTTCAAAGGAAGCAAGGAAGATAAAACTTAAAGCCCCGAGGTTTTGGGTCTCTCCGGATCAAAAGCTGTATCGGAGGTCTTTCTCAGGACCTTACTTACTATGCGTCCAAGAGGACCAGGTGGAAGACCTCCTCTATAAGGTACACGAAGGAATATGCGGGGGCACTCTGGGGGACGATCAATGGCACACCGCATCATGTCTCAAGAATATTGGTGGCCGCGAATGCAAAGGGACGCGCGCTTATACGTCCAAAAATGCGACCAATGTCAAAAGTTCTCCCCTACAATCAGGCAACCCGCGGGGGACTTGCATCCCCTAACCAGCCCTTGGCCATTCGCCCTGTGGGGACTCGACTTAGTTGGACCCCTGCCTAAGGCTCCTGGATACAAGAAGTTCCTCATTGTGGCCACAGATTATTTTACCAAGTGGGTTGAGGCGGAGCCGTTGACTCACATCCGCGACATATTTGCTAAAAAGTTCGTCTGAGAAAACATAGTCATTAGATTCAGGATTCCCCGAGCACTGGTATTGGATAACGGGACTCAATTCACCGGCGGGCGTTTCAAGTCTTTTTGCAAGCAACTCGGAATCCATAATTTCTACTCCACCTCTGCCTACCCCCAAGCCAATGGGCAGGCAGAAGCCTCCAACAAAACAATTATCAATGGAATCAAGAAGAGATTGGAGAAAGCCAAGGGAAAATGGGCAGATGAGCTATTAAACATTTTGTGGGTGTACAGGACCACCCCCCGGTCCTCGACAGGAGAAACCCCTTACTCCCTGGCTTACGAAATGGAAGCAATCATACCTCTTGAGGTAGCACTCCCGACCATAAGGACGCAAGCTTTCAACGCAGGGGGAAATGACATTCAACTTAAACTGGATTTGGATCTGTCGGAAGAAAGAAGGGAGATAGCCGCCTTGAGAATAACCAAGTATTTCCCAATTGTACAACAAAAGGGTCAAGGCGCGAGAGTTCCGAATCGGTGATCTAGTCCTCAGAAGGATAACGGCTAATACCCGCAACCCAACAGAAGGAAAAATGGGACCTAACTGGGAAGGGCCTTACAAAGTGATATCTATCGGAGGCTCCGGGTCATATAGATTAGAAGATATAGAGGGAAAGCTTGTAATGTGACCTTGGAATGTGATGAATCTAAAGAAATACTATTTTTGAGTATTATCTCCTTCAGTGCTCACCAACGGCAAAGTTAAAGAGTAAGGCCCTAGGGACAGAGTTCATGGACTCCTGCCCTCGAAGCAAACACAGGAGCAAGCCTCCTGGAAGGGTAAGGCCCTGGGGACAGAGTTCAAGGACTCCTGCACCCCGAAGGAAAACACAGGAGCAAGCCTCCCGGAAGGGTAAGGCCCTGGAGACAGAGTTCATGGACTCTTGCCCCCGAAGCACACACAAGAGCAAGCCTCTTGGAAGGGTAAGGCCCTGGGGACAGAGTTCAAGGACTCCTGCACCCCGAAGGAAAACACAGGAACAAGTCTCCTGGAAGGGTAAGGCCCTGGAGACCGAGTTCATGGACTCCTACCCCCGAAGCAAACACAGGAGCAAGCCTCTTGGAAGGGTAAGGCCCTGGGAACAGAGTTCAAGGACTCTTTCCCCTGAAGCACACACAGGAGCAAGCCTCCTGGAAGGGTAAGGCCTTGAGGACAGAGGTCAAGAACTCCTACGCCAAAAAAAAAAAAAATGTACGCAAGAAAGTATAAGTACTCCAAAAAAGCTTTATTTCAAAAAAAAGGGACTTTGTGTCCCCAAGAGCTATAAGAGAAAAAAGTACAATAAAAAAGAAAAGAGCTTTCATCTGGCCCCAGGCATCTCCAAAACATCGCCTGAGGGCGAATCAGCGTAAAAAGGTTGAGCATCTTCAGGAACAGGCAGAGTGGGAGGTACTTCGGCAATAGAGAAAGTCCACAATTATCGCCTCGGATGGATCTGCCGAAACTTGCACCGGTGTTGGAATCGGGCCCTCGGCAGCAATCTCGGCTTCAGTCTGTTCCATCTCCGCCGAGGGCACATATTTGTGCATCTGGAAGAGCGGGGAGTCGGGAGGGATCCCAGCAGACTGGAGCGCCTCGTCCCACCCCTTCTTGAAGAACTCCTTTCTATTTTTCACAAGAGCGGGGAACACGTCATCGGCGAACTCTTTTCGGAGTTGCTCCTTGGACTTCTTGTTTTGTGCCTCAGCCCTGATCCTGTCCAGCTCCTAGGTCAGATTCAGACAGTTTCTCTGAACCAACAGCCCTCTCCTCTGCCGCAGAGAGTCGCTGCGTCTGCTCTGTAATCCTCCTCTTAGCGTCGGCCAGGACAGCACTTAGCTTTTCAGCGCCAACCTTCGCCAACTCGGCATCCTTGAGGAGTTGCTCGATTTGAGCAGCCTACCCCACGAGAGTAGAATCCCTGGCAGCTACGTCCTCCTTAGCACTGGCAAGGGCTCTGTCGGCTTCTTCCTTCTGCTCTCGAGCCCGGTGGAGGTCCATCCTAGCCCCATGGTACCGCGCCGCTATTATAGAAATTTGTTGGGTGGCCTGCAAAGGAAAGTGCATATCGATAAAAAGGGAAGCGGCTAGAAAGGCTGAAGCAAGAATGAACTTACCACCAGGGAATTCTGGATGATAGAGCGAAACAACACGTTCGTTGATCTCCTCCTGTGAGCCACCATGTCGGCCTCGAAGTGCAGCGTCTCACCCACTGCGTTGGCAACATGGGGGTCCTACAAAATAGAGTCATCAACCCTGATCACTTGGTTCATGTGATCGATCACCCGAGGATTCCACTCCGCGCCTTTCATCGTCTGAGGAAGGGGAGGGGAGTCTGCTCCTGCTGCTGTTGCTGTTGTTGCCTCTACTGCTGCTGTTGATGCTATGGAGGAGGAGGTAACCCACGGCCTCTCCCGCTTTGCTGCTGAGCGGAGGGAGCCCTAAATCCCCTCCCAGGCCATCGTGTCTTTGTTTGATCCTCCTCTCCACCTCGACCTGAGGATCTCGGTCGCGCACTTGGCCCCGACCAACGGCCCTTGAAGGTGGAGTGGCGCTAGTCCCTGTAGGTGGGGGGCCGCTTGTTGACCCACGCCTACGCCCACGCCCGTCAGCGAGGGCTTGTCTCTGCCTCAGGAATCCCAGATCAATGCGGGGCGTGTTGGACATAGTTATCTCGAGGGCGTCCTCGGCGTCTAGAGATTGTAGGATTTGGAAGTTCGGCCACGAATCCTTCCCCGAAGTTCCCCACCTCGGCGTGCGAGGAAACCAAGTCCTCTCTGACCCTGAGCTCTTCAACTTCACCCTCTACTTCTGCCTCCGAAGCCCGGTCAGGGTCTTCCTCTAAGTTCTCCTCGTCCTCTTGCCTCACCGCCTGATCGAAGAGTTCAGACCACCGCGAAGGCTCGAAAGGCTGGGGAAGCTGTGAAAACTTTTTATATCCGGGAGTATAATTCAAGAGAATGTGGGCAGCCCGACTGAACCCGTCGTCACCAGTAAATCTCCAAACAGTGACTAGGTCGGCAAAGTTCACCAGGACCGAGGTGGAGGAGCTGTTTCCCGAAGGGAGATGTCTGCACACAAACAAAAAGAGAGGGGAATGAGTTATGGACTCTACTAAAAAACTATCAAGAGCAAAATAATAGACCCGAAGAAGTCGACGTACTTGTCGTTCTCCATTCCAAAGGGCATAACAAGCCGTTGTACTCGGGACCGGCACCCCTCTGCCAAGATCTCTTGAAGATGAGTAGGTCATCCGTGTACCCCTTGTCCGCGTTGGGAAGATGAGTTACGAGGTACATGGATGGGTCTTGGCTTTGAGGTAGAAGTTTTGTTGGGGCATGACTCTCAAGAGGGAGTAGCAAAAGAGGACATCGTTCAGCCCAACATTTACCCAAGACGCTTGTTGAGCTCTAGGACTCCCATAATTATGCTGAAGAAGAAGGCAACATTGCCCGGGGAAGAGATGGAAATGGGAGAGGAATTGGAGGAGTAGAGGGGGCAGAGGGAACCTAATTCCGCCCTCTATGATGGCTTTGGTATAAAAGGGCATCTCACCCTCGCCTCGAGGGTACGGGAATGCACAGCCGAGTCATAATCCTTTATGTCTACGTATGGGGGGATGCTGTACTTGACCCTAAAACTATTAATTTGCTCGCCCCCTTTTACTTTATACTTCCCTGGCCTCGAAGAACTGGCCTGAGGATTCTCGGGGACAGGGCGACGACGGGGTATCATCAAAAAATGATAAACAGTGAATAAGGAGGGGGTTTTTTCATGAAGATCCCCAAGGAGGCTTCCCGAGGATTGGTCGCTGAGTAGCAACCAGAAACGCCTACAGTTATCAAAAAACCAAAAAGAAGAGAAGAGACGGAGGGCGAAGAAAGGGAAGATACAAGGACTCACCCGAACGTAAAAGGAAGTTTTTTCTTGAAACTTGAAGCGACTCCTTCCTTTAGAATGGTCAGAAGCAAGGATGGGTCTGCTGGCCTTAAGACTCCGGTGAAAGATTGGACAGTTGACAACGGAAGGAAAGGGATCTCCAGCGAAGTTTCAGGCAAAGGCTCTGTGGAGAAAGTTCAGAATGACGAAATGAGAAAAGAAGAGAGGAAGCCCATTTATATATAGTACCTATACTATCGTTGGGTGCGAAGCACGAAAAGGCGCATTTAATGCGCACGACGTCCTAAGCAAGGGAAAGCGGCTATAGGCAATGATGAAGCGGTTGAGGTTGGTGTAGAACCCTTCGTCTCCTTATGACACGTGTCCTCGGTGTCAGAAGATCGAAGGCTGGGGGGCAGTTGATGGGACATTTTCAAAATACTCAAAGATGAAGACACGTGTCCTCGGTGTCACTAAATTCTTGTTACTGTGATCACGATACGTACCCATCGGTTCACAAGTCCCTCTCCCCCGAGGTACTGGTCGTAGGGATCAATGGTATCTAGTACGTTACGTACCGACACGTATCCCTCGGTCGGGGGGGGGATATGGTACATTGGTCCCTATGTGTACCTCCCTCTCGGCTCCAAGATGTACCTCCTTCTCGGTTCTGAGGTGTACTGTCCAGGATGACATTCTTTGCTCCTGCAGAGGCTATTGATGTACAGGTCACTAGCCTAGGCTAGGCTAGGTTAGTTATCATGACCTCGTCTTACACAAATGGTGTCAGAAGGCACAAGAAGGTATGGGACACAGCCAATGGGGAATGGACGTGTGGCATATTGTGTCACATCAGAGACAGAAAAGACCGGATGCCCTTGCTGACACACGACTTGGGAAAACAAACATTTAATTACACCATTCTCTTGATGAGACAGCATTTAATGCGGTAAGGCTCGGAAGTGAAAGGTAATAAATGTCTCTAAGGCTGGACATTTATTACATCCTTGCCGAGAGGAGCTCATTGAACAGTTGGCAGGCCGATGACACAACCTTGGTTGCTCGAGATCCCGAGCAGTTAAAAGAGAAGACATTCCTCATAGGAATCAGTGCGTACGTTACCTGTATCTAATGATCACCTACTGACCACACTGACAGCAATCATGAGTATTTGAGGTATAAATACTCCTCACAAAAGGCAAAAGAACGAGGAAAAAACCTTTGCTACAAATTATACTCAGTGTTTTCTTCTTCTTCTCTCTCAAAAACTGAATTGATCGTCGGAGGGGATACGCCGAAAAACACTCCAGCGCCCTTCTAACTTGTCTTTCTTTGTTCCAGGAACCTTCCTCAGCCTTACTGTATCGTTCCGTTGATCCACGAGGGTCTCCCATTACCGTTCCAGGTTACCACCGGACCTCACAGGCTGTTACAAGCAGCAGGGTTGACCACTCGACTGACTCACTCGAGTTCACCAAGAGAGAGATCTGTTCTCGTGTTTATATTGTGCAAGATCCAGCACGCACAGAAAGTACATGTGTAGTTATTGGTATCTAGATACATATGTTTGAGCAAAGTGAGGTTCCCAACTTTGTTAGATATTCCACCTATGAAATTATTATCTGACTAAGATAAGATTTGAAGCCCTCTGCTTTCCCATAAGGCTAATGGGATGGGGCCACTGAACTGATTGGAGGAAAGCAATAGGTTTGGAAGAAGAGGTACATTAGAATGAATATCCATTGGAAGGCTTCCAGACAAGCTATTATTTGAGAAATCAAACCTCTTTCAAAGAAGAAATATTGATGATGGCTGATGGAATGAACCCTGTTGGAGAACAACTTTTTATGCTCAATATCTCCAAATGTGCAGGATTACCTATCTCCTTTGGAATTCTACCTGCATGGTGCCAAGCAAATTTTCAATTGGATTATTATAGTATGTGACCAATTAGTTAGGGATGTCAATTTTACATATTAACAAAAACATGATACAAATATGACACGAACACAAAAATAACTCACGATTAGGTTGCTTAACTAATATCTCATCAGTTGAATCCCATCATCATATTTTCAAAATATCATCCCAAAGTTTATATTCTCTTTCCTTATATATCGTCCCCTTTTTCTCACCATTGTTAATATGTATATTCATAAAAACAAAATTAATAACATTGATATTGAAATTATTATCCAATAGTTTCAAAGTATGAAAACTAGTCAAGAACAAGGATTTTTTTAAATTGAGATCCTACATTAGATCGGTAGAGAATGATAAAGGATCTAAATCGTAAGATTAGATCGAGAATTGTAAAATCCTACGAATTGAAAAGTTCTGGAGGAAAATATATGCAACAAAATAGAATTCTTAAAACATGAATAAAACAAGCCTAGTATATGAGATATGATTAAAATTTAAGAAATTTCAATTTTATCAAATAAGATTGAAAATTAAAAGCGACCTTTTTATCTAGGGGGGTTTGTAAACAGAAATAGTAAAATTGAAATATTTTTATCTTAAAATTCAGAGAGAGAACGATATAAAAGAAAGACTTGAAAGTTAAGAGACTATTGAATAATCAATTTTGAATGTTCAATACCCAAAAAAAAATTAGAAAATTGAAAATAGAAGACTATCTGACTGTAAACACTCACAAAGAGAAGAGATCAAACCTAATTGTTGTTTTCAATTTCAACAAGAGAGGCAAACAAATGAAGAAAGCTTTTTGTAACAAAAAGAACTTTTTATATCTTTTCTTATCCATTGAAATCTTTCAATCGACTCTCAATTATACGAGACAATTACATTTGGATAGAGTCTATTAGTATTAAAACTAGAAATACGCAATAAATATGAGTTTGGTCAGCTCAATAACTAAATGCAAGCCCAACAACTTGGACCAGTAAAATTACAATTCGAATTGTGATCTTGCGATTCTATAAGAGCCGGATCACTATCCATTAAGATTCTATGAGACAATTGATTTACATGTATGGATTTTAGGATCATAAGATCCTATGATCCGGATTGGAATTTTGATAATTATGGTTGAGAACCATTGTAAACATATTGATTTGAAGTATTACCGATTGATATTTCAGTTATCAGTCGGTAATGTTTTTCTTTTTGGGTAACTCTTTTAAAGTAAAAAAGCAATTTCATTGTAAAAGTAAAAATACACTTGATCACAATAACACAAATTGAATTATATGGATCGTAATATATGACCAATACATTTATATATGCGCAAACGTATACTACTATACATGTGATGAAACGTAAAACATGACACAGGGCAAGTCCAGACAAGGAAAAATAAAAAAGTAAATATTCAAACACAAAAGGTACCAAAAAAGCTTTTAAAGTGTTATAAAACTGTAAGTATATGAAGAATGCTATAAATTCTTATGTGACCTTTTTTTGTATTTATTAATTCAAATTTTCAACTTTATTATTGTTAAAATTTGCCCCCACTAAAGAACTTTTCTAGCTCTACCCCTAAACGACACAAACGTGAGACAACTGACACTCTTATTTGTAATGTATGTAATCTAACATCACACAAATTGCAAGTAAGTCGAGCAGTAATCTCAGGAGATTTAAAACAATTATCAGTTATGAAAATTGTGGATTATTAAGTCCATTGTGTACTTTCATTACCAAACACTTTCAAAGCGAATGATTGATCCATCTTACAGTTATTTTTGAATTTTGAGTGGAAATTTGGGACATGCTATCATTTATAATTTTAGTTAATCTTTTCTAGAGTAAAAATAAACAAGAAACATGTAAGTTAGTCAGTTTTCATTTATAAACAGATAGTCAAGTGCACAGTACATGGAAAAAAATTTATATAGTGGAAGGAGAACAAGAAATGTTTATCCATATATCATACCTGTCAAGCTGTTAATCCCTAGATATAACTCCTTCAGCGCAGTCAAGTTTCCGATTTCTGTAGGTATTCCACCATAGAACCCATTGAAGGACAAAGAGAGGCGTTGAAGCTCCCTGCACTTGTATATATTGGATGGAATTAGGCCGTTGAGACGATTTTGAGAGAGATGGAGTCCTTCTAGTTTAATAAGATGATTGCAAATATCAACTGGCAAATTACTAGATAAGCTATTATCTGTGAGATCAATTGCTCGCAAAGCAGATATGTTGAATATTGCTGATGGTATTGAACCTGTCAGTTGGTTATACCTCAAGTTTAATAACTCCAAGTTGGACAGATTACCAATTTCAGCTGGAATATTACCCTGTAAAACATTGTGCACAATATTCAATTTCTCTAGCTTTGAGATGTTGCATACATAAGTGAAGTGGTGCCTTTTTATGGTAATGACTACCTTGGTACCATAACAAAATTCATAACTAAATAGGTGTTAATTACAACTCACTTGAGGTCAAATTATAATTCAAAAAGGTCAATTACGACTGGGAATAGAGTCAAAATTTTCCTTATTGGGCCAAATCTAATGTAGAGAAACACAGACCAATAACATTAACTACATTTATGTTTTATAGATCTAAGTTCCAATGCAAAAAAATATATCTGGGTGGAATTATAATCAATATAAACAAAGACAAAGGGTGATCTAGTGCATGAGGCTTTCGTCACTGCAGAGTTGGAGAGGGTCAGATATATGTAATTTTACCTCTACATGTAGAGAGGCTATTTCTGCTTCTAATAAAAAATTAATAATCTCTCAAAAATAGTTCTTGTAAATTAAAGATTCTAATACAAAAGAAGCTAAGCAAAATGAGTAGTTTTCTGATACATATCCACTTAGTGATCTATCAAAATAAAACTAGGTTATCTTTTCAACAAGAGAAGTCATCTATTATTAAATCCGTTTTCTTCTCTGCATAATGAAAGTCTCCGTAAAGATTATCCTATAGAAACACCTCAATATATAGGAATACCATGACATTGCTTTTGAGCTTTTGATTTGATGGTTTGTTTTGAGCTGGTTAGGGCTTAAGATGGATAAGTAGTAACTTTTGGTCTTGAGATGGGCCTCTTTATTAGGAATTTGGGGGACTTTTGAACATTTTCACTTAGGCATTCATTTATAAAAATAAAAAATAAAAAAGAGTGTTTCAGTGCTCGAGACTCGCACCACTGCAAAAACTAAAGTCAACAAAAAAAAAATGCTTTTAACAATATTTCAATAAAAAATTGATGTGAGTCAGAATCTAATAGAATGACTCATGTTTCAGTTAAGTTCTTAAATATTAGAGTTAACTACCTATTTAGTCACTAAACTATATCATTTGTGTCAGTAAAGTTCCTGAAATATGTTTTATGTCAATTTAGTCCCTAAACTATACAATCTAACACAATGTGTCTCTTCCGTCCAAATTCGCCATTAATTTTGGCGAAAACTTTCATGTGCACATCACGTGACCCGTAAACTATAACCGAATCTTTAACTCAGATGATATGCATGTGAGGGTTCCGTCAAACTTAGCGACGAATTTTGACTGAAGAGCTACGTTGAGTTAGATTACATAGTTCAGGGGTTAAATTGACACAAAACATAGTTTAGAGACTTGATTGACATAAACGATATAGTTTGAGGGCCAAATAAATTAATGAACAATTACATTTAAATCTCCTGAGGTTTATTACTTAATTACTCAAATTCCCTGATATTTGAAATATTACACACAAACCCCCTAAAATTTGTTCACGCATAACACTTAGACCTCTGCCTTCAAATGTTCATTAGTATATCGGTTAGTAAATTATATCGAGACCCCCTGAAATTTATAGACGTATAATACTTAAACCATTCAAATTTAAGATGTCATACTTAGGCTACAAATAATCTAATCAAAAATATAATATCAAATATTTTAAATTTTACAACTAAAATTCATATTCTATTGTATCATTAATTGAAACAAAATCAAAAATGAAAAGCCATTTTTTTCTTTAAAACTCGTAATTAGTATACAATTATACTATCTATTGAAATAAAATCAAAATAATCAAATAAGGGGTCTAAGTCAGTCATAATAGAACATGAATTTTACAACCAAAATTTATGTTCTATTATGTCATTTATTGAAATAAAATCAAAAATAAAAATCTAATTTTTCTTAAAAAATCATAATTAGTATATATAATTATACTATCTATTAGAATAAATTTAAAAATCTAAATAAGGGATCAAACTGTAATTGACACAATATATTCTAGTTTTAATTTGGTAGTCTAATTTGATCATTTAAACGATCAAATTAAATTCCAATAGATAATATAATTGTATACTAATTATAATTTTTTATGAAAAAAATTATATATATATTTTTAATTTTATTTCAATAAATGTCATAATAGAATATGAATTTGGGTTGTAAAATTTAAAGTATTTAATTGGAGTATTTTTTGTCTAAGTATAACATTTTAACACATGAGGGGTCTAAGTATTACACACCTACAAATTTTAGGGAGTCTGGAAGTGATTTACTAATAGATATACTAACGGACATTAACGGTAAAGGGTTTATGTGTTATGTGCATACAAACTTCAGGGGGTCTGTGTGTAATATTTCAAATCTCAAGGAGTCTGAATGATTAAGTGATAATCCCCACGGGATCTGAGTGTAATTCTCCCATAAATTAATTGTAAATAATCTATTAATTGAACCTCCTAACCTTTGGAAACGAAAAAACCCCTGCACACACATAACTGCCCGTCCAACCCCCTTTTTCTTATCAAATATGCTCCCTTTCTCGTGTTCCCGGCCGCCTTGCTATCTCACAGGCGAACACCAATGAATTCTGCTCCATAGGTGGTGACTCTCCGGTGTGTGTTTGGAAACTGGTTGAATTTCACCAAAATCATCCAAATTCAACCACAAAATCAACTACAATTTTTAAGAATTGCACAAATTGAAAGGGCAACCTAATTTTTTTTTTTTTAAATTTAGTTTATACTTTAAAAAATTTAAATTATACCTTCGATAACATTAAAAGGTGGCAACATGATTAGTTTTTTTGAAATGGAGAATGCAAACTTTATATAAAAGATTTAAAACTGAGTAATAGACATTAAGCATAAAAATGATAAAAAAATATAAAAACTATATCTCAAAAAAATTATCAGACAAAACAACAATTTTTTTTGTTTTGGACCACATTATTATTATTTTTTTATCTGATTGACGGTATCATGTGGAAATTTTAATCTTTTAAGATGTAAGTTGAAAATTAATATATTTTTTTAGGGCTAATGTTCTCATGAGAACCCAAACCTTGCAATTAATTCCACAATTGAAGCTCAAGCTGAAGCAAAGGATCTTCCAAAACACGGGAGATCCATTAGGGCTAAGATTTTCATTAAATAGATAAACTACCATGTGACAAACTATTTGATTTTTAAATACATGTAAGGCCTTAAAATGATAATTATAGTTTAAAAATATAATTCTAGTTATATATGTATATTTTGGCATGAATCAGTACTTTTAAATAAATATTTGAGTAATAATGAATAAACATGCACGAATTAGTTGAATTCGTAAATTGAAAAATTAAATCCGTGAATTTTATAAAATAAGAGCAAATTTGTGAAGAATTAGCTCTCAAAGCAAGAATTCACGTGTGAAGCGTCAATTGTTTACATGAGTTATGTGACTAAGAGCATGAGTGGAGGTTGACTGTAAATCAAAACGTGATGAGTTTTGTACACGGTAACAATATGGATTTGTAATAATTATTTAAATTTTCAAGTATCATATGATATCATAGCTTCTTTGGTCATATGCTTGCTATGTCACTTGTTATGACTTAGCGAGATCAAATTATAATGAAAAGAAATTAAAATGATCATAAAATATCATAACACATCTCAAATAACTTATTTTATAATATTCTTCCTAAATATTTGCTGGATTAGACACAATTATTGAAAAATGGACGACGAAGTTCGAATATACAACCTTAAAGTTCAACAACAGGGGCGGGGGGCATTTGACTAGCCGTTACGATTGAAAAAGGGTTTTGAGATATTTTTACTCAAATTTAAGTTTGAATTTAAAAAAGGACAAGAATTGGTGATGCTCTAACCTCATATTCTTCCTAAATTGAGTTGCATACCAACCCGTATTTTTGTAATAAATATGTACACAACATGAATAAGTAATTCTTTGATGCCATACATTTACCTGGAAAGAATTATTGTACAAGTGCATGTGTTGAAGATCTGTGAAGGTTCCAAACCAAGAGGGTATCTCTCCCGTGAACTCATTAAATGACAAATCAACCTCTTTCAACCGACCCAAGTGAGCCAGTTTTTGGGGTAGAAAGCCATGAAAATTGTTGAAACTAATGTCAAGTGAAGCCAGAAATGAGAGGTTTCCCAGATGCGGAGCGAGGGTTCCCCGGAGACCCATGTTGGATAGATTCAAGGCAGTGACTCTCCGGTGGCGGACGCCGCAGGAGACACCAATCCAGTCGCAAATAGTGGTTGAGGTGGTGGTGGTGGTGGACCAGTTGGTTGCCAAGATGTTGTAAGGGTCTGAAGTTATGTGGGCTTTGAATGCTAGAAAAGCTGATTCATCTGTGGTGAGGTTGGTCATGGTGTGTGAGGAAGCCATGAAAGAGTTCATCACCAAGAAAATTAAGACAGGGAAGAGAGAGAAAGTTTTGGCCATGAGTTTGTAGGAGTTGGAGCGAGATGTCTTGAATTCAAACTTGGTTCAAGTGTATAAGATAGAAGAAATTATAGCCTTATATACTAGTTTTCTCTGATTGATCTTTATACTCTTGGTCCTATTGTGACCAAACAATGCAACTACCTCTACATTTATTTAAGGACAAATTACATGTTGTGATTACACTTCGCTCCCAAAAAATATCTACACATCATTTGATTGGGGGATCAACCTGGAACAGAATGGCATACTTCGAAGACAAGGTGATACACGTCTCTATTCAATTTGTAATATATGCATGCAATGGGAAAATGTGAAATCAACAACATTAGTCAGAAGCGTAATGTAATAAACACGACAATTAAAGGTGCAATATGAAATATGAAATAGTTGAGGGGTCAAAAATTATATTATAAAAGTAATTTATGGGAAAAGTATCTTGACTTTTAGTCTTTTTTTAAGTACCCAATAAGAATAAATAATTACATGAGAACCTCATTATTTTGACTCATCTTTAGAACAAGTTGCATTATTGTCCTTTTTAATAGCAGAAAGAGAAGACACCACAAAGATGACAAACATATTATTTTCAATCTCGTGCAACTACAAGCATAAGAAATAACCAATCTGAGTAAGCAAACTGACCTTTGTGGTTTTCTTTTTTTCAACTTGTGAAAATTTTCCTGTCAATTGTGAAAAGTTGGTTTGAATACAGAGCATCATTTGTCCAACAAGCACCGTTAATGTGTTAAATTTTTAATATTTAATATTTTAACAGTTTAGCATTTTAACATTATTTTATTGGTTAATTAGTACAGATTATTTAATTAAATTGTTAAAATGATTTAAAAATTAATAACTAAAAAATATTGTGTTTACCTAACTATTTACCCGACTTCCCATCCGATTATTTTGGATTAAATTTAGATAAGAATAATACACTTAATCGAATAAAATAAACCAAAAAAAATTATTTTTCATAAAATATTAAATAAAAATAATAAAATATCATAATTTCTATTTGTAGGACGGGGCGAAAGACCCTACCCTCCCTATCTGCACTTGTCTGCACAGTTAATGGAGTGCAGAACAAAGCTTCCGTACTAACTTCCAAGCTATCATTGATAATTTAATACTGAAAACTTCGTTGTTGCAACGGCCATTTTCAAACTAGTCCAGCCACTCAATACAGTGCAGTACTCTCTCGTCTTTAAATATTTATAATTTTACATAATTTTTTTTATTTAATAATATCTGTCATTTTATGAAACTAAAACATAATTAATATTTTTTTTTTAAATTTATCATTAATTTTTCAATGCATTAAATTAGGTGGAGGTTAAGTGTCTGTTATATTCTTTTCTTTCTCAATACGTATTGAATAAGAGTATTTTAGTTTTGTGTAATTATTTTTTACTCATATTAAAATTATTTAATAACTCCTTTAATTCTTGTACAAAAATTTTAAACGACAGATATTTAAAAACGAAAACAATATCATCCTCTTTTTATACGAATGAACAATAACACTGATGGCTTATTTGCCATGATTGTCTGCAATAAATTTGTCAACCGTTAATATGTCATTAAAGGGACGTCTATAATTTTATGTTGTCGAGCAAACTACAGATGTTGACTTAGTCTTTCAAAAGAAATATAATATTAATTCTATTGTTATTGTTATATTAATTCAAATTATGTTGACAATCTGAATAATAAGAAATCTCTTTTTTTTGGTTCATTGTAAGTTGGAGGACGACCCTATAATTTATAGTTATTTTGTCAATTACAAAGGCAAAATACATAATAATATCAGAAACAGTTAAAGAAACAATTTGGTTAAAAAGTTTGATCAATGGAAAGAGGAGGCGACTATTGTATTTTGTGATAGTCAGAGTATAATATATTTTACCAAAAATCGAATGTATCATGAAAGGACCAAATAAATTGACATTAAATATTACTTTTAACCTAACTTAAAATATTGTTAAAGTGAATAAGGTTCGCTGTCAATAAATATTTTTATTAAGTCGGTACTAGTGCTCAAATTTAAATATTGTGTTTCAACTTGATTGGTGTTTGCACAATTTAAATTGTATCCTACAGATTGGCTAAGACAACAATCAATTTCATTTTAGTTGGATAATTTGATGGAATACAAGCCAAGATACGAATTTGTTATAGACAAAATTCATTGACACCGAGTTTTTGGTGGGTTTAAAGATATCAAGGACAGTTCACAACAATCCTTATTTACACTAACTTGGTTAATGGTGGTTTTGTCCAACACACAATGGACTTTGGGGAAACGCTTCGACTTTTAGAAGTGTTTGGAACAAAAAGGAGTCCAGAAGCTTAAAGCTTGGGAGTAAGGACAGAAGACGATTTCAGCCCTTTTGAGTTCGACGTCCACGTCTTCTCTTCGTGGAAATTGACTCTTGCTCTATTTGTTTTGGATCTTCTTTGGGAAAATCAAATTTGGTTGATAGAAGATATTCGGGCGCAATTAATATTCTAATAATGTGATAGAGTGATAACATTCTCTTACTTTTGTTGTAGATAATAATTTTGTAATCCCCAACCTCTGACAATGAAATTTTACTACCGTATTTCTTTCGTAGACGTAAACTTTACTTATTAAATCAAGTCATGTAAATTTGTGTGTTCTATTTTTCTATTTTTATTTCGTTATTATTTTATTTGTGGTTTCGGTTCATAACATTGATCATGTGCTAAGACTCCAAATGCTTCTTAGGACGAAAACGTCTCTTTTTTGGTGATATCTTTCTGGTGGTTCGTGGTTATGGATGTCTGTGGACATGTTTTCCCCATAAACATCCATCAATGTTGTGTTAACCGTCGTGGAAGGTCCTTCTAACAGCAACCTGGTTGTTTTTCATAGACGATACCAACTTTTGATGCAAAATTTTGAACGGTCTCCACATTAGTTCCCTAGACCACAAGCATCTGAAAAATAAATCGAAAACCGGAGGAGCTCTAAAGTTGATCCTCCCATACTTAAGTTAGTATGAGACTCAAAAAAAAAAAAAAATGGCCATGTCTTAGCTGTAGCATACTTGATACATTGATATTCACCACAATAAAGCATTAAAATTTTAGTTACTACAACTTTGCTATGAAACTAGTAGGTGATTTCATCTCTTGGTCGACACCATTTCTGCAGTCGCGCAAGTTCTTGTAAGATCTTATGCATAACAGTTTGGAATAGAAGCAAAAAGAATGGTCAAACGTATGAACAAGTGATACATCTACAAGAGAAGAAGTAAGAGGACCTAGTGGAAAGGATTTGGCCATCCACCCTTCTCCCCGGTATGTCCCTCGTGGGTTCAAATCTCGCCCCGTGAAAATGCTTCCCCTACTCTCAAAAATATGATACATCAGCAAATATCCAAGAGGGGGCTAACAAGACAATCCTACATTTTTTCCACTTTGCAAAAAAGACAATAGTGAGGCTAGTAACAACATGATGAATATGGAACGAAAACTAATTAGACAAACTATGCAAGGAAGCTAGACAAAACTTATGGAAGAGTAAGATCACTGGCAGAACACTTGATGAACAAGGGAAAAAAAACTTACCCAAAAAGGTCGGACGAATGCTTGCTGGTCAGCGCATGCTTACGCACTCTGTCGACCCCCAAAATCAATCTTGATCCAAGAACTCTTTTCCTCTATCTATCGTCTCATCATGCCATTTAGAGAAGCCTTCTACTAGTGCATCTCTCATCCACGGATGTCGGCAACGCTCTACTGCTTTAGGTATGCTTAGCCAATTTCTACTTCGAGTGTTCTGTTCTGGCCACGATTCAAGCTCTTCCTTGACGAGCAAAGAAAACATTGCAGCTTTACAGAAACCTTCTGGGCTACATCCATCTTGACGGGTTTTGCTCTTGAAGTGGTAATACCAAAGAAATCCCTAAAAAAATATGAAAACCCAAATTAATTTCTACTAGTGTTCTAATCTTGCATTTCCATGAGTGAGGAGATGGATTTGATATCACAGCAACCAGTGGGCAGGAGATTTAAGAATAGCACATGTGAAGCAGATATGTTCCAGTAAAACAGAGAAGGCAAAATGAACCTAGAAGGACACAAAGGATGAAGGTCCTGAAGCTATCTGAATGGCAATAAGAATTCTGCCAGCGACAGCAATGAGTTGGATCAAGAACCATCAGACCCAATAAACAAAAACCTAGAACCCACGATAACATGAGTACCATAGATCTTGTTAAAATGAAAGAGTTAAAACCCTGGCCACAATTTCTACAAGGAGCTATTATACAACACTGGTCCAAGAAAAATAAGTCATATCTGACTACCCCCCAGTAACTTGTTCCAAGACAGCTTACAGATGCAACATTTTTGCATTATCTCTTCAACTACAAATATTTTGTTATGTAGCTTTCTCCAGAAGGTATAGGATAATAGCTAGAAGTAAGAATGAATATGGACTTCCATTAAACCTAAATAAGTTTATTCTTCATCTTAAATAAAACATTGCGGAAAAAGAATAACAACTAATTTTGCTGGTTTAGGATCAATTGTAGAATTTTCTAACTCAATGCTTTCAGTTTCTTCACCATCATTCTTCAATGGAAGACATTTTCCTGCTCACTCCAATAATGAATAAATTCCTTAATTGTAATGAGATGAAAGATACCCTCACCAACTACCTCATCTTATTCAGTACAATTGTACAAGTCCCCTCAAAATTTGCAACCGTGGCACATATAATTTCAACTGGGGGTTGTGGAGTAAAGAAACGAAATGCTTCAACAATAAATGGTACAAGGCAGCTAGCTGGCTGTGCACTACTGAAAATGAGAAACAATCCAAGTGATCATTTTTTTTCATTTTTCTCCCCCGACTTTAGTCAGAGGAGCATTTCTTCTATATTGGTTACACTCAATGATCAAAATTTTGTTTCGGTATATTGTTTTAGTCACCTAGAAAACGGAAATATTTTGATGTGTTTCGAAAATGTTTCAACCCGTTTCGAAAACATAATAAAAAAATAAAAAATTTAATAATTATTTTTCTAAAACATTGATTTAAATATATCAAAGTATCTTAAAATATATTGAAATATTCTGAAACAATTGTGCAAAATGTATTGACATATTATAATATATCTCGAAACATTATGAAATACTTTGAAATATTAGAATTTCTATTTCATCACTAATTTGTTTCGGTCTCCTTGAAAACGGAAACGTCTCCTTGGCAAAATAGGTTGTTCTCCCTCTCGTATCCACTCATCTAACACGTCCTTATCATTACAAATATGGTTGAAATCAATTGGATTGTAAAAATCGTCATTGTCACGTTGCTACATCAAATTCTTAAATATCAACTGCTTATTGTAATGCACAAACACTAGCTGATGCACCTTGTTCATTGTTAAGCGATAGCAAAGTTTTGTATAAATTAGTGACTATGTACTTCAATTTCTTTCACAGCCTAATAAAGAACGTGTTTGGCTTAAAACTTTGATTGCAATTTTATGTAGATGAGGAGCTTCTTCACAATAATTGATCCACCATTCAACTGCGAAACAAATATGTGGATAATATTAGAGTTTGTGACTTTGAACTATTTAATAAAAAAAGGACAATCATAAATTTTAAATATTAATATTAAACCTAGAAGAGAGACATGAATTGCTTTCTTAGTGATTGCATTTCCAAACTATCCATATCTATTAGTGTATGATTTGATCTGCAAAAAAAAAAATTGTTATGTTTGTACAAAACTCAATCCATATGTATTTTATATTACAAATTATGAAGAATTGACATATCTCGTTCATAGCCCTTATTTATTTAAATTTAGTTTCAAGCACTTAATTGCTAATATTTATCAATGAAAGAGAAAAAATATATTCATTAAGAATAACTAGATCTGTATTACAGACTCATTAAGAAGACAAACTACACAATAATAGTCTTATATACTAGGGCAAAACATAGTAACATAAATGACTAATCTACCCCTGCTGCTAATATACTAGATTACTCTTACATCCCCCCTCAAACTCATGATGTGATTGCATCAAATATCAAGAGTTTGTCAAGGAAAAAAATGAAAGGGCGCGATAATGTGAGATTTTGTCAACTGCATAGTAGAAGGAAGATATGGGAGAGAGATCATGCCCAGATGAAGACAATGGCGTACAAAGTGACAATCAATTTCTATATGTTTGGTGCGCTCATAAAACATCAAGTTGTGAGCAATATGGATAGCACTAGTGTTATCACAATACAGATGAGTAAGAGTAGTCAAGGAAATGCCAAGATCAGCAAGCAACCAAACTATCTCTGTTGTGGTGGATGTTATAGCATGATACTCAACTTCAGCAGAAGATCGAACTACTACAATTTGTTTCTTGTTTTTCTAAGAAATAAGAGAATCACCAAAAAAGAGACAAAAATAAGTGGTGGACTTGTGATCCATAGAGTCACTAGCCCAGCCTATATTAGAGTAAGCACGAAACTCCAGAGACGAAGAGGAAGAAAATAATAAACTCTAATGTGACGTACCCCCGTAAATATCGAAGAATCCGAAAAATAGTAGACCAATGAAGTGTGGTAGGAGTAGCAACAAACTGACTAACCACATGAATAACATAAGCAATATCTAGACAAGTAATAGTAAGATACACCAAACTCCTAATAATAGTACGATATAAGGTAGGATCAGGCAGAAGAGAACCATCAGAGGAAGTATAACGAACGTTGAACTCCAAGGATGTGTCAACCGTTTGAGTATCTGATAAGTAAGCTCTTTGAATAACATCTAAGACATATTTTGACTAAGAAAGAAGATAAACCATGGGAGAGGAAACAACCTCAATCCCTAAGAAATATTGAAATGGAGCCAAATATTTCATCTTAAAATAATCCTGTAACTGAGTTTTCAACAGCTAAATTCCAGCATTGTTATCACCTGTAATAATTATGTCATCTACATAAAGTAATAGAAGAATGAAATTAGAAAAAGTGGATCGAATGAAGAGAGCAAAATCATGATCACTAGCACAGAAGCCTAAGTCACATATGACTGAAGAAAATTTTGTACACCACACCCTCAGGGCCTGTTTAAGATCATATAAAGTCTTGTGAAGTTTGCCCACATGACCAGGACTACAAGGCAACCCAAGAGGAGTTGTCATATAGACCTTTTCAGATAAACCTCCACTGACGAACAACTGCCACAACAATTACTGTGCGAATCGTGGTCATCTTAGCCACTGGAGCAAAGGTTCCATCGTAGTCAAGTCCATACTATTGACCAAATCTCTTGGCCACTAATCTAGCCTTGTACCTTTCCATAGAACCATCAGATTGAGTTTTGATTTTATAAACTCACTTACAACAAATGGGGCGTTTACCAGGAGGTAAAGGCACCTGATTCAACCTATTTCTTGATTTGATTTACATCATACATCCAAGTATAAATGGTCAAATTGTAGTTTTCTCAGTTTAAGTCCAAGATCGATCCCACTAAGAGTTTTAATAATTGAAATTTAAAATAAGAACAATGAAGTTTTTGTTAAAGTAGTGTAACATAAGATAGCTTGTGATGTGAGCTTAAATTGATAACTAGTCTAAGTTATTTAAATATGTAAGTAAATTGTTAGAAGACAATAATATTAAAGGTACCCTTTAGTTTAAGGATATCATATGCTTTATATTGGTTAAGTACTGAAAATGCCACCTTACAACAATTAACTTTCGGGTCGCTGGAAAGTCAATCGGTAGGTTGATGTATATAAACCATAACACAGCAACCTCTTAGGTTAGCTGGTGGTATACGTGACAATTGACTAATCCAAATAAACCAGAAGATCAAGTCATTCAAGAGGATTACTTGAATTACTCAATTGAAAATATTATATTATGTATCAGTCAAACAACCCTAGCAATCCAGAACGTCAAGCCATTCAGTAGGATCACTTAGGTTATTAATTTGACAATTTTTATATCATGTATCAGTTAAACAACCCTAGTAATTCAAAAGGTCAAGTCATTCAAGAGGATCACTTAGGTTATTCATCTGACAATTGTACCATGCAATAGTAAAACATCCTCAGTGCACTAGAAGGTCAAGCCATTCATATTGAACACTTTAGATATTCCACCAGCAAGTTGATGATTCACTTTGAACTGAACGCATTGGATATGTCAAGACCTAACCCATCTATAACCAATCAATCGAATTTTACGTAACACCAATTACGTATATCACTGTATTATGCATAAAGTACATAATAGTAAATAATATGGTATATTAAGTATCGCTCAGTGTTCATAACAGTGAACATATTATATATATATATAAAGCATAATAAAACATCTACATTTTCATAATTTAACCAATAATATACATATGTTTACCCCTCACTGAAGAGTATATGTAAACTACTCACACTCCATTGCTATAAACAAGCAAGAAGTGCAAGTAGCTCTCATTACAATACTAGATAAAATACTGACACTGATACTCCTTTTCTAACGAATAATTGAAATACAACTACCCTTAATATCAGTTAAGACACAAAGGTGGCGGCAGTTCAATTCTCCTAGTAAAAAGGCATAACAGAAATATAGAAATACAAAATTCTTGCTGGAGAGTAAGTTGAGCAGGGTTTCACTATGGATATCTTATTTATTCCTTTTTTCTGTCTTTTTATTTTCCTTTCTTTTCTTTGGATTCTATAGAGCTCCCTTGAACATCCTCTCCCTTCTCCCCTCGATTGAAGAAGGCTACATGGCCTATTTATAGGCAAAATAGGAAGCAAAAGGTGGAGGATAGACTTGAACCACCAAGAGCCACTGTCTGAACGCCGCCACCACCACCATTCGGACAATGCTGGCTTGCTAGATTTTTGGTGCTGATCCTCTCCTTGTTCTGGTGGTTTCTTGATAATATTACACTTTCTTCCCTTGTTAGTTTCAGCTTTGACATACTGTTCCTTATGATTTCCAGCAATTTAGCGCAGAAATCCTGAAATTTTAGACAGTACACACATAAAACCCTGATTTACGCACAAACCCTAATTTTTAATTTTTAATTGTTTTACCTTACAAAATTAAATTATTTAATTGTATTAATTAAATATTAATTAGGGTTAATCACACTCCCCAACCTAAACTTTACTAGTCTCTAGTAAATAAAAACTATTAACAAAATAGAATCACTTTTGTAGGTTATCATGATTGCATTTAGCATATGCAACAAGTCATTAAACCCCTAGGTGATCCCTAGTGGACGAGTTTTGTCTCGTGAAGGTTTTCAGTAAAGCTACCTACAAACTTCAGTAATTAGGAGTTCACAATTCATACTTTTCGCAAGTAAAATTAAATCAATATTCTTCTGTATTGCTAGAATACTTCCTTCTCTGATCACTATAAGAGTAACACACGTTAGTTGTAACATTATCTATATATATTTTTAAAAAAACTTGTGTGTGTGCAATGATTTCTTTATTTTCAAAAATCACTTAAGAAATATTACCATATTTCATGGTAGTCTTGATGTCAATCCTCTCCTGGAATATACTCAGCAAAGAATACGCATATGTTATATTGACTATTTACTCAGTATTTACATGTGATTAGAATATTGTTAACAAAGCAAATAGTTTCACATGTATTCAATCAAAAGAGCAATTATTTGAATAAAACTGAAATTTGGCATAATCTCATGAAAGAATATTAACACTACATTAAGCATATTATCAACATTCTCCCTTTTTGAACTGATAGGATTAATACACATGTATGACTGTAAACTTCCACATTCATATATTTATATAACAATGTAATTATATTTTTGAAATGCTAATATATATAATGATGTATGCATGAACTATGTAGATTACAAGAGTAGAAATAAATAGGTTAGTTGAGGTAATAGGGTATGTTGTAAAAGTTTGGAAGTACTCCGGAATGAAAGCACACTTTAGAGAGAATTTGGGTAAAAATAATTTTGGACACTTCCTAGTATTTGGATCATAACTCTTTATCCTGAAGTCAATTGGATCTGAACTTTTGACTGTAGATAGTAGACTTGTAGAGCTACAAAAGTGTATTTCCTGCAAATTTTCTAAATCGGCCTCTAAATAGGCCAAAATGTTATTGGACATTTCAGCAGAAACAGGAATGACGTTCGAAAGACATTGCGTTCCAGTACTTTTTTGTCTGATGGAAAACCATAGTATTGGGAGCTAAGGACGTTCGAACGTCAATTACGAATTCTGACTCTCAAAATCGTGCACAAAACACAATTTCTTCCACTATAAATACCTAAGGACACCTCCCTAAGCCCTATTTCAACATTTCAAACCCTAGAAAAGCTTAAAGGGAAAGAAAGAAAGGAAAAACAAAAGATTAAAGGATTGATTCAAGTTTGGGAAAGATCAAATCTCAAGTTCTTCAAGAATACTAAGGTAGAAGAAGGTAGGGGTATTCTTTCATTCTTATTCATTGAGGCTAGGGTTTAATTATATGTATTCTTTTGGCTTTAAATCTTATATATATACTATTAAATCATATTTCCTTGGTCTTTTGCAATTACTAGCGGGTTTTAAACAAAGTTAAGGTTGAATACCCATGAAATCTCATTTTCTTGATATAAAACTCTAGTTTTCAAAAGAGATGGACTTTCTTCTTGATTCTTCCTTTGTTCTTGACTTTGAAACTTTAGTGATTGGTGTTGAGTAATAAAATGATGTTGTGAAGATCTCTTACTTATTTTTCTTAAATTGTTCTTTTGGAATCATATAGGAAAAAATTAGAGATTTTTGAGATTTATTGTGACTTGAGAAATATCTATGGAATTTGGGGGTTTTGGAAATTATTTGTGATAGGAGAAAATTGTTGGAATTATATCTCTTGTATGGTTGTTGTGATGGACTTGAATTTCATTCGAGCACTGTTATAGAGTGTTAGAGGTTAGTCTATCCCAGTGGGGGTGAGATGATTTTCTAACACTTGTAGTGGTTTGTTATTTGTAAGAGCAACCAATATTGTTTACGTAAGTTTGAGGCTGAGGGTGGGTATACCTTTCCTAGGAAGGAGTCGTCAATGCCATGGGAAATGGTATACACCCTTCCTAAAGTGGTTAGTGTGGTTATGGTTGGGTGAATGAGGTAGAGTCATTATGTAGATTCATGGGAAACAACTAACATACATGAGAACATGTTTATTGTGTGGAATTAGTTTCCTACAATAGCTTGTGGAGGTATGAGACTCTACAAGAATTTGTGGGAAATAGCTTATGGTTAGAAATGGTTTATTGTTTGGAAATTCATTTTACTCTTCATTTAAATTATTGCTATTTTGTAAACTTGAGATCTATTGAAATGTTCCTTTTTTTTTTTCAAAAATTAATATATGATATTTACAAAATGAGACCGACTTGTTTTTATATGTTTTCTAAACCTTGTATGAGTTTGGGAGAATGTTGCTACAGAATTTCGTGCTCACCCCCTACAAACTATATTTTTTAGATTGTGGTCTAGAGGAAGAGCTGGGGGTTGAGGAGCCGACACATTGGGAAGCTCCATTAGACGGGCTCACGGATCCCGATGTGGATGTCTATTGTTATACTCTCCTTGGTGCTAGACTAGAAATTTTTTTGGAGATTATGTAAAGACTAATATTTTGTTATTCTGTTGCAAGTTTGAATGTGATTGTTTTGGGATGTAATTATCATAGTCAATCACATTCTTTTGGGATGTAATGGCCATGATTGACCTATTCTTTTGGGATAATATGGTAAATGTTATAGTTAATGAATGAAATTTCTTTAATGATGAATTGATTTAGTTGCTCTCATGATGTGAATGGTTTATAGAATGTAATGTCATCCAAGGTGGGTTTTGGAGTGTTACAGATTTGGTATCAGAGCTTAGGAATTAGGTCTTACGTGAGAGCTGTAGGCTGTGGACTATCACTAGAGTGTTAGGCTAGGTTGAAGAAAAATCTAAGCTTGAATCGATTTGAAGTTATATGTTTGTAAAATAAGTGTGATTCGTTGTTTAGTTAGGTTATGGATTAATTATTCGTTCGAATTCATGGATTAACTAGCTTTGAGGAGTTGGCAAAAATTTTGGAATGAATATTCCAATTTTATATCATGTATTTTTGGACTATTCAAAGAGACGGAAATTAATTTGGCCTTTGGTTTGTAAATGATGGTAGGTATAGATCTTTATGCAAGTCATATTGTCTATATTGGATATGGGTATGAGATAGAATTTGTGACAAATGACACCCAAACTTGAATTTGACAAGTATAGCAGAACCATCAGTCACACAGACTACCTTTTACTAATTTAATCATAACTCTTTGTTGGAAAGTCCAAATGGTGCACTGTCTTTTTTGTTAGAATCTTAACTCGTATATTTTTCCAACCATATCGGTCATAGATGCTAGAAATACCTAAGTTAAATTAGTTTATTCTTTGAAGTTGATCAAAAATTTGCTTTGTGATATTCCTTGGATAACAAAATGTCATGTTTTCCTTCTCAGACTCTGAATGACTTATCCCTAAGTAAGCTTCCATCACTATTTAGGCTTTGATTTAGAGATACCCCCATGGTGATTGAAGTATTTTGATGGATAACAATAGAAAATGGGATTTTGACTTGGTGCCTTGCCGACTCTAAGTATTTTAATTCTACTATTAATCTTGCTTATATTTTTGGAAGTTAATGAGATGTGATAACCCAATTTAGATGTGTGGAGGTAAGGTCAACTTAGATGTTTTTAAGATTGGACTAAGTTTTGAATAATAAGGTTATGAAAATTGATGTGTGTTACTTAAAAGTCAAAGAAATTAAGGAATGAATGTAGTTTTGATTTTATGATGGAAACCATGGGAGTGTTATGTTTTCTGCAATGGTGAGTACGATGTTATGAGATTGTATAATTCTCAAATATGATCAATTGATGGAATATGAAAAAGTTACATTGAATGAGAGCCTATTTTAGATTAACAATAGGAATTGTGATTATGGTTCTTAAATTGATAGGAGTTTGTTTTTATAACCACAAACTTGAGGTTATCCATATTATGTTGAAAATATTATAGAGAGTTGATTAAATTTACTTTGAATGTTTAGAAGGGTCATGCATAGGATACTCATTGAGAGCGTTATACTTAGTTTATCTTATTTCCTTGAGGACTTAGTTGACTACTCTTAGACTCTCTAAAATATTAACAATCGTGAATCTCTTAGTTGAATGTTAAGTTAATAGTTGACTTGTATTGCACCCCTTAATTAGAAATTAAGGTCAATTTATGGAAGCAAACTTATAGAAGTTTTATTTGACTCTCTATATTGTTGGATTAAAGATTATAGAGGTTTAAAAGCCCGAGGTCAGATATAACAGACAATTATGGAAATAAGGAAGATATCCAAAGTTTGATATGAACTTCTATTGTTCTGTAGGATCTTTTAATGTCATTGAAGTTGTGTTGGAGGAATATGAAGTTCTTTTTCATGTCTCTTTAATACATTATTAAGATATAGGTTTGATTAATTATATTTAAGGATTGTTGGTGCGAGTATTGAAGATTTAAACATTATAATTAGTGGTGATAATTGGAGGGATGTAATTTGAGGAATTCATGATGATACCCATGGAGATTGGCTTTGACATGGTTAAAGAAACTTTATGTAATTTTTTTTTTATAAATGACTATGGTTATCCTACAAATTAGCAGATCGTTATTATCATGGGGATTGAATAATTACTAAGGCTATGATGACTAATGTAATTAAATTGAAGAACATTTAGTGAATCATTGGGAGTCTTGTCTTAGTTTTGATTATATCATAAGAAGTCTAGTGATAGGAAATTGAGAGATATTTTAGGATCCTTGACAATCTATCTTCACATGTTGGTATGTTACAAGATTTATATTATAATGGATTGTATCATAGAAATTCAAAAGTATAGGTATCGTGAAAAGAGTTGTGATGTTAATGAAAGCCACTAAGAATTGATTACATGGTTATTAGTGCTACCTCAAGTTTAAATAATAAATACTTGGTCTTAATCGATTTGGTGAATATGTAGAGATATTAAGAGTGATCTAAAAGTATGAATTCGAATACAAATGAGTTATGAAGGAGATTGTAAGGATTATTGATTTGAGCTCAAAATTGGGGACTGAGAGCAAATATTGTGGAGATATAACTTGACACTTAGCCTAATTATAATAGTTAGTTAATTACTAACATTCCCCTTTGAATGGATTAGATTGATCATTAGTGTATACAATTTAGACGTTATCATTGGAAGATAAATGCGGTTGGTTTCAATGGTACACTTTGGTAGAATTTGACATATCTTCGCAAAACTTTCAAACCTATGGGAATTCTTATCTTGTGACTAGTTTTGATTTATAAATTGTTGGATGTTAATATATATCAGAGTGCACAGCGAGCCATGGGATAAGATTTAATATTAGTGGAATTAACCATTAGTTATAGTTACAGTGGTGAATGTAGAGAGTATAAGCTTGAAGAGTGAGATTCAATTTCTTGGAAAACTTAGTGTATAGTTTAATGGTTATAATTGTTGGGAATCTTGCGGTGTCCACCGAGCTACAGAAATTTATAAGTGTCCATAGGATGTGAAGTTATTATTAGATTTTAAATATTGTGAGTTTCTCTAGTCTAGTGAGAAACAAAGTTATTAAGAAGGATACATCTATTTAAGGAATTGTTGTAGATCTTGTCCTAATTGCATTGCTAAGTTTTGGATTATAACGTAATTTGGGTATAAGAATGATGAGTAATCTCATTAAGAAAATTGAATTTGGTTGTTGTGAAATGCTTATGGATACATTGCATGTAAAAAGCATACATGAGATTTTTAAAATGATTGTACATTCAAAAGAGAAGTGATATATGATGACTAGGAAATAAGGTGAAGATCTAGCAATTATGCATGATATGGGATTAGTTTAGACAATCACATGAAATTATTAAGTATAAAGAATAATCAAAAGTAGTGAATGAAAGTAAACATGGGGACTTCACTAACAGTAGTGACGATATAAGTTGAAAGTATGGATTTAAAATTAGGATATGATGTTCTATTTAATCTTGGCTTTGAGGTTAAAGTATGAATAGAAGTGGACACATCATAGCCAAATGAGAATTAGATAGACTAACTCAACGATTAAGTTTCGAGAACGAAACTTTCTTTAAGGGGGGTGGATTGTAAACCCCCCACATTCGTATCTTTATATAACAACATAATTATGTTTTTGAAATGTTAATATATGTAACGATGTATGCATGAACTATGTAGATTACAAGCGTAGAAATAAAAAGGTTAGTTGAGGTAATAGGGTATGTTGTAGAAGTTTGGAAGTACTCCGGAATGAAAGCACACTGTAGAGAGAATTTGGGTAAAAAGGATTTTGGACACTTCCTAATATTTGGATCATAACTCTTTATCCTGATGTCCTTTTGATCTGAAATTTTGGTAGTAGATAGTAGACTTCTAGAGCTACAAAAGTGTATTTCATGACAATCTTCCAAATTGACCTCTCAATAGGCCAAAATGTCACTGGAAGTTTCAGCAGAAATAGGAATGACCTTCGAACGTGAATGATGTTCGAACGACAGTGCGTTCCAGTACTTTTTTGTCTGATGAAAAAATCAAAGTACTGGGAGCTAAGGACGTTCGAACACCAATGACATTCGAACGTCGGTTACGAATTTTGACTCTCAAAATCGCGCACAAGACACCATTTTTTCTACTATAAATACCTAAGGACACTTCCTTAAGCCTCATTTCAACATTTCTAACCCTAGAAAAGCATAGAGAGGAAGAAAGAAAGCAAAAATAAAAGATTAAATGGTTGATTCAAGTTTGGGAAAGATCAAATCTTAAGTTTTTCAAGAATACTAAGGAAGAAGAAGGTAGGGGTATTCTTACATTCTTGTTCATTGAGGCTAGGGGTTAATTATATGTATTCTTTTGGCTTTAAATCTTATATATATACTATGAAATCATCTTTCCTTGGTCTTTTGCAATTAGTAGCGGATTTTAAACAAATTTAGGGTTGAATACCCATGAAATCTCATTTTCTTGATATAAAACCCTAGTTTTCAAAAGAGATAGACTTTCTTCTTGATTCTTCCTTTGTTCTTGACTTTGAAACTTTAGTGCTTGGTGTTGAGTAACAAAATGATGTTGTGATGATCTCTTACTTATTTTTCTTAAATTGTTCTATTGGAATCATATGGGGGAAAATTGGGGATTTTTTAGAGTTATTGTGATTTGAGAAATACCTATGGAATTTGGGGGTTTTGGAAATTATTTGTGATGGGAGCAAATTGTTGGAATTGTATATCTTGTATGGTAGTTGTGATGGACTTGAATTGCATTCGAGCACGGCCGTAAAGTGTTAGAGGTTAGTCTATCCTAGTGGGAGTGAGATGATTTCCTAACACTTGTAGTTGTTTGTTGTTTGTGAGAGTAGCCATTATTGTTCACGTAAGTTCGAGGCTGAGAGTTGGTATACCTTTCCTGAGAAGGATTTGTCAATGCCGTAGGAGACTGTATACGTCTTTCCTAAAGTATTTTGTGTGGTTATGGTTGGGTGAACAAGATAGAGTCGTTGTGTAGATTCATGGGAAATAACCAACATACATGAGAACATATTTATTGTGTGGAATTAGCTTCCTACAATAGTTTGTGGAGGTATGGGACTCTACGAGAACTTGTGGTAAATGGCTTATGGTTAGAAATGGTTTATTATTTGGAAATTTATTTTACTGTTAATTTAAATTATTGCTATTGTGTAAACTTGAGATCTATTGAAATGTTCCTATTTTCTTTCAAAAATTAATATATGATATTTGCAAAATGAGACCGACTTGTTTTTACATGTTTTCTAAACCTTGTATGAGTTTGAAAGAATGTTGCTATAGAGCTTCGTGCGCACCCCCTACAAACTATATTTTTCAGATTGTGGTCTAGAGGAAGAGCTCGGGGTTGAAGAGCCGACACATTGGGAAACTTTATTAGACGGGCTCATAGATCCCGAAGTGGATGTCTAGAGTTATACTCTCCTAGGTGCTAGACTAGGAAATTTATTTGGAGATTATGTAAAGACTAATATTTTGTTATTCTGTTGCAAGTTTGAATGTGATTCTTTTGAGATGTAATGGCCATGGTTGGCCTATTCTTTTGGGATTATATGGTAAATGTTATAGTTGATGAATGAAATTTCTTTAATGATGAATTTATTTAGTTGCTCTCATTATGTGAATGGTTTATAGATTGTAATGTCATCTAAGATGAATTTTGGGGCGTTACAATGACTTCTGGAATCAAAAAGAACTTTGTTAGAGTTGTAATGTGGCCAATGGTTTAGGATTTAAGAAATGACATCAATGGGATTCAAAAGCTATCTTTTCTTAGTATTGTGGCACACCTCTTCTTATTTTTCTAAGACTTGCGCATTTGTTTTCATTCCATTTTTTCACTTTCTTGGCTTTTTTCTTTCTTTTATTTTTCTTTTACAGATTTCTCTTTTCTTTGAATTGTGATCTCCTTTTTACTTTTTACTTTTTTCTACCTTTTCTTCTTCTTCTTCTTCTCCCGCTTTTCTATATTCTGCTGATTTAGAAGAGGATGTAAGAAAATTAGATAGTAAAGGTAGGTTAACATATTTTCATATGGCTCAGGCATTTTTTGGGTTTCATGAAAAGAATTTATATTTTGTTATGTTCAATCACGGCTAACTAAGGATATAATTTTGTAAAAGAAATGGTTAGGGCTCAAGGTTAATAAAAAATGACCTAAGATCATTTTTCAAGAAATCATACATCTATATAATCTCTAAATAAAAATTACAAGGAAAATGCTAACAATACAATTTAATGAGTGCTAATCAAAACAAAGCTAATGAGATCATTCAAAGAAAATTTACCATTGAATCGAAGATTCTTATTTGAGTAGATATAGAATATCTCTCCAAGAAAGATTAGCTCAAAATCGGCAATAGTTCTTACATCTCCACTATATATGCACAAAATGTAATATTTCAAAAGGTTTTTAACAATAAAGAAATCTAATTGTGCTCCAAAAAATAAGTTTAACTAAAAATATTTAGATAATACACAACTAAAATATGAAAATCTCGCGTGATCAAATTAAGACTATTCTTGCAAAGTATAAGAATAATAACTTAATTTAACTGTGAGTCATATAAAATAATCCTCTTAAATTTAAAAGTATAAGTTCTACATTAAATAACAAAAACAAACTTACTAACACAAACAAGTTCAAGACCAAAAACAAGTTCAAAATATAAAATAAATTCAAGTGCATAAAATAAAAGATGAGTGAAAGATAGCAAAGCTCTTGTAGAATCTCCAGTGTTTAAGAAGTAGATGAGTCTCCACCAAAACGCTTTCTTAGTAACCTCAAAATCTCAACTTGATTCTGTTCATAATTAGCCATGCGTTGATTGATTTGTGTGATGCTGGTCCCAAGCTGGGCAACCGTGGTCTCTAACCCTAGTAAAATCTGTCTATCGGTCCTGTCATCCACTGGTATGTATGGCTAATCTTCTTGTGGTGGAGGATGTTGTGGCGGAAAAAATTATTCAGGTATCTGGAATGGCTCCTCTTGTTATTCTAGTTTATCCATATCAAAATTCATCATTTTAATTGACCAATATGCTCGATGTTCTAATTCTATAGGCAATTGACATGGTTTACCATAAATTAACCGATAAGAAAACATTCCTAAAATAGTTTTATATGCAGTACGGTAAGTCCAAAGCACATCAGTTAATCTTAAAGACCAATCCTTACGATCTGGATTTGCAGTTTTTTCTAAGATATATTTTATCTCCCTATTAGCTAATTCAGCTCATCTACTTGTCTATGGATGATACGGAGTGGATATTTTAAGAGAAATCGAGTATTTTTTCA
The DNA here is from genome assembly GCA_963454935.2 of Ilex paraguariensis. NCBI lineage: Eukaryota > Viridiplantae > Streptophyta > Magnoliopsida > Aquifoliales > Aquifoliaceae > Ilex > Ilex paraguariensis. The sequence goes on from CAUOFW020006536.1 coordinate 370,079, forward strand.
TAAGGTTTTCAAAAATTTTATTACAAAAATGTAATCCACCATCACTTATAATGGTTAGAGGAATACTAAATCTGGATAAAATATTTTCTTTTAAAAACTTGACAACTGTTTTGTGATCATTATTTCTACATGAAATTACCTCTACCCATTTAGAGGCATAATGGACTACAACCAAATGTACAGATAACCAAAGGATGGAGAAAATTGTCTCATAAAATCGATGTCCCAACAATCAAAAATTTCAACAATTAAAATAGCGTTTAAAGGCATTATATTTTTTTTTTTTTGAAATATTTCTCATTCTTTGACATCTGTCACAATTTAAACAAAATATATGTACATCTTTAAAAAGAGTTGGCCATTAAAATTCACACTGCAAAATTTTAGCAACGATTCTTTTTGAAGCAAAATGACCTCGACAAGTTTCAGAGTAACAAAACTGAATTAGCTGACATATTTCATGCTTAGGTATACAATGCCTTATTATTTGATCTGTACAATATTTAAACACATAAGAATCTTCTCAAAAAAAATTGCAAACCTCACTTAGAAACTTGTTTTTATCTGACCAGGTAAAATGAGAAGGAATAGTACCAGTAGCTAAATAATTGGCAATATTTGCATACCATGATACTTCTGTTATTGCATACAGTTGTTCATCTAGAAAGATTTCTCTAATTAGAGTTTGTTCTTCCTTTATGTCATAATTTAACCTTGACTAGTAATCTGCTACCACATTTTCAACTCCTTTCTTCTCCTTAATTATAAGGTCAAATTCTTGAAGTAACAATATCCAACGTAGGAGACGTGGTTTAGCATCTTTCTTAATAAGTCAATATTTTAAAGTTGCATGATCAGTAAATACAACAATTGACGATCCAACTAAGTATGAACGAAATTTATCTAATACAAACACAATAGCAAATAGTTCTTTTTTTGTAATTGAATAGTTCACTTGTGCATCATTTAAAGTTTTGCTTGCATAATAAATAATATAAGGTTTTTTTATCTTTTCTTTGACCTAATACAGCTCCTACTACATAATCACTTACATCACACATTAATTCAAAAGGTAAAGACCAGTCAGATGGTTGTATAATAGGTGCAGAAGTAAGCATATTTTTCAATTTATCAAATGCTAATTGACATGCTTCATTCCATTCAAATAATCTGACACAAAAGATTACATATAGGTCTAGATATTAAACTAATTTTTTTTATAAATCTTCTATAAAATCCAGCATGACCTAGAAAAGAACGAATATATTTTACAGTTTTCGAAGGAGGAAGATTAGTTATCAAATCTATTTTAGATTTATCAACGTCGATTCATTTTTCAGACACTACATGACCTAAAACAATATCTTGTGTAATCATAAAATGACATTTTTTTCAATTTAATACAAGGTTTGTTTTCTCAAATCGAATAAGCATTTTTTCAAGATTGTTTAGACATAAGTCAAACGAATCACCATATACCGAAAAATCAACCATAAAAACTTCTAAATACCTTTCTACCATATCACTAAAAATACTACGTGCAATACTGAAAGGTAACTGGAAAATTACATAATTCAAAAGACATTCTTTTATATGCAAAAGTACCAAAAGGACATGTAAATGTAGTTTTTTCTTGATCATCCATGTAATTTCAATCTAATTATAACCAAAATATCCATCTAAAAAATAATAATATGCATGACCAACTATTATTTCCAATACCTGATCTAGAAAAAGTAATGAAAAATAATCTTTTCTATTGAGAAAATTTAACTTTTGATAGTCAATACACACGTCAATCTTTGACTGTACGCATAGGAACCAATTTATTCTCTAGATTTTGTATTACAATGACATCAGATTTTTTAAAGACTTCTTGTGTATGACTAACCCATTTATTATTAGATATATGATAGATAATATTAGTATCTAATAGTTTAAGTATTTCATTGCGAACTACCTCTTTCAAGTGTGGGTTTCATTTTCTTTGCATCTGACGAGATGATTTAGTATCTTCTTCCAAATATATACAATGTGTACACAGAAGTTGGCTTATATCTTTTATATCTGTTATTGTCCATCCAATAACACATTGGTGATCTTTCAATACTTTTGTTAAATTTTTTTCTTGACTTTTAGATAATTTCGATGATATGATCATGGGATGAATTTTCTAAAAAAACATATTTTAAATTAGTTGGAAGAGGTTTCAAATCTGGCTTAGACATTTTGACATCGGATTCTATAGATGTGGACAACAATTTTTCATTTTTTGGATTCCATACTGATATATCTTCAAACTCATTAGATACAGACTCTAAAGTATATAATTCTTGTTTCATAAATTAACTTCATGCAATTCTTCTTCTTCTCTTGATTGTTTTGTCATGTTAAAAATGTTTAATTCTAAGGCCATATTTCCAAATGAAAGTTTTATGACTCCATTCCTACAATTAATCAATGCATTTGATGTAGTTAGGAATTGTTGACCCAAAATAACAGGTATATATACAAATGCATAAAAAATTGTTTGTGTATCTAAAATAATAAAATCTACTAAAAATTAGAATTGATCAACTTGGAAAAGAACTTCTTCCACAATCCCTCGTGGAATTTTTATAGATCAGTCTGCTAATTGTAATATGACATTGGTAGGTTTCAATTCACCCAACCCTAATTGTGTATATACCGAATATGGCATTAAATTAACACCTGCTCCAAGATCTAGCAAAGGTTGTTCAATTCAAAATTTTTCAATGATGCATAAGACTGTAAGACTACCTGGATCTTTGTACTTAAGAAGAGAGTTATGCCGAATTATAGCACTAACTTTTTTTAGTTATAAATGTTTTCTTCGGTACATTGGTTTTTCTTTTATTCGTGCAAATATCTTTTAAAAAATTAGCATAAGCTGGAACTTATTTAATCGCATCCAACAAAGGAATGTTAATATTTACCTGTTTAAATAGTTCAAAAATTTTAGAATGATCTTTTACAGATGAAGGCTTCTTGACCTTTGAGGAAAAGGTAAAAGAATAAGACACATATGATATTTCTCATTTTGTAGTTCTAGTTGTTTTTCAGTTGAAGGTTCAAGTTCAAGTGGTTCATTAACAAGAATTGACTTGCGTATTTTCTTGAAAATTTTAGGTTTAATAGTTTTTTCAATCACCTTACCACTTCTTAGTGTTATGATTGCTTGTACTTGACTTGGAAAAGGTTTAGAGGATACAAAATTAGCTTGACTTTAACTTTGTAGAGGTTTAGACTAAGATGAGAATTTTTCCTTCTCTGACATACTCAAGGACTGAGTCAACTTAGCTAGATGACTCTTGATATCTTCAATACTCTGAGAAGTTTGAGTTTTAAAATCATTAAATGCTTGAGTTGTTTGAATATTAAAACTTATTTGATTTTAGATAAATTGATTCATAGTATCTTCCATAGTTCTTTTACGTGGGGGTTGATACAGTTAATATTGTTGTTGATTATGTGGTTGTGGTAGACCTTGTGTTTGATTTGTAGGTTGTGTATTTCTCCAACTAAAATTTGGATGATTCCTCCATCCTGGATTGTAAGTTTCAGAATATGGGTTTAGATAAGGCTTATTATAAGTTGGAATAGCATTAAATTGTTCAATTAAAAATTTTTTAAATTTTGGTAGAGTTGGACATTCTGCCGCAAGATATCCTGACAACGCACAAATTTCACATATTTGATTAGTATAAGACACAACAAACACTTTCTTAATTTTTTTTATTTCTAAAGCTTCTAGTTTTGGAGATAAATTAGTCATTTTAGTTCTTAAATCATCATCTTCTTTTAACACATATTTTTCTCTTTCGAATGTAGATGGCTTAGTTTCCACTATATTTGAAGAAGCCGAGTCCCACATCTGGGAACTTTCAAAAATAGTATCAAAAAATTGGAACGCTTCTTTAGGGTTCATAAATTCCCCTTGAACCATCATTTCAACAAATTGTCACATTGCAGGTGGAAAAGCATCATAAAAAAAACTAAATAAAATTCAGTTTTCAGACAATCTTGGAGAAGATCTTTAAATCTTTCGCAACATTGATAAAAAGTTTTACCTTCTTTTACCAAAAATTCATTATTTGACGTTTTAATGCATTAGTAAGATGCACAAGAAAAAACTTTTTGAAAAATTTAGTTTGCAAAACTTGCCAATTTGTGATAGAATTAGTCCTTAAAGAGTTAAGTCACTGTTTAGCTTTATCTTTTAAAGAAAAAGGAAAAAATTTTAATCGAGCCATTTTAGAATTATTTTGCAAAGTTTCACAAACTTTTTCAAAATCTTTCATATGCGCATAAGGATTTTTAGTTTCTAAATCATGAAACTGCGGTAATAACTGTATTATTCCTGCTTTAATATTAAGATTTGGAGTGCCTGTTGGAAAAACAAAACATGACGGGACATTTGTTCATGTAGGATGTAAATATTCTCTTAATGGTCAGACATTTTGAACTACGTTTTTCTCTCTATGATCTTGTTCCCTAGGTACGTTTTGAGTCATACTTAATTCAAATGATGTTTGTGTAGATGAAGATGATGAAGACGAAGGAGATGACTGATTTACAGAACCTACTGATGAATGAACAGACATAAACTATTAAAAATAAAACAAACAATCTATAAACATATAATACAGGTAAATAACGTCTCTATTCAATTTCAAATTTCTATAACTCCCCGGCAACGGTGCCAAAAACTTGATTCAACCTATTTCTTGATCTGCTTTACATGATACACCCAAGTATAAGTGATCAAATTATAGTTTTCTCGGTTTAAGTTCAAGATTGATCCCACGAAGAGTTTTAGTAATTTGAATTTACAATAAGAACAGTGAAGTTGTTGTTAAAGTAGTGTAATATAAGATAGTTTATGATGTGAGCTTAGATTGATAACTAGTCTAACTTATTCAAATATGTAAGTAAACTATTAGAAGACAATAATATTAAAGGTACCCTTCAGTTTAAGGATCTCATATGCTTTATATTGGCTAAGTACTGAAAATGTCACCGTACAACAATTAACTTCCAAGTCACTAGAAAGTCAACCGGTATGCCTAATGTATATAAACCATAAGATAAAAATTTCTTAGATTAGCTGATGGTATACGTGACAATTGACTAATCCAAGTAAACTAGAAAGTTAAGCCATTCAAGAGGATTACTTGAATTAGTCAACTGGCACTATTATATTATGTATCAGTCAAACAATCATAGCAATCCAGAAGGTCAAGCCATTAAGGAGGATCACTTAGGTTATTAATTTGACAACTTCTATATCATGTATCAGTTAAGTAACCCTAGTAATCTAGAAGGTCAAGCCATTCAAGAGGATCACTTAGGTTATTCATCTGACAATTGTACCATGCAACAGTAAAACATCCTCAGTGCACCAGAAGGTCAAGCCATTCAGATGGAACACTTTTGATATTCCACCGGTAAGTTGATGATTCACTGATAACATAATTCTGGGCGACGTATTGAACTGAAAGCATTGGATATGCCGAGACTTAACTTGTTTATAATCAATCAATCGACTTTTACGTAACACCCAATTACTTACATCATTGTATCAAGCATGAAGTACATAATAGTAGATAGTCTGGTATATTAAGTATCGCTCAATGTTCATAACCGTAAGCATATTATAAATATATATTTATATCAATAGGACATAATAAAAAATCAGCATTTTCATAATTTAACCAATAATGTACATATGTTTACCCCTCACTGAAGGGTATAAGTAAACGAATCACGCTCCATTGCTATAAACAATCAAAAAGTGCAAGTAATTCTCATTACAACACTAGATAAAATACAGACACTGACACTCCTTTTTCAAGGAATAACTGAAATATAACCACCCTTAATATTAGTTAAGACACAAAGGTGGCGGCAGTTCAATTCTCCAAGTAAAAAGATATAACATAAATGTAGAAATACAGAATTCTGGCTGGAGAGTAGGTTGGGCAGGGTTTCACTCTGGATATCTTCTTTCTTTCTTCTTTTCTCTCTTTTTCTTTTCCTTTCTTCTCTTTGGATTCTCTGGAACTCCTTTGAACTTCTTCTCCCTTCTCCCCCCGATTGAAGAAGGTTGCATGGCCTATTTATAGGCAAAATAGGAAGCAGGAGGTGGAGGATAGACTTGAACTGCCAAGAGCCACCGTCCGGACGATGCTGGCTTGCTGGAATATTGGTGTTGATCCTCTCCTTGTTCCGGTGGTTTCTTGATAATATTACACTTTCTTCCCTTGTTAGTTTTAGCTTTGACAGACTGTTCCTCATGATTTCCAGCAATTCCGTACAGAAATCCTAAAATTTCAGACAGTACACACATAAAACCCTGATTTATGCACAAACCTTAATTTACACTTTTTAATTGTTTTATCTTACAAAGTTAACTTATTTAATTATATTAATTTACATATTAATTACGGTTAATCAGCACCAACTTCCAAGCTCGAGTCTTATGTAACGTAAAAAGCTCCTCATCCATAGTCTACTGTCAAAGAGGATCAAGTATAGTCTCCTTATAAGATGTGGGTTCAGACAGAAAATGTATAGAAATTAGGAAAGAACAAAAATTAAAAGAGTAACAAGAGTTGGACCAACCAAACCTGTCAAGACACTTTCGAATGAGCTGAGGGTAGTGGGGAATATGATCCACGGTGTCAGAATTTGATTGGGAGCCAAGAGTTGTAGATGAAGGCAAAACATCTATGGAGGAGACAGTGACAGTCCTGCGAACATAAGTATGCACAATCGGGGGGTGGGTAACAGACAAATCAAGCAAAGAAGAAGAAGAAAAAGGGGAGGAAAGATCAGCCACAATCATATCACCAACATAGGAATCAGGGAAAACATTAGAGGGAAAAGGATCAAGATAGATAAGATCAGATTTATGTAGAGATGAAAAACTAGATGGAATAGAGAAAAAATGAATATGCTCCATAAAAATAACATGACATAAAGTTTTTGTGTACTAAATCCCTTTGTCCCTCACCTAGCCAAGAAAAAAACATAAGGCTAAACGAGCTGAGAGTTTGGTACGATTAACACTAGGTAGCAGAACAAAACATGTACATCCAAACACACATAATGAGAAATAATCAGGTGTCTTACTACATAATTTTTCAAAAGGTGAGCCACTAGAATTAAGGATTGTAGGAATGCAATTAATCAGGTAAACTGTTGCAAGAATTGCTTCTCCCAAAAAAGAGCTAAAGACACTGGATGACAATAATGGAGAATAAGTTGTCTCAATAATGTGACGATGTTTCCGTTCAACCACTCCATTCTGAGCAAGGTGTGTCGCTACAAGAAGACTAAAAAATAGTACCATCAGATTTCAACAAATCACGTAAAACACTAAAAGAATATTCTCCACCTTGATCACAACGGAAGCATTTGATAATAGAATAATATTGAGTACGCACCATTGCACGAAGTTAGTGAAAATGGGAAAGAACTCAGACCTATGTATCATCAAATACGTCCAACAATATCTGGTATGATCACAATAAAAGAGACATAATATCTAGACCTCTCTTTAGTAGCAATACAAGTTGGTCTCCAAATATCAGAATGTACAAAATCAAAAGATGCAAGAGAACGAGAATTATTTTTATTGAAAGCTAATGCGATAAATTTAGTTAACTTGCAGCCACTACAATCTGAAATATCATGACACTCTAAACTATCCAAACTACCAGTAGAAGCTAAAAATTTTAAAAGAGAATGAAAAACATGATCTATACGAGAGTGTCATAAAAAAGAACTAGACGATTTTGGACTCAATTGAAAAGAAGATAAATCAACAATAGATGCAACAATTTTAGGGACAAGAAGCTCGTCCAACACATATAGCCCTCCATTACTATGGCCTATCCCAATCAACTTCTTGGATCATGGATCTTACACAACACAACTAGTAGAAGAAAAGTGAACTAAAAATCCTGAATCAAACAACTTACTAACAGCTATTAAATTTAAAGTAAGTTGAGGAATATAGTAGACATTAGGAAGTGTAAGCTAGTAAGACACGATATTTTCAACACTAGCCAAAGACATTTGGGTTTCATTGGCTACAAGGACAAATATAGAGGGAGGAGAAACAATAGAAACAAATAAGAAAGAATTACTAGTCATATGATGGGTGGCTCTTAAGTCAAAGACCCAGGCAATTCGAGATATACCTTGAGAACCTGTAGTGAATGAACATGTGGATGGAGAAACTGATAGGGCACCTAGTTGATGAAGGTAAAAAAGCTTCTGCAACTAATCAACTATCATAGTCATGTTGGGAGCTGATGGGATTGTCTTATCCACTAGTAAAAGCAGATGTTGTTGTATGATGTTCTTTGGCCTTAAATGACTAATGTAAGACCCCTTTAGCATTCTTATTCACCAATTTAGGACATTGAGCCTTCCAATGACCCTTCTCACGATAAAAACTATACTCATCTAAAGCAGCTCAACCCCGATATTTAGTTTGTGACTGAGAAGTCCCTCTGGGTGGTACAATCAGTACAGTCTGATTACGCAATGGAAGAAGACCATTTTCAGAAAGAGTCTTAAGATAGATTTCTTTAGCCAGAAGCTCATTCACTACTACATCAACTATGAGAAATGGGAGACAATGGAAAATAGAACCACGAAGTCCCTCAAAGTCATCTCTAAGAGCCATCAAAAACTGTACCAACCATTGCTCCTTCCTAAAAGTACAATATACCATATAAGTACTCAATTCAGCAGGCTCAGTAAGTACTAATTGATCCCAAAATTCATTCATAAAATTGTTTCAAATTTGCACTTTGAAATATAGACAAAAACAACCAAATTTATTATCTTTGTCACAGTCATTGTGTGACTTTCTAATTCACATTATTCTATAGTTTCATAGAATTTTGACAGTAACAATAAATAATGATAATAAAAATTCACGTTACCGTTTAATTCGAAATTTGGACAGTAACGATGGACAACGACAATAAAAATTCACTATCATTATAACGGTGACTGTCTTTATATCACTGTTGTTATATCGTTTGTTACTGTTACTGTTTTGTTGTTACATATATTGTTCATTTTTGTAATATATCTATTTATTTCATTAAGAATAAATTAATTTTTATGCCTTTAATTATCCTCTAACTTCCAAAAAATACGCGCCTAGACTTATTGACCCTAAAGTCCACCACTGTGAACCGGCCTCCAAAAATCCCTATTTTTCTTGTTCCTTTTTTTTTTTGGCTGGTTGGGAAGGAAGTTTTCTTCTTTGCGTGAAGTGGTGATTTGAATTTATATTTTCCAGGGGTGAATATCACCTGTGACCCTTAAAGTATATAACAATATCAAAGAGATCCCCTAAAGTTTTGATAATATTACTAACCTTCCTTATTTTAGGCTTGTGTGAGAGACACTTCCCCAAGACTCACGTTCTGTTAGCGAGATCGTAAATGCTCATGAAATGTAATTTCCTGTTGAGGTTGATTGATCCATTTCACAATTGGATCCATCTATTTTTAAGAGGAACACAAAAAAAAAAAAAAAACCCAACCCCATTTGGCCATTAAGACCCAAGTACATCTTCTAATAATCTCCATCACCCCCACCACCAATCTCATAACTCCCCCTCGCTCCTTTTCTCAATCTTCTATCATAATTTTAACATAGAATTTTTTCCTTAATTCAGTATATTCCCAAGTGCAGAAAATAAAGATCTATTATCACCATCGAGTGAGGTGGTCCAGTAGAATATAGACCAAATTTCTCACTTCGATGTTAAAAATTCGAATTTTAAAGTCTACATTGAGATTCGGTGGTTGACCGTCATGTTAGCTTAATTAGGTTCGTTCTCAAAAGGAATAACGGGTACGGTTAGGGGCCTTATGATCCCACCAAATGAGAGTTTAGGGTGGTTTCTTGACGCTCTGCTTTGTCCCCACTTTTTTTTTAATTATCAAAAAATAAAAATAAAGATCTATTATCTGGTCACCCATAGAATTACTAAAATGATTTGAACATCCTAATCGAAGATTTCTATTGAAAATAACAAATTTTTTTCATTCAAAAATGATACTTAAGTATCTTTAAAATTCGATCAAAATTATAAACATAAAAGAGAGAATATTGGTATTGGAAGTATTATTTTTGCAAATATTCTCTTTTCTGGTGTCGTAAGGGGTCATACTGTTACAGCTTTAAACTATTAAAGGGTTATTAAGTAAATATATATCAACAGAGTTCGGTATTTATCCAAAAAAGAAGAAGATTTACTCCTCGAAGAGATAAAGATGAGGATATAAAGCCACTCATTAAACATGACTGGCCACCACTTCCGTCGATAGACTTTAATATCGTGAATTCAATCATCATCGTTTTCCTCGAATATAATACTTGATCCAAAAATAAATTGATTGGCCCAAAAACTAAGCCTCGTATTAATTCCATGATTAAGTTAATTTCATCAATCTGTCATAGGTTGACAATCGTGTCGAGTGAAATGGTTTGTTTCAAATAAATAAATATTAAATAACTACTATGAGAGGTGTGAGATGAGGCAAAATTGGGAGACCTAAATGTTTTAAAAAAATTTATAATACCTCTGTTAACAGGTTAAATGGATTGAAACGTGTTTACGAGTTAAACATAAAACCGGTTCGTTTATTTTCTGGATTTGTTGAGTTAATCACTCAAACCTGCTAAGAATACACTCAAACTCACTAAATTTGTGTTAGATTCGTGTCGATTTTACAAATCTTGTCTAAAATTTTGAGATCTAATCGGTCATACTATTTAGTTAATAAAAGTTCACGCCCAACAAAGCTTAATACAATGATTTATATATTTCGCTCCTCTCTAGTACGCAATTCTATCCTCTATAGTTTGATAGTTCCATCCACTACTTGTTATTTAGATTTGTTGTGTTAATGTATTCCTTTTAAGAACTTACTTTGCTTATATTGTAGATTGATTGATTTCTAACACTATAGATCAGATCATAACACTACACACCTTTGAATATTAAACTAAGGTTGACATTCAAGATATATCATTCATGGTTCTTCCAACGCTACACTAACGCAATGTACGATATTCTAACTTATGAAGCATGAATATGGATACGGAATATGGGTACGATACGATATTGATATAGCAAACGATGAAATCTAAAAAAATATAATACGAGTACGGTCAAGATACGGTTATAATAAAATATTTTTATTATTTTTATTATTTTCAACTAGTTTAATACTTATATATTTTGACAGTTCTTTAATACAATAAGAAAAATTAGTAATTTTTTTTAGTTTCGAAAAAATATATATTGTATCCCTATAATATATTGACAGTTCCACACGATGTCTATCATGGCTCCCTGCAAGACTGTACAACAGTCTCCACTAATAAGCATCAATTAGAGATCTCATCTTTTAATACCTTTGCCTTCTTCCTTTCATTAGTAACATCACAATTGGAAATCACAATACCTCTCGACTGCCCCTTTGACCCCAGCTCCACCTCTTGAATTTCCCAATTCTCATATCGATCTACCTAATCCATTTCTTTTTGTGAGAATTACACTCACACTTAGATTTATCAGTTATCACTAAGACTCATGATATTTTAAGTATTACACTCAAATTCTTTAAAGTTTGCACGCACATAATACTTAGACCTTACTGTAAATATATCCATTAATAAATTACATTCAGACTCCTTGAAGTTTGTAAACATATATTACTTAGACTCCTACGTCAAAAAGGATTGATTCATCCACTAGCTTAATTGTTGGGCCCATAATTGAAATCTTTTTAATCCCATTATTATTCACTTCTCACCCATTATCATCCACGTACCTCCTTTTCGTATTCAAAATCAGCATGTCACCCACATCATCTGATTGGCTTAACTCCACCAATGCACGATTATCTTTCTCAACTGCTTTTTGGGTCTTAGATAACGATCCTATCTCTCCACCTTTCACCGATAGGTTTAAAATTTTCAAATTTTGATTTTTATGAAAATTATGGCTTGATTCCAACCAATGATCATCAACCATTTCAAAGCCCAATTCAATATTCATGCACACACTCTCTCTGCACACAAAACACAGTCATGCACAACAACAGTCACACAATAGTGTATATATATTGTGGCATTGGATGGGGTAGAGGCGTGGTGGCAGTGGAGGGAGTGGGAGAGAAAAACAAAAGATGGTAGGTGTAGTGTGGGAGCGGTGTGCTAGGATAGAGAGAGGGAGGGAGGCGTAAAAATTAGGGCTCAAAAGGGTGGGAAAGCAAGTCAAATCCCCATAATTTCCTTCAAATGTTGTTTTTCATCAGCTTTTTAGGGCTCCGACTCCTTTGCTTTTAGAAGTCTAACAGCACGCCATGCTGTTAAGTGCAATGGTGGCATTTTGTGTAAATGGCCCCACAAAATAGCCTCATAAATGGAACGGTGTCATTTCAGCAAAACACCAACAAAATAGCCCTCCCCCATTAAACAATTCAGACTTTTTTCCTCTAGACTTGGGAAATTTTCCCTCCACAAAATCAAACCAGCATTGCCTTCGTCTTCTATAGCAACGAACAACTCTTTGTCTTCCATAACAATGAACAAATCCAAATTGCCGCCAAAGACGACTTTAGGTCACTGTTTACAGCTTGGTGCCAATAAAGTTTCATAATTTTGATTTAATTTTTTTTGTAAACATTAACATCCAGGTTTGATCAAACCCTATTTCTATAATTTTTAGTGAATTAATTTTTATTATATTAGTTCACATTCTCTGTTCACTTCGATTTGCACTAGATTTTGATTTAGCGTGTTTTTGTTTTAGAGATTTCAATCGTTGTGTATGAGCAAGAATTAAATGAGTTGAATTTTTTTGTTTCATTGAATTAATACCCGTTTCCACAATAATGAAGCAGCAACTAATTCTATCCCTAATTATTCACTGCTTGAATGATGGTGGTTTGATACTTTGATATTGGTGGATTGAGCATTCCAGAATGATGGTTGAGCATGTCATGAATAATGGTTAATATTGGTGGTTTGAGTATGTCAAACTTCATTAAGTGATGAATATGGAGCATCCACAAAAAAAATACAACACAACCAAACAAAAGAGTATTTGAAATATGAAAATATTGAATCTTTCACCTACAAAACAGGATACAATCCTAATGTTGAATCTTTCCTCTACTATTTTTCTTCATTTGCCACCTCTTAAGTTATCATTGAAAAAACCATAGACGTTTTCATTCACGAAACAAGATTTAGCTTCAAATGAAATTCCTTACATGAATAAAAAAAATATTCAATGAGGTAAGAAGTTCAATAATAAAGTATGAAAATATAGTATATTTAATCTAACATACCTGAGCATTTTTCTATCCATTTGATATTTGTGAAGACAATGGATTAGAATGACCACAATGTTCAAGAGACAACGAATTTTGCTCATCACTCATTGATACACTTGGTTGAGAAACCTTCAAAACAAGCATTCCACAAGATAAATAAAATAAAGTAAAACAAGTATTCTAAATCTTCTTTAATATAAAGACGTTGTACCTTTGACCTATGAGAAGTTCCTATTTTCTTCTTTGCTTGTTTCTCATGCCAAGGCTTTAGTCGACCCCAACCCTTGTAACCAACATCTTTCCTCTTCAAACCTTTTACCTATAGAATGTTAGGGTCAATGTTCTCCACTCCTTTACTTGCACATGTGTTTTGAAATGAAGCATGATCTTCAACACCACCATTGTCTTCATCACCACCATTGCCTTTATTACTAAGTGATGCATAGATAATTTCCACTTGTTTGAATAACTCATCAACAACTCGGTTCACCAACTGATGGGCAAGTTTAAGGTTAGAGCAACGAGCTGCTAATTGTACCATTTTAGGACATAACTGTCTATAACATGTTGCTACCATTAACTTGGGATCCTCTTCATTTGGTGTGGCACTAAAGTCATCACTACATAACTTTCTTGCATCTCGCCTCTATCTTTGTATTATATATATGTCAGGAAGTTGTTTGATGTTCATTGTATCTATCACTTTAATTGCATGACCACATAATATCTCGATCATTTCAAACTTTCAACAGCTACATGCAATTGTTTGCTCATTAACATTGATCAACACCGAACACTATCTATTTTCATCATACAATTCAACCACAAATTGATGACATCCATCCATCACATTGCATGGATTCACGATAGCGCACTGGAATATGTCATACTCATCTTGAAATAACTCAAAAAATAGGAGGAGTGTAATAATGTCCTACCTACACCAACATGAGAGCTCTTTTTAACTTCATCTTAGGTAACTTTTGTCTAGCATGGTACAATGCCTCCGTTTCCTTATATCTCTTGGCATTTATAACTCTATCAAAATGAGTAAAGAATTGAACAATATCATAGTATGGTTTTAAGTACCTCCATAATGCTAAGTTCAAACTCTTACTCAGTTGGGTGCTCCTCATACTACTATAAAAGTCCGCTTCATATACACATGTGCCCATTTTTCCCCCAATGCCCAAGTTGAATTCATCCAAATGTTATCTTGCAAATTATACTAATCAAACAAAAATTTCCAAGCCTCAAATAACTGTTGTTCTTCGTCGTATCCATGATGCATTCTTTAAATTGTGAAGCAAATTTCGAATCATCCTTGTATATGTTCCCTAAAAACTTTAAAGCATTTTGGCAAAGGTGCCAATAACATAAACTATGATATGTCTCCAAGATCACTTGGGATATAGTTTTAGCCATAGCTTGATCTTGGTCGGTGAAGATGGTAATAGGCTTCTTTCCAAACATTGCTTAAAGGAATATCTCAAATAACTACTGAAATGATGTTGTCGTCTCATCATACAATAATACAGCACCAAATATCACTGTCTCCCTATAATGGTTGAATCCAACCAAAATGTCTAAGGGTCGGTACTCCTTGTTTGTTCAGAACGTTGTATCAAATGTGACAATGTCTCCAAATTGACCATAATCGATAATCATTCTTGGATCAGCTCAAAAAATATTTCTGATGCGCTCATCAACATCCAATTGAACTCCATAGTAGAATGATACATTCTTAGCTACTTCTCCTTGGAAATATTGCAATAAATTACTCGTTTCACCGTATCTCAAGTTATGTTGCCTCCTTTCGCGAATGTAATTTTTTTGGTCTTGAGATGAATCCTAAGCTTTCTCTTCCACCTACTTGGGTACTCATGAGCTCGTACGATGCCTTAAGTGATATCTCACAATCATCAGCCATATCAACATTAATACCTTGGGCTCCAATAACTTTTCGTTAGGATGACATCATATGTACACATTCGACAACGTGCAAAAGATGATTGTGTTTATCTTCCCATTTGACTACAACAAATTTTTTAATATCCCTCTTAAAGGAAATGTACATGTGAGCCAGACAATTTGTTCGCGTCTCTGCTCGAGACTTCGTTGTTTTTCAATCTCTTTAATCTCAACTCTTTTGTCACACTTTACAACAAACATATTTTCTGTAAATTAATACCCCATCTTTTAAAGTCTTGTTACGATAATTCTTTTTCACACTAAAACTCACAGATCTGCCATAATTGTTATAGAACGTATAGGCATCTTTCTCAGAGTTAAATTGCATATCAATTCATGGAATATTATTTATTATATCAGTCTCAACACATTCCATCTCCATTAATGCCGTTTTGGCTACCTACAATGCAAAAAAAGTTACATAAATTAAACATAAAACACCCATAATCAACCTTAGTAATGAACTCAATTAAAAAAAATTAAATTTATGAGTATTCATATGAGACTAATGAAAATAACAATCTTATTAATTTATCAAAAGCAAATGAACATCGTTTATCGATTTAAATTATAATGCAAATATACGATTGAAGACATTCATTAAAAATGACTCTCACAAAATATGGATTCAAATTTTTAGGGAGCTATAATGTACAAATTGTGATGATAATTAGAAAATTTAAATCGCTATTTGTCACAATGAACTCATTCACATTGCTTAAAATATTCATGTAAAACATATAAGAAAACCCATTTATAGAGTTCTATAAATTACTGATTTTTTTTAATGGATTTCATACAAGACAAAAGTATTATCATTTAAAAATGAATAAAAATTTTCAAGCAACTTGTTTAAAGAGTTGAAGTCTTACCAATCTGTTTTTGTTGTGAGAAAGTAAATCGTTGGCATCAATTCAAGAGTGCCCAATCAATACAACAAAATAATTTTGGTATCACTTTTGAAATGACCAAAAACAAATTAATGAGTGTTTAGTTGCACAAAGATGATGACAATGAAGAATGGTTTGTAGAGGGAAAAGTCGCAAGTATGGAGGGAAAAAATCTGAATTGTTTAATAAGGGAGAGTTGTTTTGTGTGGGTTTCGCTGAAACGGCACCATTCCATTTATGGGGCTATTTTGTGGGGTCATTTACACAAAATGCCGCCATTGCAATTAACAGCATGGTGTGTCGTCAGACTTCTAAAAGTAGAGGAGCCGAAGCTGCTTTTTAGACTAGTGTGAGGGCTGGGACCGAATTGGTCAAATGTGTGAAGATTGAAGATTAAAATGACGAAATTAGAACTTTATGGACTAAAGTTCTATAAACAAACTTCAAGGACCAATGATGCAATTTACTCTAATTTTAATGAGTGTCATTAGATGTTCCTGAGAATTCATAAGAATTTACCATTGAGTCCGATGATCTTAAGAGTGGGTGAGTGGAATTAATCAAAATTAAATCGAGAATACTATTCACATAGCCTCTACTTATGGTACCTACTTCCAAATGACAAAGTTAAAAGTTATTGCATAAAGTGGATTAAATAAAATCTACTCATTCATATCATGAGATATTGCACACCAACGCAGCCAATAATCAAAGCACAACATAATATAGGCTGATTTCCTATTTTGGGCATTCTAAATAGTTAGATTTAACAATGTATCGGATTTTGATTGACTTGGTACGCGATTTGAAAACTTTGATTGAGATCGAGCATGATTATCAGATGCGTTTTATTTTAACAATTGATAACTGACTCTTTTAAAAAATGAAAATTCAATAGGTTTGAAATAACTTTTTAGAGCTGAATTTTAGTAAATTATATCTGAATATCAACGCAATTTTAGAAATATTTAAACTTATAATTTGAATCAAAATCACAATCGAATTAGGTGTTATATATTATATTCAACTTTCCGCAAAATAATACAATTGATTCAAGTTCAACCCGTCTATGAAAAAAAAATACTAATCCATTATGATTAAATGGATGTTGTTTCGGATTGAATTTGGATCATAATTCGATTCTTTTTTTACAGAGATATATATAGCTCGGTAGATAATTATCACATAATAAAATCAACCCTTGCATAACAATCATTGACTTCTTTGTTGGCAGAATCTTAATAAAGCTTAGAGGCCTCAACTAAGTTAGGCCTAGTTAATTCATTACTATCTGTGAAAAAAATTTAATTCATATTTTTTTCCTAATTATTATTATAAGGTCAATTATAATAATATATTTACTTTCATCCAATTTTTTATTTTCTATACATATTTGTCTTTTAAGTTCTTTTAAACTCTTTTATTATTATTATTTGACTTCCAAATTCTTTTTGGATTCATTTATTAATAATACACTTACATTTAATTTTCTATCATAAAGTTTATATTGATATGAAAAAGTAAAGTCTGATTTATATTCTATTACTATTTACATGTAATTGTCAGATTGGATTCTAAAATTAAATATTATATATATATATATATATATATATATATATATTTTGTATGCAACAATATCGTAATATTATTGTAATACCCCACATGCGTTTAAAAAAATAAAATAAAATAAAATAAAAGATAATAAAAGACATAGGTGTTCAGTAATTATTTCATTTGAAATGATAAAATAGTATAACTCAAGGAAAGAGTAGTTAAAAGATTAGTTTCGGTATGAAAATGTACAAAATAAATCATAAAAGAACTTGAACTAATTAGGTCGATGTAGAAAAGTATGTAGGATAAGTTAGGATTAAAGTTGGAAGGATTGGAAGTGAAAAGGGGCGCCCAAATGGGCGCTGGGGCGCTGCTCCGGGTACATTGCCTACTCCGGACCAGTTGTCGTAGAATCGTCATAACTCTTGCTACAATGGTCCGATTGAGCTGAAATTTTGACACAATGCAGAAGACATCTAGATCTACAACTTTCATGTTTTGCACTTTTTCAGATTCAAAGTTTATCATGATCAAAAATAAGGAAAACAGTAAGTCTGGAAAACCCCTAAAACAGACGATGAACAGTAAAAGTCGGGATTTTTGGGTTTTAAAACACCCATTCCAAGCCCTATTTCTCCCATTCTTCATTTCCCTTCCACTCTAAATACCTTAGAGCCCTAAGAGAAGAGAAAAGGGAGAGAAAAACACCAAGGTCAAGAGAGATTCCCACCTCATAAAGATCAAAACCGAATTTCTCAAGTTTTCTCTTCTCCACCCATTTCTTTTGCTTCTATTCCTCAACCACTCACACCCAAATCTCTAGAAACCCTAGGAGGACGAAATTAAGAGGAAAAGGAAGGAGAATAGGAAGATTTTGAATCTTGGGTCTTAGATTGAAGCTACAACCAAGAGGTAGGGGATTTCTTCCTAATTTCTTACATTGAGGCTAGGGTTTATGTATATACATATGTTTTCCACTCCCATCCATATTTATTTGATATGATTTGTATGATTCTTAATTCTCCTTGTAATAAATGCTATGTTTGAATAATGGGATGGTTTGGTAACCATTAAATTTCTCTTTTTCATCTTCCAAACTTGGTTTTAAGAAAAATTGAGTTTTCTCCATATATTGCATTGGTTCTCACTTTATAAATTTAGTGTTCGATATTGTTCAACGAAAATGATCTTTATATTGATCTTTTGCTCATTTTAATTCCATCTTGCTATGACGCTTTACTTGTGAAATTTGGGTATTTTGCGATTAATTGGTAAAATGTGAATTGATTGAGAATATGTTGGTTTACTCATTGTATGGTGGTTGGGAGGGACTTGGATTACCTACGAGATATGCCGTAGAGTGTAAATGTCAGTTGAACCCAGTGGGGGGGGAGATGGTTTCTTGCACTTGTAGTGAGTTGTCATTTGGTAATGCGACCACTATCGTACGCCTGGAGTTCGAACTAGGGTTGGTATACCATTCCTGGGGAGGGACTCGTCACTGCCATTGGGATGGTAGACGCCCCTTCCCTAAGTACTTGTGATTGTGATTATAAATGGGTGGACTAGGTATAATCGTTGGGTAGATTCATGAGAACCAATCAACATACATGGTACGGGGATGAACCAACACAAATGTGATGATTGGCTGGAATGGCTTGGCCGGTGCATTGGTATGGGACGATGCATCGGAGGGAGCCCCTCCTAATTGACTTAATGTTGGAAATGGTTTGCTATGGTTAAACTTAATTTATTTCTCTCCTTAACTACTGTATGGCTTAAACTTGAGATCTATTTAAAATGTCCCGTTTTACTTCAAATTCATATATGTTATTTATGAAATGTGACCGACCCGTTTTGTATTTTATAAACCTTGTTGGAGTTGGGAAGATTTTGCTACAGAGCCTAGTGTTCATCCCCTACTGTTAACATTTTTCAGACTATATCCTTGAGGAGGAGCCAGGAGTCGAGGAGCCCGTTCTTTGGGAGACTCCGATCGACGGGAGCGTAGATCCCGAGGTGGACGCCTAGAGCGGCCCTTCTATTTTGTTCTAGACTAGGCTATGTTTTTTTGAAAGATTGTAAAGTATAGTTATCTTTTGAAATTCCGCTGCTTATCATAGATTAATTCTTTGGAAATGTACATGTCATTGTGGGCATATTTTTTTTGGGTTAACATGTAAATTTGATGGATTGATTATATAGTAGTTAATTGGACCTGGTGTGGTCATTATAGTAGAATTGCACAGGTTGGATTTTGTGGTAGAGCTCCCCGTACAAAGGAGACTCTGCCCGAATTTTGTTAAAATATCAATGGTTGATGGATAAAAATTTCTTATTTATGGATTTATTTAGTGCTCTCATGATTGTGAAAGGTTTTAGAATGTAATGTCGTCCGAGGGGGTATTTGGGGCGTTACAAAGTTTGGTATCAGAGCCTAGGCTTTAGGTCTTACTTGGGAGCTGTAGGTTATGGACTACCACTAGAGATGTAGGTTTAGGGTGCAGGAAATGGTTGAGTTAATTTTTGTATATGCCTTGTGCTTAAATCAAGACATCCTACATATCATTTTAGTATGTCTTGTACATCAATGAAACTAAATTGTGAATTGATGTGCAGGATGGACGGTGAACGTGTACGTGGACGTGGACGTGGGCGTGGCCGTGGCCGTGGAGGTCAAACATATCCACCACCACCACCACCTCCCGATGCCATGGATGACATATACCAATGCTTGAGGGAGCTCACCACTTTGGTACAAAACCAAAATGGTAACAACAACCACCACAACCATAATGGTGGAGCACATCCTTTAGCCCAAGTACCGGGCAACGGAGAGGAGACTAGGAGAATGGTAGCTCTCCGAGAGTTTCTGAGGCAACACCCACCTACTTTCCAAGGGAGCTCCAATCCCTTGGATGCGGATAAATGGATCCGCCGTGTGAAGAAGATGTTGGACGGAATGGGAGTGGCCGAGGACTTGCGGGTTGGCTTGGCTATCTATTTGTTGGAGGGGGAAGCCGACCATTGGTGGGACTCGGTGAAAAGGAAAATGAACACGGATGCTCTCACGTGGGCGGAGTTTGATCAAGTCTTCCAAGACAAGTACTTCCCGGAATCGGTCCGAGATCGAATGAAGACCGATTTTCTTATTCTACGACAGGGCAGCCTGACTTTAGCTGAATACGAGAGGAAGTTTGATGAGCTATCCCGCTATGCTACGGAGTTCATATCTACGGAGGCCAACAGGGCCAAACGCTTTGAGCAGGGATTGAGGCCTGCCATTAGGGAGAAGCTGGTGGCTCTCAGGATCCGGGACTACGGGGATTTGGTGGACAGAGCTGCACTTGTAGAGAAGGACATGGAGGATACTCAGCGACGACAGGGCCTTATGAGGGGAGGTCCGATCCGGACGGGTGCTAGTAGCAGTGGAGCACAGAGGGCGGCACCCTACCGTCGCTCGGATCAGGCAGGGGGACAGAGACCCCAGATGGGTCGAGGAGCAGGAGGCGTATCGGGGAGGACAGCCACCGACCCCCGTCAGTGCTTCGCATGTGGAGGAGTGGGGCACTTCAGACACAATTGCCCATCTCTCCCACCGAGAGACAACCAGGTGACAAGACAAGTGGCTGCAAATAAGCCACTACAGCAGCAGAGGCCTGTAGGAGCTCCAGCCCCAGGTGGCGCCACTCAGGGGAGAGTCTTTGCCTTGACCCAACCGGAGGAGGATGCCTCCAACGCAGTTGTTGATGGTATAATTCTCCTCTATAATTCTTGGGCCCGAATCTTATTCGATCCCGGTGCTACTCATTCTTTTATACGTACTGCATATGCTATGAATTTGGGATTGGGTTTCGAGAAGTTAGAGCATGCCTTGACGGTTGACTTGCCTACGGGAGAACAGTTGGGTACTAGCCGAGTTTGCAAGGGTTGTGTGCTTCGTATTGGGGAGCACGAATTAATTGTGGACTTGATTGCTTTAGAAATGAAGGGGTATGATGTGATTTTCGGAATGGACTTGTTGTCCGCTTTCCGGGCGGTAATGGATTGTTTCCGCAAACGGATTACATTTCAGTTACCGGGAGGAGTCGTTTTCAGTTTTATTAATAACCGAGATTCTTCTCATCCATTCCCTACGACGGGTAGTAGATTCTTAAAAGCGAAAGCGGGAAGTCATTTGAGTTTCTTAGCTAGCTTAATGGGAGAAAACCGGGATAAAATTCATACGGATGTAGTGCAAATTGTATCGGAGTTTTCGGATGTTTTTCCCGAGGAATTACCCGGATTACCGCCACATAGGGAAATTGAGTTCAAGATCGAACTCTATCCTGGAACCGAACCTATGTCCATTGCTCCCTACCGGATGGCACCTTTGGAGTTGAAGGAGCTAAGGAAGCAATTGGATCACTTGTTAGCGATTGGGTTTATCCGTCTAAGCACTTCACCTTGGGGAGCCCCAGTCCTCTTTGTGAAGAAAACGGATGAGACCCTACGGTTGTGCACGGATTATCGGAGGTTGAATCGGGTTACCGTGAAGAATAAGTATCCGTTGCCGAGAATTGATGACTTATTTGATCAGTTGAAGGGTTCGAAGTATTACTCCAAGATTGATCTTCGCACGGGATATCATCAGCTGCGAATTAAGGAGGAGGATATTCCTAAGACTGCTTTCCGTACCCGTTATGGTCATTTCGAATATACGGTGATGCCGTTCGGATTGACTAACGCCCCCGCAGCATTCATGGATTTGATGCACAGAATCTTCCGGCCTTACCTCGATCAATTTGTCATTGTGTTCATTGATGACATATTGATCTACTCACAGACTCAGGAGGAACATGCTCGTCATCTCTCTATTGTGCTACAAACATTGAGAGAACATAAGCTATACGCGAAGATGAGCAAGTGTGAGTTTTGGATGAAGGAAGTGAAATTCCTTGGCCATGTTGTGTCCGAGCGCGGAGTAGCGGTTGATCCCGCCAAGATTGAGGCTGTGATGAAATGGGAACCACCGAAGAATGTAATGGAAGTACGGAGTTTCTTGGGGTTAGCCGGTTATTATCGAAGGTTTGTGGAAGGGTTCTCCAAGCTAGCGATGCCGATGACTCGCCTTACAAAGAAGGGGGAGAAATTCTTGTGGACTCCAGCGTGTGAACTAGCTTTTCGCACCTTGAAGGAGAAATTGACGACAGCACCTATCCTCATTATTCCGAGCAGTGGGGAGGGCTACGAGGTATACACTGATGCTTCACTACGAGGCTTGGGATGTGTTCTAATGCAAGGAGGGAAGGTAGTTGCCTATGGCTCGAGGCAACTCAAGATTCATGAGCAGAACTATCCCACTCACGACTTGGAGCTTGCCGCGGTGGTCTTTGCTCTTAAGTTGTGGAGGTGTTACTTGTATGGCGAGAAATTTCAAGTGTTCTCGGACCATAAAAGCCTCAAGTACATATTCACCCAAAAAGACTTGAACATACGGCAAAGAAGGTGGATTGAGTATTTAGAAGATTATGATTTCACACTTAACTACCATCCGGGGAAGGCCAATGTAGTTGCAGACGCTCTTAGCAGGAAGTCTCGGGGTGAAATCAATTCTCTCGCGATAAATAGGTGGAAAATGATTGATACTTTGGAGGAGTACGATCTATGGGTGGATGGACCGGAGTACCAACCATATTTATTCAACCTTGTAGCTCAACCGACGCTTCGACGACGGGTGGTAGAGTTGCAATGCCTAGATTCGGAACTCGATTTGATTAGAGTCCGATTGGGGAATGGAGAAGCTATTAAAGGATGGTCTTGGAAGAATGGAGAGTTGAGATATGGGGAGAAGCTATGTGTTCCCGATGATTCGTCCTTAAAGGAGGAGATACTTGGAGAGTGCCATCGCTCCAAGTTTGCTATCCACCCCGGTAGCACAAAGATGTATAGGGACATGAAGCGTCAATACTGGTGGAGGGGAATGAAGCGAGATGTGGCCAAATATGTGGCAAAATGTGCGGTGTGTCAGCAGGTGAAGATTGAGCATCAAAGGCCAGGAGGAGTCCTACAGTCCTTGCCTATTCCCAAGTGGAAATGGGATCACATTACTATGGACTTCGTGTCGGGTTTACCACGGACGTCGCGCGGGCATAATGCAGTGTGGGTCATTGTGGATAGACTCACCAAGTCTGCTCACTTTTTGAGTATGAAGACCACGGATACATTCGAGACCTTGAGCCAGTTATATATCCGTGAGATAGTGCGGTTACATGGAGTTCCGCTTTCTATTGTGTCGGATCGTGACTCTCGGTTTGTGGCGCGATTTTGGCAAAGTCTACAACAAGCCATGGGGACAGAGTTACATTTCAGTACCGCGTTCCATCCCCAAACAGATGGCCAATCTGAGAGGGTGATACAGATTGTGGAAGATATGCTACGTGCATGTGCGTTGGACTTCAAGGGGAGTTGGAGTGACCATTTGCCGTTGGTGGAGTTCGCGTATAACAACAGCTATCAGGCAAGCATTGGGATGGCACCGTATGAAGCATTGTATGGAAGACCGTGTAGATCCCCGACGTGTTGGTTAGAAGCGGGCGAGAGTAGCTTGTTTGGGCCAGAGATTGTTCGGGAGACTACAGAGAAAATTCAGCTCATCCGGGAAAGACTACGCACGGCACAGAGTAGACAGAAAAGCTATGCGGATCGAAGACGAAGACCATTAGAATTCC
The DNA here is from genome assembly GCA_963454935.2 of Ilex paraguariensis. Classification (NCBI taxonomy): domain Eukaryota; kingdom Viridiplantae; phylum Streptophyta; class Magnoliopsida; order Aquifoliales; family Aquifoliaceae; genus Ilex; species Ilex paraguariensis. Next base: position 394,607 of record CAUOFW020006536.1, read on the forward strand.
AAGAGGGGGACTATGTATTCCTTAAGGTGTCCCCCAAGAAGGGAGTATTTCGATTTGGCAAGAAAGGGAAATTAGCACCAAGATATACCGGACCCTTTGAAGTGATCAAAGTTGTGGGCAAAGCGGCATATCAGTTGCGGTTACCAATTCAGTTGTCTGGAGTACACGACGTATTTCACGTGTCCATGTTGAGAAAGTGTCAATCGGATGCAACGCCGGTCGTAGACTTGGAAGACATTGAGATTCAAGACGGAGCAACCTATGAAGAACAACCGGTGAAGATTCTTGACGCCAAGGCGAAAGTGCTTCGCAACAAAGTAATCAAATTGGTGAAAGTCTTGTGGCAACATCATGGAGTGGAAGAAGCTACTTGGGAACCGGAGCTGGAAATGCGGGAGAAGTATCCATTTCTGTTCGTTACTGGAGGTAAGTTTCGAGGACGAAACTTTCTTTAAGGGGGGTGGATTGTAATACCCCACATGCGTTTAAAAAAATAAAAAAATAAAAAATAAAAGATAATAAAAGACATAGGTGTTCAGTAATTATTTCATTTGAAATGATAAAATAGTATAACTCAAGGAAAGAGTAGTTAAAAGATTAGTTTCGGTATGAAAATGTACAAAATAAATCATAAAAGAACTTGAACTAATTAGGTCGATGTAGAAAAGTATGTAGGATAAGTTAGGATTAAAGTTGGAAGGATTGGAAGTGAAAAGGGGCGCCCAAATGGGCGCTGGGGCGCTGCTCCGGGTACATTGCCTACTCCGGACCAGTTGTCGTAGAATCGTCATAACTCTTGCTACAATGGTCCGATTGAGCTGAAATTTTGACACAATGCAGAAGACATCTAGATCTACAACTTTCATGTTTTGCACTTTTTCAGATTCAAAGTTTATCATGATCAAAAATAAGGAAAACAGTAAGTCTGGAAAACCCCCAAAACAGACGATGAACAGTAAAAGTCGGGATTTTTGGGTTTTAAAACACCCATTCCAAGCCCTATTTCTCCCATTCTTCATTTCCCTTCCACTCTAAATACCTTAGAGCCCTAAGAGAAGAGAAAAGGGAGAGAAAAACACCAAGGTCAAGAGAGATTCCCACCTCATAAAGATCAAAACCGAATTTCTCAAGTTTTCTCTTCTCCACCCATTTCTTTTGCTTCTATTCCTCAACCACTCACACCCAAATCTCTAGAAACCCTAGGAGGACGAAATTAAGAGGAAAAGGAAGGAGAATAGGAAGATTTTGAATCTTGGGTCTTAGATTGAAGCTACAACCAAGAGGTAGGGGATTTCTTCCTAATTTCTTACATTGAGGCTAGGGTTTATGTATATACATATGTTTTCCACTCCCATCCATATTTATTTGATATGATTTGTATGATTCTTAATTCTCCTTGTAATAAATGCTATGTTTGAATAATGGGATGGTTTGGTAACCATTAAATTTCTCTTTTTCATCTTCCAAACTTGGTTTTAAGAAAAATTGAGTTTTCTCCATATATTGCCTTGGTTCTCACTTTATAAATTTAGTGTTCGATATTGTTCAACGAAAATGATCTTTATATTGATCTTTTGCTCATTTTAATTCCATCTTGCTATGACGCTTTACTTGTGAAATTTGGGTATTTTGCGATTAATTGGTAAAATGTGAATTGATTGAGAATATGTTGGTTTACTCATTGTATGGTGGTTGGGAGGGACTTGGATTACCTACGAGATATGCCGTAGAGTGTAAATGTCAGTTGAACCCAGTGGGGGGGGAGATGGTTTCTTGCACTTGTAGTGAGTTGTCATTTGGTAATGCGACCACTATCGTACGCCTGGAGTTCGAACTAGGGTTGGTATACCATTCCTGGGGAGGGACTCGTCACTGCCATTGGGATGGTAGACGCCCCTTCCCTAAGTACTTGTGATTGTGATTATAAATGGGTGGACTAGGTATAATCGTTGGGTAGATTCATGAGAAACAATCAACATACATGGTACGGGGATGAACCAACACAAATGTGATGATTGGCTGGAATGGCTTGGCCGGTGCATTGGTATGGGACGATGCATCGGAGGGAGCCCCTCCTAATTGACTTAATGTTGGAAATGGTTTGCTATGGTTAAACTTAATTTATTTCTCTCCTTAACTACTGTATGGCTTAAACTTGAGATCTATTTAAAATGTCCCGTTTTACTTCAAATTCATATATGTTATTTATGAAATGTGACCGACCCGTTTTGTATTTTATAAACCTTGTTGGAGTTGGAAAGATTTTGCTACAGAGCCTAGTGTTCATCCCCTACTGTTAACATTTTTCAGACTATATCCTTGAGGAGGAGCCAGGAGTCGAGGAGCCCGTTCTTTGGGAGACTCCGATCGACGGGAGCGTAGATCCCGAGGTGGACGCCTAGAGCGGCCCTTCTATTTTGTTCTAGACTAGGCTATGTTTTTTTTGAAAGATTGTAAAGTCTAGTTATCTTTTGAAATTCCGCTGCTTATCATAGTTTAATTCTTTGGGAATGTACATGCCATTGTGGGCATATTTTTTTTGGGTTAACATGTAAATTTGATGGATTGATTATATAGTAGTTAATTGGACCCGGTGTGGTCATTATAGTAGAATTGCACAGGTTGGATTTTGTGGTAGAGCTCCCCGTACAAAGGAGACTCTGCCCGAATTTTGTTAAAATATCAATGGTTGATGGATAAAAATTTCTTATTTATGGATTTATTTAGTGCTCTCATGATTGTGAAAGGTTTTAGAATGTAATGCCGTCCGAGGGGGTATTTGGGGCGTTACAATTATAATACAAACCATAGTATTACAATTTTTAATCAATCTCTTTACCAAAAAAATAAATGTAATAAATTTATAATATTATTAGATGTGCAAATACTCAAGAATTACAATCTTACAATGAAGTTCTATCATAAACAAAAGAGTAAGTGTCTAAGGTGTCGGGTACATGTTAAAAAATGAAAAATTAAGTACTTAAAGAGGGGTAGAATAGATCAATAATTCGATTTAACAGTAATCAAAATAAAAATTAATTATTTGGCATATAATTTATTATTCAATTTAATTAAAAATATAATAATTTTTTAAAAAAATATTATTTAAATATATTCACAATGCTAGCACATCGTGCATTCCTTAATATTTAGAAATATTCCACCTAAACAAACTTGTATTTAGGGGCGGAGCCACCTTTGGACAAGGGTGGACAGTTGCCCACCCCGACTTTTGGACAAGAGTGGACACTTGTCCATCCTGGCTTTTTTAAAACTCCTTACTATAATTTAGAACCACGATTTTATTCTTTTTAAGAGTTTGACCCCTCTAATTTTTTAAAACATTCTATAGTGGCTATAAATTTTTTATTTTTAATTATTTAGTAGTCCATTGAGCCTCTAAATCCAATTGTTATTATTGAATCGAGTAAGACGTATGCAAAATATTACAGTGACCAACGACATCACGGTTCTTCTATTTAATAAATTTTTATTGTATCAATTGGATTTTTTTTAACTGTATTGTGCCCCCCCTAACTGAGAAACCTGGATCCACCCCTGGCTGTGGTGTGTTAGTTTTGGACCACAGAGCTAGTCCTTTTAGGGTTCGTATGTTGTCACATATAGGAATTCTTGCTGCAGATATCGCCCAAAAAAAGGGTGCAAGTGAAATTACCCTACAAATTCAATACAAGTCACAATTTAGCTTCTGTACAGTGTTATTAGATCACTAGTGATAATCTGTCTAAAGGCACAGTGCAATATGAATAATTTTGAGAGGGATGTTGGTAGCCGTTTAATAAGTCTATTTAAAACCGTTGAATAAATTTATTGAAATATATTCTATATTATATTATAAATATATATGTCCAGCCTGCAAGTCAACCCAAGAATATAGTGCTTAGATCGGACAAGGTACAATTCAAGACCATTTTTGCAACAAATTTGCTAAGATCCAGATGATTCGGCCGGGTAAATCAGTGATTCATTGACCCAGTGAAGTTACCGGTTAACTCAGGAAAAAGATTAAAATTGAAAATTTGAAGTTTACCTCCATAAATATTTTGAATACATTATGAACACATTTAATGTTTTCTTTATGTCTTTTTATTTGATGAACTCAACATAAAGTATACTATTGTTGTAATGATTATTACGTTTTATAGAATGATCAATTAGACTGATTGAGTTAAACTAGTAATCTATTGACCCAGCCTTTTTGCTTGATTAATATCCGGGGAGAGTATAAAAAATTTCTATGAATTTTGACCCATAAATCAAAAGATTCACCATTTATCTAATTGAGTTTTCTGTCGTTGTCCATGCTAAAATGTAAATTGTTGGGTACAATGCCAGAAAATGTTGTTAGGCTTAGCCCACTACAAGTCACACCTGTTGCAAAGAATTGTGGTTGAAAATCCTTAAGAAAAATATAATATTCGAAGTATACATAAATTGATTCGGACACTCGTGATTGTTGACTGAAAAAAATAGAGGTAAGGATAGGTAATGTATTGAAAGTACTAAAATACGAGGGCAAGATTCTAATTTAATTTGGTAAAATTATAATAAAATAAAATTATTTGGGATCGGCTGTAAAATTGATGGAAGAGACCAATAGTGTAAGTAAATTAAAATCATAAAAAATTAAGAAACTGGGAGTGATGGTTTTCCAACCCTTCCAAGAAAGGGATTGCTTTTTATGTATAGATAGGTTACTGATGGGACTTTTCTGAAATACCCTATGATGAAGACACGTGTCCTCGGTTTTACTAAAACAATGTTGCTAAGATCAAGCACCATCGGCGCACGAATGTCCTCACCCCCGAGGTACCGTCATATAGGATCATACATTCAGTATATTTTACAACCGACACGTGTCCTCGGTCAGATATGTACCTCGGTCGGCATACCTCCCTCGGTCCCCGAGATGAGCCTTTCCTCGGTGCCAAGAGGTACCCCGTCCTGGACGCTTCCTCTACTCCAGGATAAGCTATTGACGTACAGGTCATTAGCCTAGGCTAATCTAGGCTATTCATCATGACCTCGTCTTACACAAGTAATGTCAGAACGTACTGGAATACAGAGGTCACAGCTAATAGGGGATGGACGCGTGGCATATGATATCACATCAGAGACAGACAAACCGCATGTCGTTGCTGACACACGACTTGGGAAAGCAAACAATTAATTGCACTATTCCCTTGATGAGACCGCATTCAATGCGGTAAGGCTCGGAAATGAAAGGCAATAAATGCTCCTATTACAGAGCATTTATTGCATCCTCCCCGAGAGGAGCACATTGTACCGTCGGCATCCCGACGACCCAGCATTGATTGCTCGGGACTCCGAGCAGTTAATTAGAGAAGACATTCCTCATCAGAATCAATGCACACGCTACCTGTGCCTAATGATCACCTACTGACCACACTGACAGCAATCATGAGCTTTTAAGGTATAAATACTCCTTGCAAAAGGCAAAGCGGGTATGCAACAACAAACTCTCTACTACAATACACACAATATTCTCAGTGTTTTCTCCTTCCTCTCTCTTTCTCAAAGACTGACTAGATCGTCGGAGGGGATACGCCGGAAAACACTCCGGCTCCTTTCTAACTTGTTCTTCTTTGTTCCAGGAACCTCTCTCAGCCTTACTGGATCGTTCTTCCGTTCCCAGGACTTCTCATTGCCGTTCCAGGTTACCACCGTGCCTGGCAGGCCGTTCCAAGCAGCGCGTTTGGTCACTCAACCTGCTCACTCGAGTTCATCAAGGGAGTGATCTGTTCTCGTTTTTTATATTGTGCAGGATCTTGAACGCACAGTTACGTTTCCCTCTAAAATTTACAAAGAGTAAAAGAAAAAAAGGTCATCCATTTATACTAAGAATCTCACATAACTTTTCAAAATGTGTGTTTTAAAACCACTAGTGTGTAGGTCTGGGTTGAGAATTGGGGGGCCTCGTTGGCCTAAGTCTCGCTATGAAAATTGACGCTTTCTAACTCTTTATGAAAAGCTCCGTCTCTATTTCAATTAAAGCGCAAATACTCATTCTTAGGCAGTCTATATCTAGCCACTCTCTTGACAGTTACTCATTGTTCTTGCCAAAAAAAAGAAACTCAACAATAATATTTGTTATTCCAATATAATTACTTATTTAATCCCCCACTCCCCTTAAAATTTTCAATATATCTTGTATTGAATGGTCCGATCAATGATAGGAGTTTAACTTGATATCATAAAATATCATGTGACATATGAGTAAATATACTTTTGGTCAGTAAAATATCCAAGAAATATCGTATTGGTCCGTTAATTGTCAATATTTCTTCAAGCACCATCCTAAAAATTGTAATTTGGGTTTAAATAATCCTAATCGATTACGAAAGTACTTGGCATTTTTTGTGCACATGAAATTTGTTAGCAATCCTGAGGGAAACTTTAAACATAAAATTGAAATTTTAATTAATAAAACTTGTATTTAAAGGACTAAAGCGTGGCATTTCGCGCATATTTTAAAGACCAAATGTACACACCGACAATTAGAATTAACAATCTAAATCTCCGTCATCGTTGGGTATGAAAATTAATATCTTTGAAGACTATAATATAACATAACTATAAGAATGAGGACGAAAGGAGATGAAGCATATTCTTTATGGACCATTATTCTACCTTGCCCTAATAAAATTGAAGACAAAAGTGACAGTTATAACAACCTAAGTAGTATCAACATAGCCAACAAGGTACGTCATATACATTAAACTTTCCTTCCACGTAATAGTCGCCTAACTTGTGCTGTTGCTCCCATAAAATCGGTTTCAAACCCGTCTTCTTGTCCACACACTACTTCCTGCCATCAATTGCCGAAACCTCCATAGATTTTTCCAAAATATATATATACACACACACAGGACATAAATATATATATATATATATATATATATAGATATATATAAGTAATAATTTGACCCCTCAATTGTACTCTTATCTCACGATATGCCCCCTAAACTATCGTGTTTCTCATATTGCATTTTTAATTACATTTACTGATTTCACATTGGACCAAATTTAGATATGGAAAACGTGTGTTTTACCACGTTGTAGGGATTTTCAATCGACAGCATGACGGCTATTCAAATTTGGGACAATGTAAAAGGTAATTCAAGTAATTGAAATAACAAAGCGAGAAACTCAATAATTAAAGGGGTCAAGTGAAACCAGAGGCATAGTTGAGGGTCCAAAGTGTAATTTTCTTATATATATAATGACGCATCATGATGTGTCTCTAGATAATATAAAAGCCCCCTAACAAAAGCTTATTTTCATTTTCTTGTGCACACGTTTACTCCTGCTCTCATGGAACCTTCAATTTCTTCATGGCTATTCAGAATCTTCATCACCTTTTTCATTTGCTTTCTGGGGTTTGCTTCTTCGGATTCTTCTCGTATGCCTACTATTACTATGAACTCTACAGCTGAGTTTCAGAACCACACCGCGATATCGGAGTTTCGGATACTGAACAGAAAGGCTTTGGGTGATTGTCCTGATCCAAACCCTTATCTCCAAATCAACGTCAGCTCCAAATCTGGCCTCTCCGACGAAGAATATGTCTCTGTTACTCTGAGCGGAGTCTTGGTTCCTGCCGATAGTGATTGGGTTGCCATGATCACACCTGCTCATTCTGAGTAAGAACAGTGCAACATCCATAGGAGAACTTGTTCTTGTGTTTCTTTTGCATGTGTTATGAGATATCTGTTGTATCAAAACTTGTTCAACTCGTACACATCTCATATATGATCATCTATAGTTCAATGCGGATTGTGTCGATTTCATATAGTTCATTTCATATTTATCTGTGTTCATGTGAACCCATTAATTGAGTATCTGTCAATTTCATCTGCTTACCAATCAAAGTCGATAAGGTTAAATACAAACTCATTAATTCTATGCTAATTTTATGTCTGGTTCACGGGTAGTGTCTACCTTTATTTTGATTTTGTTTTTCTTTTCTTTGTTTCACACATGCAGGGTTTCAAGTTGTCCTTTTAATGGTATTCAATATCAGCAGACTGGAGATTTAAGCAAACTTCCTCTTCTCTGCCATTATCCTGTAAAGGTAATACTTGTTAAACAAACAAAGTATCGTATATGCGTACTTGTGTGTCTGTGTGTCTGTGTATGGACACATACAACCGCTCCTTATTCCTTCAGCTAGTTCAGTTATTTTTATGAGAATTTGAGGAAAAGAAAATTACCAGAAGTTACATTAAAAAAAGGGTTAATTGTAAATTGCATTTCGAAAGCTTGTTCGAATTTTAATTTTTACCTTTAAATATCAAAAATCTCAATATATACTCTCAAAAATAAAAAATTATATCAATGTGCACCCCTAAAAATCAAAAATCTCAATTTATACCCTTAAAGATAAAAATTTATATCAATGTGCACCTAAAGTAACTGCCGTTAATTTGCTGCCTGAAACTAAATTCATAAATTATACCTAGATCCCCTCATGCTTGTCACTTAATCATTTGGACTCATTTACAAAATAAAAGGTAATATGAAATTATAATTTTTTATTAGGATAAAATCATATTTTTTAACGGTTATAAAATCCTAATAAAAATACTCTCAATCTAAAATGTCCTCCCAATTGGGCATTCAAATAATTATGTTTAAGTGATATATTACATTGGATATAAAAAATATTATACAAATTTCTATCTTTGAGGGTGCAAATTGAGATTTTTTATTTTTGGGAGTGTACATTGATACAAATTTCTATCTTTGAGAGTATAAATTGAGATTTTTAATCTTTGGGGATGCACATTGATATAAATTTTTATCTTTGAGGGTGTAAATTCAGATTTTTTATCTTTGAGGGTACAAATTAAGATTCGAACGATCATTCGAGATGTAATTTACAATTAACCCTTAAAAAAAATACTACTTTGGTTTTGGATTACTTGACGTTAAAGATATACTTTGGAAGTATAGGAAAGATAGCCTAAAACAAACATGAAACTTGTAGCAATTTGGGTTTTGTGATTTAAATGTTTTATTCTGCTTATTAAAAAGAAAAAAAAGACATTAATATAATAGTTTTATTGGGGAATTGCGATATCAAATTTTCCAATTTTTTTACTGAAATGAGAATGATGATATGACACCCTATAGTATAATCGGAGAATGATGATATGACACCCTATAGTATAATCGGTTGAAGAATAGTAATATTATACTTTACACCTTTTATAACAGTTTAAACTTTTAGATGAGGTGGTAGTTTAGTCCAATATCAAAATACGAGTTTCTTTATTCCAAACTCACCGCCCATGATAATTATAGAAGACTGCCGGTGCTTAGCCCAAAACATAACTTGCAAATGCGGGGTGGATTAAAATATATAAATACGTATGTTACAATATCTCTAGCAGTTCAACTTTTGTATGAGTTGGTGGTTTCAGATAATCATAGAAACCGACAAAACTTTTGTGTTTCGTGTTTCGATTGGCCTAACAAACTTCAATCCCAACACATCCCTTAAAAACTAGTATTTATGCGCACATGGGCATCTAGGGGTTAAGCCAAAAATTTGAGACAAAGGGGAGGTGAGGGGAAACTGAGGGTGAAACTATACAGAATATAGAATTGACGTGCGCATATCGAAAAGATCCATATTTTACGAAGGGAAAATAGGGGAAGGGAAGTTAATTTAAGGCCAAAATGTAATATCGAAAACTTAAGTGGGTTCGGGGAACAGATGGCAGTGGACTGAAAAAAACGGGAATTCGTCTAAATTTGTTTTATTTGGATCGATAATGTACTGTACATATTGGATAGTGGACGTATACAAGAATACTCATACGGACCCTAATTCAAGAGAATCAAGAAGCCAAGAGAGACATGCATATATCTATATAATAAGATAGCTAGGTGTTTGAACTTATGGAGGGTATATTTTTCCCCCCAAATTTCACACACTTTCCCTCCCAAATTTTACAAATCCAACACAAATATTTCGCAAACACATAGTTATACATACTCCAGTACACACTCACTACACATATACACACACACACATTATATATACACTCTAGTTGTACACACATACTCCAATACACTCATAGTGTCATAATTTAATATTTAGTGACTTCAGTCGCAGGGTATCGCTAGTATATCTATATAGTACTACTACTACTAATAAAAGGAAGCTAATGAGAAAAAATTTTTGATTTTCTATTCTACCGCTTCTTAATTATATAAAGACAATTATATCTTACTTACCACTTTAACTCTTACACCCTTTCCTTTCTAAGAATAAATATTTGTGATTATAAGTGCAATGAATACATAACATTATATATAAGAAGACCTTTCATATTCGTAACACTAGAAAAAATTAAAAAACAATATAAGAATAACATGCTCTCCTTCCAAATTCTCACTTACCACAAGTAGAAAAATTTTCTCTCTTTATATAATAGAAGTGACTGATTTTTTTTATTCTTCTCTACAACTTTCATACCTCCCTCCATTTATGTGTTTTGTTTTTATTTTTTTTTCTTTGCAAGTTGCCATAAATCTTATGAAAGTAAGACTATAAAAGATATTGAAAATGATGAGCTCAAAGTGCAATAATTCTTGGTTGTTTATATGATTCTTTTTTTTTTTTATCATTACTATCAACTACTGCTTTGATGATTTAATCTGAGTGTAATCTAGGATTTTAAGAGAATGTGATTTGTCTTATTCACTATTTAGATTCAATTTCTTTTATTTATTTACTTCTCAATTTTAATTTAGAAATTTAATTTGCCATGGTCTTGGAACATGAAATTAATTTTTGCAACTATACACAAATTCTACTTATTAATTATATTTTTATTCGAGTTTTAATTCATTTTTTAGTCTTCAATTGCCAAATATTTATTATAAGATTGTAATTTTTTTCAATCCAAAGTCAATATTTCTTGATAAGAATTCTTCTAAGTGTTGCTCACACCATGGTAAAAGTAAAATATTTGAAATATAAATTTTATAAACAACTAATAAGTAATCAAATCAACGACCTGATACCTTTCTTTTACATTTTGTCTCTTTTACTTTCTAACTTCACACTTATTTTATGTATACATAAAACTAAAAATATAGAGATAATGCAAGTAAAAATTAAAAAAATACTAAAATTATAATTCAAAATAGTCCACGTACAACGTACATGAGCACCAACTAAAACATATATATATATATATATATATATATATATATCTTTATTAAGAATATATTCTTTAGAAGCAACCAATCAGAATTTATGAGCTACACAAACTCATTGAGAATCCACAACATTGATATATGTGTTTGTCCTCCTCAATTTTGATTGGCTGCCTGTAAACAATTGTTTACAGGCTTGCTTCTAAAAAATTTAATCCCAACTTTATTATTAGAGCAATGTTGTATAACTCAAATCTACAATTCAAATTTGCATCTCAAATAAAATGAGACTATTGGATCAGTGAGTCTCATTTAAAAAAATTGATAGACCTACTCATCCAATGATCCCTATTCATTTGGGATATAAATTTGAGTTACAAATTTGGATTACATAGTATTTCCCTTATTATTATTGTTGTTTTTGTTCAATTATGCAAAGATTATATTGTTAAATTATATCTTTGTTTTTAGTTTTGATCATATCATGTGATACATGTATGCGGTGATATAACTTATATTTTAAATATTATGATTCTTTTTTTCAAATTTTTATTATAAAATCACATAAATTAATTCAGAGGGAGGAAGGATCAAAATTTATATGCAATACAGGGAGAATGATTAAAATTTATCCCACTCATTAGTGGTGGATGGACTTTTTTTAAGTGGGTTCAAACATGGGCGAAGCCACGTGAGGATCAGGGTGGGCACTCACTTTTGGATCACCTTATATGAGGACCATGAAACTATTTTGTAAATTATATTGGCCCGCCTTAAATTTTTTGAAATTTCAATAATGGTTCTAGTCTTTTTTTTTTCAATAAATTAGTGGTCCATTAAACCTCTAAAATAAATATGTTAGTTTTGAATTTAGTCAATCAAATGTAACTATCTTGATCTATTTGTATATTAAAGAAAATACAATATTTTTCTTTATCTAACACAATGTTCATTATTTTTTAAGAATAATTTTTAATTTTCATTTACCATTTTTTAAGCAATAGTAGTCTATAATTTAATAAAATACGTTTATATACAAAAGACAAAAAGTTATAACTTAAAAATATTTCAAACAATTTCGAATAAGAAATTTCTCTATAAGATCGATAATAATCTCAACTAAATTTTGCAACTAAATAAAGAACAATTTTACTACGAACTTGTGATTGTGTGCATAAATAAAAAATTAGTGAAAAATTAATTTACATTTAATTCATATACAAAATTTTGGAGATTTTAAAATTTTTAATATTTTATTAAAATATATAATTAGGTTAAAATGTACAAAAAAAATTATTATGTGTCTTTTTGTTAGAATTTTGTTTATATTAAATAAAAAATAAATTTACTATTTTACAATAATTTTGTCTTCATTCTTACTATTTTGTCTTTTTTGAACTGAATTTTTTTATATCAATTTCAACTATATATTTTTTTGTATCAATTATATTTTGTCCCCCCTTCCAATAGTTATTCCTGACTCCGCCCCTAAATACAAAGATGGAGGCTACCCCGGGCCCCGTCGACTGCCATTGCCAGTTGGGGATGGTCCCCTTGGTCTTACCGTTCTTTTGAGTGCCCCCATGTATGGTAGTATTATTTCCTTTCCACGCAATCAATTTTCAGGGGTAAAACACTATGGAGAACATACATTCATAACTGTTTTTAATATTTCATTCTAAGGGCATTAAGCATAGTATAAATTATATTTTGACCCCTCAACTATATCTAATATCTCACATTAACCTCTCAATTGTTATGTTTCTGTCCTTAGTTGTGCACCACCCCTATTGTAGGCGTCAATTACGTATAGTATAGAAATTTATGTAATTCAGCCCTGTACTATGTGATATTTCTTATTTCGTCCCAAAGTCTAATACCAAACCAAACTTTATGTCTTAATCATTTAAGTCAGCTATATGAGTCCGCTTTTGCTATTTCTTTCATTCATGCACTTAGTGCTTATATTATTGTTTGGACTCATTATAGTGGATCCGACAAAGTTTTATGTTGGTTGTTGACTACCTAACGCAACCCTCCTCTTTTATTTTGACTTGGGACAGACAGTATTGAATACAACGCTGACGAAATTGCTATTGACATGTAGATATATTTTGTCCGGCCATAGTTTAGGAATGCAAAGTGTAATTTGCTATAACAACAATTCTCATCATGTGTAAACCCCATAAAAAAAAAATAATAATAATAATTTGTTGCACATATATTGAATCAGATGTCATTTTCTTTATGTTGCCTATAAAGAAATCGCATGAAATTAGCGATTTAAAATTGAAATTTAAAAGGATGTACCTAATGCACGAGACTCGGTCATTACGGAGTTTGAAAAGAGTTAAATGTATGCATTCTTATCCCTGCAAGCAAAAAGATTATTTTCGTAAATCAAACTCGTGACCACTAAATCATAATAGAGCAAGCTTATTGTTGCGTCAAAACCCGTCCCTCGTTAAAAATTGGAACTTGGAACTTAAAAAAATTTTGCTATTTCAGGCGCAGTATGTAAGCAATGATCCAGATTACCTGAGTTGCAAGAAGAAGGAATGCAAGAAATATAGAAATGGTGTGTGTGTTTTAACCACCTGCAGTGCCTCCTTAAAATTTCATGTCATCAACTTCAGAACAGACATTGAGTTTGTGTTCTTCGCCGGTGGATTCGAGACGCCTTGCATTTTGAAGAGATCTAACGCATTGAGTTTTAACACTCCGAAAATGCCATTGTATGGACATCTCTCAAGCATTGATTCAACCGGAACATCGGTAATTAGCAACTTTCTCTATTATAATTCCTGTCAAGAGATACAAGTAATGACTCTATATGGTCGGCTCGGATTTAGATCTTCTCTAATACATTTTTTCTCAATGATAAGATTACCTGTTATGAATTAAAGTGAAGTCCACTATATATGTAGCACCATGCTAATATGATTTTGAGGGGACACTGTTCCTAGACCCCTCCTATGCCCGCCTAGCTGAATAACAGTTTGTTTTTTCAAAAATCAATGATCATGATCTGATCTCTCCTCGCTACAATTCCTTCGATTGTGCCAAGTAAAAACTTGAACGTTGCCGATGATATTTGCAGATGAGATTGACATGGGTCAGTGGCGATAAAGAACGTCAACAAGTTCAATATGGAGATGGCAAGTCTCAGACATCAGCTGTTACTACATTTTCACAACATGACATGTGCAGTAAGTTCTTAGCCCTCTACCAGATATATGCTTGTCCTAAAATTTTTAGTTTCAATGGTTTAAACAGAAATGTCCTGATAGAAAATACTTCCAGTATAAGAAAGGATCTGGTCGATCATTATCTAATTAGAAAAAGTAATCGAGTAACTGAGTGCATGAGACCCCGTTATTGTGAGTTTAGAAGTGGTTATGTACAAAGCTGGAGATACTTAGTACTAATCTATTTTCGGAATATTGTTGCCACACTAATTGCAGAATTTTTGAAAATATACATAGTAATTAGATTGAGTCCCTTTGTAGACACCTGTAAAATTAAAATAATACAGATAAAATTAACATGATCTCTAAGTAATGATAACATGCACTGATCGATCGAGAAAAGGAAGAAAACTTGACAATCGATTTACTGCATTTAATATTAAGATTAACTTTAATCAAGTCAACCTACCATATCTCCAAGTCAAATGTATGTTTTGTTCCTTTGCAAATTTTGTTGCTATTTTGTACATGTAGTATTTAATTGGTTTTAAATTTGACTGGATTGAGAACATACCGAGATTGAGATTTTCTCTCATATTTTTTTTTTTTTTTGTAGAGTGTCTACCATTAATGAGTGAGAGAGCTAGTTGTATATAATGAGTCTAATTCGAATGTATGATAGGTAATAATGCCAAATAGAAAATTGAAGAAAAAATGTATTGGATCAGATCCTAATCTACATTACACCAAACGATCCCCGTTTGGTACAATAGAAAAATGGAAGGATGAAAAGTTTGAGAGATAAATAAAATATCATGTTTGGTAAGGAAGGGAAATAGAAAGACTGAAAAAGTGGATGAATTAGCTTTCCTTCCAACTCATTAAAATTAATCCCTCTAAAATTTGGAGGAAAGTGAATGAAAAATTAATCATATGTGTTGCGATGTATGTTGTTTATCTATATTTTATTTGATATATACATATATCATATTTAACAATTACATACTATATATTTATATTTTTTTCATCCTTTTATTTTTCATTAATACTAAACATAAAAAAATTAATCATTTTTACTTTCCTTCCATCTATCCTATAAAATACAAAGGAATAAAAATGTATCATTTCTACTTTCCTTCTTTGAAGAATAGGAAGTATATCATTCATGTTTGTTATCCCTTCTACTTACCATCTTTTCTACCAAACGGAGCATTAAGTTTTTGGATGTAAGTTTGAGTCCAATTATATATGAGCTCAATCAAGCTGACTTTGATAACTAGTTCTAATAATTAATCGAGACACACCCTAAATGTGCCAATATCATACATTTTTTAACCCAAAAAAAAACGTAAAAAGATGGTTAATTCCAATGCATAGAATGAATCAAAGTCTTGAACTGATGTTCCAAAGACGAGAGTCCAAGCATCAATGTTTAAAAGTTCCAATGCGTGAGTCAGACCAAAGTTTTTTTAGTTGGAAAGGGAAAAGCTAAGATTCGAACAAAAGGAAAGAGGTTTATCTTTGCTTATGTGCTTATTTTGTTGATGCATAACACCGTCTTTAAAGAGTAGTAGTCTCTATCTCTAGCTACCGATGTTGATTTGGTGACCTTCACCCATAATTGCAAGACTTTTAATGCCAATTAAGAGAGAAATATTACTTTACCAAAAAAATTTTTTTTGCACCGTACTAGTGAAGTTACTAATCACAATGTTAAATTAAGACTTAATGTGATTACTTAAGATCAATCTAAAAAAATTGGGATTAATCATAATATTGCATGATTGATCGACCAACTAAATTGTATTCCCATAATACTTGGAATTATGGATTTTTAATTTATGGGGATAGTATAAGATACGTAATCGAGAAAAAAACCAATTGTTTGATTAAGTAAGCTACTAAGAAATTTTTACCTCTTATTATATTATGTGCCTATGGGGCACGCATATAAGAAGAAAGTAAGTTTGTGTCGTAACTTAAAATCAATTGATTTTGTAACTTCTTCTTTGATCTATAACATGGTCTGGATTGAATCGTACTTGACTCTGATTGAGACGTAGCTTAGATACAGAAATTGTACTTAGATTATGTTTGGTGGTTTGGAAATTGAAAGGTTCAATTCTACCAAGTCCGGCTAAGGATTTCGGGTGGCATGATCCGGGCTACATTCATTCAGCAGTGATGACTGGACTCCAGCCTTCAACCACTGTCTCATACAAATATGGAAGGTAAGTTTTTTCTTTTTCTTTTTCTTTTTCTTTTTCTTTTTTTTTTTTAATAATCTTAAATTTGTCGATAAATAAAAAATAAAAAAAATTGTCAAAAGGGTTGACAATTAATTACCCTTGTTCTCCTCTCATCCCACAAAAATTTCGATATCGTATCAAAAAATAAATTTTTGGCATTATAATTTTATCCGTGAGTAGAAAGTTATGAGTTTAGCAAAATTTGAAGAACTTTGTCACAACCCACATCAATTGGATTGGAAATGTCTTATTAAGATTATAAGATTTAGATGGTTCTTTACTGAACAGTTTAAGTTTTTGAATGACGAGACCGTGACAAGTGGTATCAAAGTAGAATCCATCCGACAGCGCGAATTCAACGAGGGTGTCACATTTTTTGGATAGCGGGGAATGTCATATCTCTCAACGATTTGAGTTTAAGATTATTAATTGAGTAAATATTACTCATGCTCCATGACATTTTGTTTTATTACACGAACATCCCCTCACATTTCAAAAATCACACTGATGATTTTACGTTTGAATACAGTGATTCAGCTGGTTGGAGTAACCAAATCAAGTTCAAAACTCCACCTGCCGGAGGATCAGATGAAGTCAAATTTCTTGCATTTGGTGACATGGGAAAGGCTCCCCGTGATGCTTCTGCCGAACACTATATTCAGGTAACATTTCCTTATATATAACTACACAATGGGCTAATTATATTTGTTATCTCGAAAAAATTTAAAAATTCTATTTTTCATTGTATCTTCAATGTATTATAAACATTGTCATGGGCTCTTTTGTTGCTCATTCCGTCAATGTTAATGGAGTTTGATGGAAAAAGCAACGGAGGTTAACGGAAGAGCTACATTGATGCTGTAGATTTTTCCGAAGTGGGTGTGAAATTTACCTTAATTTTAATTAAGTTTTGATTTTGTTACAAACATATTTATAGCCAGGATCGTTATCTGTGATCAAAGCCATGGCGGATGAAGTAGCTTCTGGGAGTATAGACTCAATATTTCACATAGGGGACATAAGCTATGCCACT
The DNA here is from genome assembly GCA_963454935.2 of Ilex paraguariensis. NCBI lineage: Eukaryota > Viridiplantae > Streptophyta > Magnoliopsida > Aquifoliales > Aquifoliaceae > Ilex > Ilex paraguariensis. Next base: position 412,294 of record CAUOFW020006536.1, read on the forward strand.
GGATTCCTAGTAGAATGGGACTTTTTCCTACAGCTTATCAGCCCTGTGGCTTCTAAACTTTCTTACATGACAGCCATTGGAAATCATGAGAGGTATGCTTCTTCTTTCAATAATACATAAAAATACCGTGTATTTTTCCGTATATGATAGCAAGTAAAATGTCTACATCAACTGTCAGATGCTGAAAAATTGGTTCAGATCAATGGGTGACTAATAACAACAAAGAGACACTAATCCTCCGATATTTAAGTCAATAAAACATATAAACTATGTGTGGCGTACCTTGATAATAGGGGCTTGTCTGGGGCCATCATTTATGTCTAGTACGGTCATATATTTCATTCATTCCTTATGAATGTGTCAACAAAAAGTAAAATTATCATCCCTCCCCCTTTCTCTCGGATCCAGATCCCGTCCAATTTTTTTGCCAATTTTCTTTTTTGTGAATCATCTAACATTAATAAATGAGAGACCCACTTGTATACATGGTCCGAGTTAAATAATGAGCCATCAAAAAAGAAGTTTTAAAAAAAAAATTGTATTATAAGGGATCTTCATCCCTCTCCCCTTACTTTCTCCACTAACGACCAACCTTTATATGTTAAAACCTCCAATATAATGGCCCATTTTTCCCCTTACAATTCTCCTAGTTCATCACATCTAAAAGGCAAAAAATAGTAATTAACCCTATCAAATTACTCAATTTATCTTCTTGCAATGGTTTATTTGTCATTTTGATGCAGTAAATTAAAGCACACTCATATATTTTTTCTTCAATTTTTTCCTTAACGGATCATCGACTATTAATGTGTAAATGATCCGCTTGTATACACAATGTACCCCATTTGCATACATGGTAAGTGATCTGCCAAGAAAAAATTTCTATTCGATGAGACCTCACTCCAGATATTGGGGGTTTGCAAATTGTTATTGGCACCCTAGGGTGTGTTTGAGTATGTAGATACTTAATTTATACATTCTCTAACAGCTTCATTTTCCAGGGATTACATGGAGTCGGGATCAGTTTATGAGACCCCGGACTCAGGTGGGGAATGTGGAGTTCCTTATGAAACTTATTTTCCCATGCCAACACCTGCAAAAGATAAGCCATGGTATTCTATTGAACAAGGAAGTGTTCACTTCACAGTTATTTCTACAGAACACGACTGGTCTAAAAATTCAGAGCAGGTAAAATTTACCATAATTTTCCTTTTATCAATGATATTACAAGTTGACTAATTTGTGTTTCAGTACAATTGTTAATTCAGATATTCTTTATATATGATATTTTTTTGAGGTCGTGTATTATAAGAAAATTTTGTCAATTTATTTTTAAAAAATAATGGGCAGGAAAGAAAAAAATTTTATTTTATATAATGTGATCGATTTTTCAGACACCCGAATTTTATATGCATCTAGTGCTTATCTTCAAGCAAGTGTTACGGGGCTTGTACACATATATGCATATAGGTATATATATTATTTATATGATGTAAATGCTTATAGATTACTTTTTTAAAATAGTAATCAAACGTGCTTTTGTTTTTTTTTTTTTAACAAAATTTATTTTAATTTTGAAAATTTTACTTCAAAAAAAACTAGAAAACATACATTTGCTTATTCAACCGATGTAGAGTTGAACTTAGATATTTTTTGGACAGTATGAATGGATGAACAAGGATATGGCAGCAGTCGACCGATCAAAAACTCCTTGGCTAATATTTACAGGGTAAGTTGAACTTTTGAGAAGCTCTTAAACACTACTTGTTTGTTGCAGCATGGATTTTTGGTATGAAAAGAGCAATTTTAAGACTTCAATGGTTCCATCAAGGTGCTCGGATCCAAATTCTCTCCGATACATTTCTTCTTCAATTCTTTTCTTAGCGGATCATCAACTATTAGTACTTGAAAGTTCAAAATGCGCCTTAATAGGCTTACACTGAAAAAATTTGAATATTTGCAGGCACAGGCCTATGTATAGTTCCTCTGAAGGCCTCATCCTTCCAAGTGTCGACGATAAATTTGTTGAAGCCGTAGAGCCATTGCTATTAGGCAACAAGGTAAGCAAGGTCCCATGGCTCTATAGTTTATCAGTCATCATCAGATGATAAATTTCATTTAGTAAACTGATTGAGACTATTCACTATCGGAAACAATGAACTATATAGGTTGATTTGGTTCTATTTGGCCATGTTCATAACTACGAGAGGACGTGTGCGGTTTTCCAGAAACAATGCAAGGCAATGCCCAAGAAAGATGAAAATGGGATAGACACATATGATAACACCAACTACAGTGCACCAGTTCATTCAATTATTGGAATGGCCGGCTTTACTTTGGACAAGTTCCCTGCTGGTGTAAGTAGATTTAATCCCCAACCCCTCTCCATTCGTACATTCAAGCCTAATATACACGTATCTGTGTGTGTGTGTGTGTGTGTGTACATTGTATGATTGAACTTCTTCCTTCTCATTTGTCGACAGGCTGATAGTTGGAGTTTGTCACGGATCTCTGAATTTGGATACGTTAGAGTACATGCAACACAGGAAGAATTGAAATTTGAGGTGAGTTTATAAACTTAACCCCGCCTAAAAATATAGTGATTTAAAACAAGATCAGCTGCTCTCAAAAGAAGTGCCCTTTATTATTATCGAATTTTTCCAAATTATCGTATTTATCTTTCCACAATTACAGTCAGATGGCAACACTTCAATTCAGACTCGTCTTGCTTGTGTAACACTGGATTGCAATTACCTATTCTAACTACTAAAATTGAAGATTTTAATTCATACTTTGGCTCAATAAACAAGGATTTCGGCCCTGGATCTATAAATTTGGATGCGATTATATCCGCATTGGAGAGAACTATGCGAGAGTTATATGGTTATTTGTTGGCTTTTATACAAAATGTGAATACTACTACCATAATCTATGGTTATAACAATGAAAGCTACAGAAAAGAGACATAAAAGAACTTGAAGACTAGGGCTCAGAGCCAAGTATTCTCTAAGGCATGCTTGTTCAAGACTTTATTCAATTATAGACATAACTACCTACCTAGGAATGTATAACTTATTGATCATCAGTAGCAACAGCTGCAGCATTATTCGAAATAGCCGATATTTTTGCTATTTGTCATTGGAAAGTTAGATTACAAATGCCATAGATTAGATTTCGGATCTGTAGGTTTAATCCACTAGTTACATCTTGCCAACTTTCTTCATTTTAACTTGAAATGCCAAGAATTATCATTATCTGCATTTGTGGCTTATTAAACTACTTTAATTTTTGCAGTATGTGAATGCAAATACAAGGAAAGTTGAAGATAGCTTCCGGATCACCAAAAGCCAAAGGACATAGAGAGAGAGAGAGAGAGAGAGATCATTATGTAGATAATCATAGAATAAATTGCAGAAAGTGATAACAAAGAGACAGTGTATACCAATGCACATTGTTATGAGGTTACAATATAACTGCAAATACAAATAGAAAAGCTAATTTTCATGAAAATATAGCAGCAGCATTGACTTTCAGTAACTGATCAAGGGCCACGGCTTGCCATGGCATTACTATTCTTTAGCCATATTATGATCTTATTATTTTTTGATAGCCTTGATGGGTGTACTTTTTTTTTTTTGGAGGGGGGTTCTAATTACTTTGTTAAAAACCTTCTATTCTGCAGCTGACTTGAAAAAAAAAATTTCATTATTTCTTTTGCCAACATTGATCTCACAATTCAAGTCATATGAAAAATGGGTCTGGGCATAGCAATATGGAGATGCTTATGACAGAACGGGCCAATCTGGTCTTTCATAATAAAGTGATAGACGGAACTACCATAAAACGAATTATCAGTAGATTAATAGATCACTTCGGAATGGCATATACATCAAGACGAATCATTCATATCAATTTAATGGATGACAACAATTTTCTCTAACTTGTCAGGACTAAGATTACCTTTAAAGTCATAAAAGCACCAAACAACAATTTCCATCAGGGATTGGATGAGATCTCCTCAAATGCAACTTTTTAGATTTTTCTCAATGATAGATTACTCTCGGGATCTAAGTACATCCAGATTTTAATTTGGATCCGGATCTAATTGGATCTTCATAGTACCCCAACATCGACAAGTTAGAGAAATTGCCAGGTGGGGACCTGAAGCAGTGAGTTTCAAGCAGCATCACAACCACTCCAGCTAGGGCAAAATCGATTCAAAATTCACAATTGTCAACAAATTAGAAACAGATGGCTGAATTTGTTCAATATAAAACCACCAAATATACATTTTCATCTAAGCATCACCCTTTTGTACCAGTTATAAAACATAGTCATTACTTCAGAAAAAAAAATATAATCATGCTGATTGTGCCAACACTAGATGTAAATTCAACCAAATATAAAGTATTTATCAAATTGATAAATAGCAAAATTGGAGGGGAATTTAAGTAATAAAATTGCTTATATACAAAAATATCGCAGCATCATATGCTTGATTAACATGTTTATATACAAATGATCAACATGTATTATTACATTGTTCAATCTAATGGTTGCAATAGTGACAAATGCTGCGAATGACCTTTTGGCTTCACAGCATCAACCATGATGAGCAATTGCACTTCTTTCGATCATGAATCATTGAATATTTAAGCAAGTCAACTACCCCAAATAAGTTGGAAAATATTTCTACTAGCAACTTCATTGATTACATTGTTACTCTGCTTCTTGAGCATTTCCTCTTGAGCACGAACGTCACCATCCTTTCCAGAGCAAATTGAACCCAAATTAAAGGTGCTTAGATTATTCATAAACATAAGGAATTATAAAATTAATCAAACATCCCAATGAAAAAACACTAGTTGAATGGAGGAGGATTCAACACCAGCATGCTCACATCCAGATATAAGAACCAGCTCAGATTGTCTAAGTTACTAATGAAACACTGTTTATCTGTGCAGATCATTCTGTATAACTTTATTTACTGCATAACGCATAGCATGATTTTTTGTTTTTTAAAAAAAAGAAGGAAAGAATTTCGCTTCATTCATCATAAAGAAATTCATTTACTGTAGAATACATAATGTTGTCTTTCTCTATTGAAAAAAGGAAAAAAAAAAACAGAGAGAGAATTTTAGGGCGTGTTCGGATTGCATCTCAAAAAACAGTATTCAAAAATAATATTTGAAAAGAGTTTTAAAAAAGGTGTTTAGATATTTTTATATTGCAAAACCTGTTTGGATATATGTTTTTTGAAACAGTTTTAAGGAACAAAAAATAGTAAAACTTGTTTGAACAATGATCCACAACCCCCCCCCCCCAAAAAAAACCAATTTTCGTCTTCTCTCTCTAGTCCCATCTTTGTCTTTCCCTTCTCTCTCTCTCCATTTTATCCTCTCAATCTCCACCCTACTTTTTTCACTTTGTTTAGCAAAAAAGGGAAGAATGGGTATGGGTCTGACCTAAAAGCATAACGCTTAACTGACTAAAAACTTTGAACCTAAGCTGCTCAATTCACATTCATTACCTCATAGTTGACCTACTTTAGTTCTTCAACTCACTTGTGAACCAACTATTAGACTTTATGTCTTTAGGGCCAAAATTTTATTGGTGGGGCAAATATTCACCCCCATCAATTGAATAAAAGGTTGTTTAAGGGATCACACCAAACTATGAAATACATACACAAAGAAAATAACTTGTGTATCTTGCAATCAGTAAAGTCTCCCTCTTAGCCTCCATAGGGTCTTGAAACTCAAGCACAAAAACATCTAGGCCTCTTATTGAGACAATGTCATCGCTTGCTAACACATTCACACCCATACCAAAAGAAAATCTCACATGCAAGGCAAAGCCTTCCCATACCCATCAAGTAGACGTGTAGAAAAGGAAAGTATTCTACTGTTTCCATAGAGACCCAAAGTTGAGCAGTCAAAAAGAAAAAAATTCTTCCAAAACCACAAAAAATCAAACCTTTCACAATGAACCAACCAACATACTTGATCACTTAAACAGTTGGACCATATACTAACACCTCCGAGTAACGCTTTTTTACTTTTGTTTCTTCTTGCAACATAGTACTAATAAATACAATGACCTTCAATGTGTTTTGTGATCACTAAAAATTTCTCTCATTTTGGAGGATCTTTCATTTCTGTTAATTTTTAGACAAACGTCAAGTGTTTGCAAATCCCTTTTATTTTTTCATTGAATCCTCTTATCAGAAACCAAATGACCAGAATGTTCAAAAAATTACTGGTTTCACATCCTTGCCACTTAAATAACTCCCCATTTGTTTCAGAATAGCCCCAATCGAGTATAAATTGGAAAAGGAGAGAACTCACAAGTGAAGAATATGCACGAGCAAGAGATAGCAGGGTCGGGTACAAATCCAGAACAGTGATGGCAACCTCCTCTGTCACCTGTTGGACCTGCATTCACAAAAAAGAAAGAAGTCTTCCGGACTGTTATTAAGAAAACAACAATATAGAAAATACTACCAGGCTGTCGTACTCAGCAAAGGTTGTCGAAGCACCCTATTCAGCTTATCTAATTTGGACCTTTTATTGTCCAGGCTCACAACAGATAGCAGTGATCAATAATAAAAAGCAAGGGCATCCCAAAGATAGATCAGCTTCTAGTGGAATATTTACACATAGTTAAACAGACACAGGCTAATTGACCCAAAAAAAACAAGAGAGAGAGAGAGAGAAGTCAGGGGCATACAAACACTGGCGGGCAATCTCAGGGGCATCCCCCAATTTCCTATTATTTTTCATAATAGTATACAGATGTATAATGATTATGATCATTCGGACTGTTTAAATCAATTGCAATGCCTGTTATAAAACCACAACTGGTACCTGCATGAGTTGGGTGGCAAAGACATCACTGACTGTCATCTTTTCTAAATCTTGGCACCTCTTAATAAATTCATCAAAAGGAGAGCAGACCCCACAGCTTTTCTCTTTGTCTTCAGGATCCAGAGATCTGTAGTACTGGGTTATTGCTCGAGTGAGAAAACCATATTTTCTTATCGTATCTCCCAGACCACTTGTTCTCTGCACATCGAATCCTTCCAAAACCTCGGTTGTGAAACAGCTGCACATAGACAAACAATATATGATACGATCTAGAATCTTAAAAATAAAACACAAAGCAATTGAGAACACCCACTGAAGCATGTAAATATTTCAGATACACAGAATAAAGCAGACTACATTTATATTATCAGCAACCAGGTTTGTCCTGCGAGAGTATTAAAAGACGGATAATAAAAGGAAAAGAAAGAAGAAAGTGAAAATGATAAAAGGGGCCTTCAAGTATTGAAGTTAGAGGCATAAATATCCTACCAAGTGATATGACAGATTCAACAAGGCGGCATAGTCAACAAGCTCCAGTTAGATGTAATAAAAGGAAAAATAACCAAATTAAAAAAACATCAATGCGCATAATGGGGAGTTCTTGAGCAACTTCCTTCAACTAATTATTCCCCCTCCAAAAGCTACTAAAGTTTCAATAGAGTTAACAGCTTGGAGCTGTTATACTATTGTGTAAATTCTAAATGATCATCAACTCCATGCTGGTTTAAGCCATTGGTTTATCATTTAGATAGAACTAGTTGCCAAAACATACATTTCAGCTGAATCAAACAAGATCCCTTATGCAGATCACAGAAAGCCTTGCATCCGGTATGCGGGATTAAGGCTTGGGAATGGAATGTGCATTCCCTGGTAATGCCTATTCCCATGGTTGGTTGGCAGGAATTAAAATCCATTCCCATTCCTAAGGAATAGGTAATCCCACAAATAATGGGATTAGGCATTACCAAATCTACTATGGTTATTTCCATTCCTTTCCCACCCACTAGTGCACCATTCCGGGGAAAAAAAAAATCGCTCCTTTCCCTTCCTGATCATCGGTCTCCCACTCCCCTAATCTCTCCTCTTCTTTCCTCACATCTTCTCCTCTTCCTCACTAACGCCATGGCACTCCACCTCTCTCCTCATCCCCTCCTAATCACATTCTTCCGGTCCCTCATCTCTTTATGAAGCAAAGGTTCATATAGGTGGCAAGGACCAACCTATATTAGCTTAGATCCAACCAATCTCAAGTAGTTTCTTGTTAAATTTAGTAGATATAATCGCAAATTTTTAGGGTTTGGAATTTTTTTGCCATTTCAAATGTGAGTCTGTCTCTTGAAAACACTTTGCTTCAATTTTTCAAATCTCTTTTTTCTTTTCTAATTCAAGATATGAACTAGACTTTTTTTTATAAGAAATCAAATGCTTATATTAATAATTTAAAAAATGAGTGTTAAATCAAAGAATAAAAAGAAAATAAAGGAAAAATAAAGTTACATAATAGGTCGTAGGAAGCACGAATACGGTATGGGTGTCGTATTCGATACAATACAGATACAGGGATATGCCGAAATTCAAAAATATAGAACACAGATACAATAAGAATACGGCTATTAAAATAATATAATATATATTTTAAATAATAATAGAGTTGTAATATATTAAATATAAAGCATATATTATAACAATATTAATAAGAAGACCTAGCAAATATTATTTTTTTGATTAAAATTGAAATATATCAAATTAAATATCTTGCATTTTCATCAAACATCATGACATCTATTAACATTCATAATATATAAGTTACATAACAAAAAATATATAAAAAAAAGTAAAAATCACACTCTTTTTAATAGTTAAAAGTTATTTTTTTAATAAAAAAATTTTTTGACATGTCCTAGATGTATCCTAACCGTGTTCAGACCGTGTCAGACTAAGTTTACTATTTAGGACACTTCTATCTATGTCAGACACATGTCTGGCCGTATCCTAGCCGTGTCCAACACAGCCACAGCACCTTGTGGAAGTATCCATGCTTCCTAAAATAAGTCTATAAATCACAAATCTCTCTCCATCCCGCTAAGATTGCAAAAAGCAAAACTCCTTTGAAATACTTTGAGACCGACGCCCAAATGTGACGAAGAAATGAATACGGTCCCACAATCCTTCTAAAGACTCGTATTGATCTTTAAAAATTCTTGTATTTCTTTACTTCCAAATAACCCAAAAAATAGCAAAAATAGCACAGTTACAAAGAGTCACACCTTTATCATATCTTCCAAAGCCTTTAATCTCTTCAATAAAGAAAGATATGGATGAAGCACGAATCACCCAACTCAAATCCACCATTCGAAACAAATTATACCACATAGCCAAAGAAACTAGACAATGTAAAAATAAGATATAAACTAGAACTTTATGCATATGAAACCACTCACACATGTTATTGGTGAATCATGACTCCTAAGCTAACCAATTTTGAAGATCTAGTGGGTGTTTTACAATGCAGATAAGGTTTTTGTCAAAATGCAGATAAGGTTTTTGTCAAAATGCAGAAGGAAAATAACGGTGGGGATCCATCAGCTCAATATCTACATCTTTGTGTTGGCAATAATGTAGATTGTGTACAGTGTGACCACAATGGCTTTAGGAAGGGCCAAGGTACAAGACTGTTTGCATACTAATTGTGATGGCAATGTATGGTGACTATTGAGCTTTTCCGATCGATAGACTTCAGAAACCTTATTTCAAGCATAGTTTTAATTCTCTAGGGTGCTTAGCGTTTACTCCCCCTAACTTAGATTGTTGTTTGGATACATTGACTTCGGTTATTTCGACTTCAAGTTGGCCTTGGCCTCCAATTTTTCTCATAGCACCTTGTATTGCACCCCCATGCATGACTATAATTGAAAACTCAAGATCACCCTATAATTTATCATACCAGGCCAACTCAATTGACTTGCAAATCAACCCGTCTACGTTAAGATAATGTGAAAGGGAAGAAAGCCCCACATGATAGGGAGCTCTCTGCTTTTATCTTCACTTACTCACCAACTCCCCCCATTTTCAATTATATATATAGTTTGGCATACAAGATTTTTTAAAGGGAAATAGTATGAATAAATTAGAGTGAAGGGAAAGAGGGACAAAATGATGAAGAGGTATCTATTTTTTTTGTTTCTTGTAGTTTAATTAGATAATACAATGTCTTGTCTATTTTTTTGATTGGGTATCTGATCATTAGATAGAATGTGTATATGCATGTAACTAATAGACAGTTGCTTTTTTTTTCTTTCCATATGCTTGTTTTTATATGCACTTAATGGTTTAATGCACTTAATGTCTGATCATTCTTTCTATATGCTTGTTTTTCTATGTCCAAGAATTAAAAATGTGTGTCAAATCAATCAAAATGCACGAAACATTTCGGTTTCATGACAAAACGAAACGAAAAAGTAGAGGAAAAGGGGAATTCACGTGCTTCGATCGAAACGACCTTGATTCAAGACCTTTCGAGCAAATAAAGTCTGTTTCGGTTGAAACTGACATGTGATTCGACAAAAAGCCTATTTTTCTGCAAAATGGGAGATTCCTTAAGCTCAATTGCAGCTCTACAATAGAGAAAAGGGTAAAAAATCATGGAAGAAAGAGAAAGGCAGAGTGAGATTCCTTCGTCCTACTCACATAACATGCAACAGAGGACAACAAAACAAACAATAATAGAAGAAACAGAGAGAGGATGAGATGGAAAAGAGCAACAAAGTGAAGAAGAAGAAGAAGAGGAGGAGAGATACTTACCAGATTTGTGCAAACAAGCCACGCACAGCTAGAGTCAAGCAGATCTGAGTTTGAGCTCAACCACTGCCAGCTCAGGAGAGATACTAAGTGAATTTGTTAGATTTCTTTAGCTCAATATGCTAAATTTATTTAGCTCTATGTTTGTTTAAGTACTAATGTGAGTGGTTATCAACTCCCAATTGGTATTGATGTTGTAGTCTGTGACTTAAAGAGGCAACAAATGCGTTTGGAGTGCAATTGGTATGGATGTTGTAGTTCGTGACTAAAAGAAAAAGGTTTTTGAAGAATTTTTGAACATTCTTGACTTTTCCACGAGTGAGACACTAAGCCTCGAGTATGTAGGCTCATAACTTTGATCTTATTGACCTTTCTTTTTACCATCCCCGAAGCCGAAAAGACTAAATTTATTATAGG